>CM076571.1:947951497-948401122 GCA_034641835.2 Pinus albicaulis | reverse complement strand
ACATGCTTCTTCGCCAACAATCCTAGGGTTTGCCTAGTTTGTCACCGATTCAAATAGGTTTCATCATGATTACCGTGTGTTGGTAGTGCTTGAAAAGGGCTGCTTTTACTCACTAAACAATGTTTTTTGGCCAGAGATGTTATGCCTAATTATTCAACCAGCTAACAGAACAAACGTCATTTTAAAGAAAGGAATTTCTGATGTCTTATGATTATTTGAAATGAAAATCACTCGGACTTCCCCAGTGGAGTCGCTAGAGATGTTAGCTCCCTCTAATTAGCAAGATTGGAAAAGTCCAACTGCAGGGAGAAACACTATTTCAACCACTTTGGGATTCTAGGATCTAGCCCTCCTGAATTCAGAGAGGGATCTCTCCAATAAGTGAAGAGATGGATTTATATTTAAGGTTTTGGGTAATGATATTAGGCTAGTTATGAAGTCTGAGGGTTTTTTTTTTGTTTTGGATGGTTGAGCATGATTATTATTTGAGTGGAAAATTCTAAATGGAAAGAGTTCCAAAGGTGTGAAGTTGCAAGAAAATAGAACAAGCTTTGCCTAAAAATATGGATGTAATGTTGGTTTTAGTCCATTGGGCTATGGAGTCATAATAGGATTTAATTGAAACCACCAGGTTCAAGAGTGGTCCATGGGGCAAGTCATCTGTGTCTAAGGATCTCTTTAAAGTTGATTTTATGGAATGAAATGATACAACAAGAAGGGTGTTAGTATGAATCCTTTGTCAAAGCGTACGAAAAAGGACCACTTTAGCTACACATAACTAATAGCCCTAACAACAGAAGTGGCTGCCAATATCTTCAGATCTGCAGTTAGTTAGATAAGAAAAGAGCTGCAAAACACCAAATCTATGCATGGAAAGACATTAAGTAGTAAAAACAAGGGTTTGCTCCATATACCAATAGACAAGACAAGAACAATTTTTGAAAGAATTTTTATATTAACTGGGCACCTGGGAGGAAAACAAGAAGGCATATCCAATTCTCCTCAGTGGGATGGGTTCTTGGAAGTCCTCAGCACTTCAGATCTAAGATTTCTCTCTCTTGTTGGTGTAGAAGACCCACACAAAGAATGGAACTCAAAAGGGAGCTCACACAGCAAATGGCAGAAAATGGTGACCAAGTGTATAGATCCAGAGTGATCTAATAGGCAACAAAAGGTGAAGAATGGTAGGAAAAACCTCCTATTTATAACAAAATATTGGGTCATTCTAGATCTTGGTGCATGGGTTAACCAGATCTAGATCCACTTTTTATGGAATATTTTATTATATTTGTTGGAGGGAAAAGGTACTTGACTTGGGTCAAATCCCTTAATTTGTCAAAAATAAATAAATAAATGATTTATTTATCTTTTTAAGGAAGCGATTAGAAGATAATCAAATAAATAATGATTTATTTAATTATTTGTGGGTGATTTGGTCATATTTAACAAGGAATATTATCTAAATAAGATTTAAATAATTATTCCTAGAAATAATAAGATAAATAAAGGTTTATCTAATTAATTTCTTTGTTTTTGGGTTAAACATGACTGGGAATAATAATTAAATTATGGTTTAATTAATTATTCCATGAGGAAAATCAAACAAATATAGGTTTGTTTAATATTTCCTTTCGGGGTTTCCTGTTTGGACCATAAATACCCTAATAAATGTGGTTTATTAAGTTATTTAACATAGTGAAGGAAATTTTACTTAGGGTAAAATTGGTCTTACATGGTGTACTTGGGTCCATCTAATGATAATGGGTTAGATGACCAAAAAATGGTGTAACAGATTGCCCCCCAGCGTGCGAGTGTCAGGAGCAAATCGTATGACCGAAGTACGTTGTAAGAACTCAATCACTAGACAACAAAAAGGGAAGTCAGAGAGAGAAATGCAAGGTAGATAGGGTGCTGAAGAACTAGACCCTGAGGATACGAGACTCGCAGGTGCAACAAGTCTCTTTTTATGAGAGGGTACCTGTGCTGAAGGTGGCGGGGGAGGCATACCTATGCCCGCCGAGACAAAGTACAAAAGAATAGTGTGTCCAGTAAACAAGGGATCGAACCATAAAGTACAGCTGGCATAATCATGAGCCAGATAAAAATACAATGAGGAATCCCACATACATGCTGTGCCTGGGATAACAGCCAGGACTTGTACAATAATATCTGAGTACATGAGATACAAATATAACCCAAATGCCCCCTGCAAATGGGGAAGGGCTCAGAAAATCTGACTGATACATGCAAATCGAAGAGGTGCTGCAAGTGGCTATGGCCAACATCATCAAATATCTGGAGCTGCATCGAAGGCTGCAAAGAAGAGGTCATCCGGGCATGTGGGGGGCTACCTGCAGGGCCACCCCCTCATGAGGGTTGAGACATCTCACACACACTCGGGAATCATCAAGAGCTGCTGTTGGATCACTGGACCATCAAGTATACGAATCTCGATCATGCTGAAAGGAGCTGGAGAAACAATCAAGTCAAAGGGAAACGAGAGATCCCTTTGCCTGATCCGAGGCACCGAACAAGAGTGGAAGCTGGAACCAAGGTACACCGCCCTCTAGACCTGGCTTCTGGAAGGAATGAGCTGATGTCGACAGAAGGAGGTCCGCCATAGGTGAGGCAATGAGACATCCTCAACTAAGGCACAAGAGAAAATAGTGGAGCGACGGACAGACTGACACTAATGATGATAGGGAAATGGAAAGGACTGAGTAGCGAATGGACGACTTCCCTTGTTAGAGCATAAAGGGCATGAATGACCTGGCAGCGACTGACACAATATCATAAGGGATAGGGGACAATGGGACTGAAGGTCATAAAGTGCGACACAAGAGAGAGACCAAGCAATGAAGGATGGAGGGCTATAGCGGGGTACAAAGGGACTCGGGATAGACGCCATGAATGCGATGATGACTCAACTTGGATGCTCTAAACAAGGGCGACTCGATGGTGCTGCCACATAGTAAAGGCCCAGTGGGGGAACATAAAAACATGAGTACAAGATGGGAACTCATGACGAACATCGACACGAACAAAGACAAGTAAGGAGGAAAAATGGTGCCCCAAGTACAAGTGTTGTAAGTGAGGAAATTCGATTTTAAGGAGAGGTGAAGTGACCCTTCTTGGACAAAATGTGTTCTGGTGAAGTGTTAAACACAAAAAACGAAAAAAAATATGCTGGCTATCTAAAAGAAAATAAAACATGCATTTCATAAGGGAAATGCTAAGGGTAATATTTCTTAAGATAGAGTGCATTGCGAGGATTAAGAAGGGGGTTGCATTCGAAATCCTATAAGAGGTATGCCCCCTTACCGAGATCCTTACTGATGATGTAAGGGCCTAGCCATAATGAGTCGAACTTCCCATGACCAAGGACATCATGGGCATGGTCATAGACTAGAACAAGGTCGCCTTCGTGAAAAGTGCGAGGCTGGACTTTTCGGTCATACTGGGCTTTGGTGCGTTTCTTGGCCGCTTCCATGGTTTGCAAGGCAACACGGCGGTCTTGGGAAGCACGCTCGAGCATGATAAGTCATTGTTCTAGAGGTTGGGTGTCAGGGAGAAGTTCGACAGCCAGATGCAGGGAAGGGATTTCACACTCGATTGGTAAGACCGCCTCCTCTCCAAAAACGAGGTGGAAAGGAGTGAACCCGGTGGCGGTTTTAACAGAAGTCCGATAGGCCATAAAGCAAGGAAGAGCATGAGGTGCCAGTTGGTTTTGTGCTTATTCACCATCCGTTGAAGCATAGTCTTGAGAATTTTGTTGACTGCTTCAACTTGGCCATTACCTTGGGGGTAATAGGAGGAGGAATATTGGTGCTCAAAACCCAACAGTGAGGATAGCTCGCGCCATATCTCATCTTCAAAATGTCTGCCATGGTCAGAGACCAGTTGTTTCGGAACTCCAAATTGAGCGATAACGTGGTTAAAGAAAAAGAGGGCGTGGTAGCTGCCGTGTTGTTAAATGTAGGCATGGCCTCGGCCCATTTTGTGAAATAGTCGACCGCCACGATGATATATTTGTGGTTACCAGCGGATGGTGGGCGACACTCCATAAAGTCGATGGCCCATTTACAGAAGGGACCAGTGGAGATGACCGGATGGAGGGGAGCTGGGGGAGCTCGCGCCTTAGGGGCGAAATGTTGGCAATTGGGACAGTGTTTGACTGCCTCAATGCAATCACTGAAGAGGGGAGGCCAAAAATACCCAGCGCGCATGAATTTATGGGCAGTAGCAAGACCGGAGAGGTGGCCACCACAAGCACCTCTATGGCAGTCATTAAGGACCTGTTCAGCTTCAGCGTGTGTGAGACAACGACGAAGGACAGTATCAACCCCGCGACGATAGAGGTCGTCGCCGATAAGGAGGTATCGGGGAGCTTGGTGTCGGATACGTCAGCGAGCCTCACGATCAAGGTGGAGGGCGAACTTTTGGGTTCGCAAGTAAGTAAGAATATCGCCATACCACGGGTCGTCGGTAGTAATGGCAAATAAGTGTTCATCAGGAAATTCATCATTAACTGGAGGGTCGTGCGATCCGGTAGGTAATTCAAAAATGAGCTCAGCGAGGGCTAAGCCTTTCTTACTCTTTGGTGTGACAAATTCGAGGTCGAATTCCTGAAGAATGACGACCCAACGGGCGTACTTCCCAGTGAGGATACGACAACTCAAAAGGAAAGCCAAGGGGTTGGAATTATTCACAGCCTTGGTGGAGTGCATGAGGATATAATGACGAAGTTTTTGGACTGAGAACACTACAGCCAGCGCTAATTTTTCTTCAGATGAGTAGGAAACAGGGGGCCCTACAAGGTTCTTACTGACGTAGTAGATCACATGCTCGATACCATTGTCATCTTCCTGGATAAGGACTCCAACGACCGAATAGGTGGAAGCGGAGATATACAGGATGAAGTCCTGATCAAAGTCGGGAGGGCGAATCAAGGGAGTGGATGTGAGAGCCTGCTTGAGGGCATCAAAAGACTCATGAGCATAGGAATCCCAAACGAATGGGATATTATATCGGAGGAGTCTAAGGAATCCATGCGCGGTGGTGGCATAGTCAGGGACGAACCGACGAAGAAAATTAGCTTTGCCTTGGAGACTTTGGAGCTGGCGAAGGGTACGCGGAATGGGAAGTTCAAGAATAGCTTGAACTTTCAAAGGGTCAAGAGTGATACCATCCTTAGACATGATGAAGCCTAAGAGACGGCCGGCAGGAACGCAAAAGACGCATTTCAACGAGTTAAGGCGGATATTATACTTGCGACATCGGATAAAAATGGTACGCAGATCGTGGAGGTAGTGCGCCCGATGCTTAGAACGTGCGGTGAGGTCGTCTAAATAAGCAAGGATAATATGAGCTAATTCATGGAAACAATAAGACATGGCCCGTTGAAAAGTGGCGCCGGCGTTTTTGAGTCTGAAAGGCATGACCCGATAAGCAAAAGTTCCCCACGGACTAATGAACGCGGTTTTGAGTTGATCAGCAGGACGGATAGCAATTTGGTTGTATCCGGAGAAACCATCCATAAAGGATAGAACCTCATGCCTCGCACACTCGTCAATGATTTGGTCAATGAACGGTGTGGGGAAGTTGTCTTTGGGACAAGATTTGTTCAAGTCGCGAAAGTCTGTGCAGACACGGATGGTGCCTTGTTTCTTGAGAACGGGAACTGGGTTGGATACCCAAGTGGTGTATTCAATGGGGTAAATGAAACCAACCTGCTTGAGCTTATCGATTTCAGCTTTGATAGCGTCACGTCTGGAAGGATGAATGGGTCTCAACTTTTGACGGACCGGTTTGGCATCAGGCCATGTGTCGATATGGTGTTCGACAATGGCGGGATCGAGTCCGAGCATTTCAGAATAGAACTAGGAAAAAATATCGCGGAATTATTTGAAAAGCTTGGTGTAAGCTTCGATTTCTTCCGGGGTGCATTGGGCGCCCTAGGTGATATATTCTTCGGTACCTGGTGTGACTGAAATGTCAATTTTGATGGTAGGAGAGATATTGGCCATGTTTCCATCTTCGAAAGCATCAGGTGCAGGGATGGGGTTTTTGAACCAATCGACTGCATTGGGGATGAAGTCTTTGGTTTCCACAGCAAATTGGTCATGGGACTGCTGTGGGAGGAAGTATGCGCGATGGTGCATATCGTCCCATGGAAAGTCTGGGTTGGTCATGGCTTCCATAATGTCTTCATCGGACTGGAAGATGGGAAGACTGGAGGAAGAAAGGTCACCCGAGGAGGTAGTGATGTGTGACGGGTCATCAGGAGGAGAAGGGCTCAGATGTGCAATATCAATAGATCCAAGGTCGGCTAAGGAGCCGAGAGTATCTGCAGGTTGAAGGGTAGGTGAACTATCTCACAAGGATGATGACAGGTACAAAATGGTGGTTGACGGCTCAGTTGGCTCGATAGTGGGAGGAGGAATGTGAATGGGAGTAGGAAGATCCTCTGGTCGTATCAAAGTGGCCTTGAATCGGTGGTACATGTCCAAGGAGGAACGATACTCGTCAAGGAGGGGACAGAGGTGGGTGTAATGGTTGTGGAAATCGCACAAAGCACAAGGGTGGTTTGTGCGCAAGGTTTTGAGTTTCGGGATAGAGTCCGGGATAGTGACGTAGACTTCGGGGATGTCAGAGTCGGGAAACGTCTCGTTGACCAGAATCTTGAGGTGCGGCAATTCAGGACACATATGGGTGGCGTGACCGACGATATCGCACAAAGCTCATTGGATAGCAGGCTTTGGCGGTCGTGGAGGGGTAGGGGTTGTCAGGGCGGCCTGGTCCTGGTGGGTTGCCCCCTTACGAGCTTTGCCTTTCTTTCCGGGGTCTGACACCACATGGGTAGGGTCCTGTGGAGGTACTGGGAGCCCGGAGGAAGCGAGGGGGACCGGTTGAACCGGTGTCAAAGGAAGGTAAGGTTTGGGGTGACCGGGAGGGGTAGTGGCTGGAGGGTCAATGTACCAGACGGGTATGCCGAGGGTCAGGTTAGGGAGAGAGAGGGTGGCCATGACGGGGACAGAAAATACTCCGGGAGGGGGAGCCAGGAAAGGTATCTGCCCAGCAGGGTAATGACCAGGAGGGACAGCTCCAAGATGGTTAAGGCCTGGGGGAACCGATCCAGGAGGATAAAGGGGGTCAGGGATACCAGCTGTAGGGGGAGGGCTAGAAGGAGCAGGTCTGGCTGGCTGATATGAATGGCTAGGAGCGGGGTGTGGAGGGCGAGGGGGAGGTTGCTGACTAGCCGAGGTAGGCTGCGTAAGGGCAGCCTGAGACGATTGCATCATGCAAACATTTGATAAGCTGGGATCAGTGATAGGAGGAGGGGGAAGGTTAGGGAAAGTTCCAAGCAGGGAGGAATCTTTGTAAACGCCGGGGGAGACACTGGTCAAGGAATCGACGGTTTGCTTGTTGGCTATAGAAGAGATGGTCGTCTCAGGTGAGGTCTGAGATTTTGGATCATGATACGTCAACTGGTCAATGGTGACTATCTTTCCATTATGGGGGAAAGACATCTTGCGGAAAACTGCGGATGGGACAGCGGACATAGCATAGGTGTAGCTTTGCCCCAATAGAATGTTGTAATCTAGCGGGGCGTCGATGACTTCGACGTCAACGCAAACAGTCTTACCGGCGAGGGTGATAGGACAATTACGAAACAGGCCAATGGGCTGGGAGGCATGGTCGTCCCACGCTCGAAGAGTGATCGTGGAAGGGGCCAGCTCAAGAGATTCGAGTTGCTTCCAAACCGAAGCGGAAATCACACAGGTGGATGCCCCCTCATCAATTATACACCGGGAAAAGTTGGCGTTCCGGATTTTGACTGGGATTTGGAAGGTGACGGAAGCAGGAAGAGGAGGATGGTCCGATTGAGTGGCGTCGAAAAAAATCATTTGGTCATCAGCAGGATCTACAACGCCCACGGCAGATAGTAGAGCCTTCTTTTGGGAAGGGCACGACTGGAGGAGTTCCAGTGTGGAAATGGCAGCAGGAGATTGTGCCAAATCATCTACTATACTATACGAATGAGCAGCTCGACCGGAAGCAACGTTTCGACGTAGGGGTCCCTTAGGAATCTTGGTATGAACCTCAACTTTGGGTTGAGGGATATTTAAGGGGCCACTGGATGTCGAAAGAGGCTCTGTAGAACCTGAAGAAGGAGGCTCAGGGGCAGACTGAGCAGGAGGCTTGGAGTACTGGCGAGACCGAGTTTGAAGGTGAAGGTCAACGGTCCGGGAAGGATCGGAGTGCATCATAAGGATCTGGTAATCAGAGGAACCAGAAAGGGAAGGGGGAGTGGCAACCTGGTTGTCAGGCGGTTGGGTAGCCACGAATCCTTGCTGAGGGAAAGGATCAGTAAACACAGTTGGTTGGGTAGTGGCCACATTAGGAGGAGCATGAGGGGAGGCGTGTTGTCCGTGCAATGTGGCTTGAGACTCCCACATCTGCCGCATCTGGGGTAAGATGGGACAATCGTGGGTGTAATGACCATAAACACCGCAACACGAACAAGGCTTGTTTGTGTGAAGCGGCCTGTCCGGCTTGGGCTGAGTGCCATGTTGCTGGTTGGCAGTGTTAGGGTCCACACCAGAATTGGGTCCATGGGTACCAGGGGTAGATTGGTTTTGATTGCCTCTCCGCCTTCTTTGAGAAGAAGGGGGATTAGTCGCGCCCTGCTGTGAAAATACTTGCCCTAGAGGGGGCTGTAAGTGCTGTTGCGGGTTTGGAGGAGGCAAGGGAGATGGAAGTGCATATGCTGGAAGAGCTGGTGCACCAGGCTGCGGATAAAGGTAATGGTTAGGTTGGGCAACATTGAGGTAAGCAGGAGGTTGGGCAAAAGGAGGAGGTATGTCGTATCCTGGATACATGCTACCGGGAGGGGGAAGAGTGCTAGAGGTGCTAGCCCCTCCCTGAGGGAGACCATAGCCCATAGGAGGTTGAGCGTACGGATGGGAAAGGGCTCCAATGATACCGTCGGTGGAATGAGATGCCCCCGGGGCGTTAGCGCCACCGGGCCTGGGGAGGTCAGGAAGAACGGTATAAACATAACCAGATTAAGCGTAGATCAGGTCATATTTCAAGGCTATTTGGAGGGCGACTTCTTCAGTTTGAGGAAAGTGAGAGGCGACATCTTTGCCGATAGGAGCTAAGAGGGTGAGAAGGAACCAGTCTATATAAACTCGATCTTCGAAGGGGGGAGCTCGACATAAGCTTTGTCTTCGTCGCCATTCCTGAACATGGGCGGAAATGCGGGTCGAAGAGGTTTGCTTGAATGAAGTCAAGAGCTCCGTGCCAGTATCGTATCGGAGAGGGAGCTGGAAATAAGATAAAAAGGCTTGGGCAAGGGTCGCAAAGGTGGTATGGGAAGAGGTGGCTTGTTCAACATACCATTTAGAAGCTTCGCCGGTAAGCGTGCATTGGAACAAATGAAGACGGATGGAGTCATCGGTAATGGAATTGGAGGAGCACCACATGTGGAAAGATTGGACATGATTGGTTGGATCTTCTCCAGCAAGGCCTTCGAACTTAGGGATGTCGGAGGGGAGCTTGGTTGGCATAGCAGGACAACCAACATCGTGGCGGATAGGGTCATTGATCAACTGATTGAAATCGGGGAGGCTGAGGCCTGCAATGTATGGTAGCAAGGGTATGGCCGAGGTATTTCCTGTGGCGGTTCCGCTAGTAGTGGTTCCGGAATTAGGGCCCGGAGCACCGCTAACGTTAGGCCCTGGACCAGACATAGTGAAAGTGACAGGGGGAGAACCAGGAGGAGAGGGAGAACCCAATGAATCAGAAGAGGAGTCGGAGTGCGGACTCGGAGGAGGACTGGCTCGACGAAGGCGGGACGGAGCAAGTCGATCAACCGGAAACTGAGGGTGAAGGCCAAGAAGTCTCCGGGAAAGGCGCCTTGGGGGCGTAATGGTGACGGGAAGAAGGAAACCGACAAGGGAAAACAGGGACAGAATCAAGTGAGGTCAAGGGCAGAAAATGTGCAGTGACAATTGATTTTAGAGTCTTTGCCAGACAATGTTAACCAGGCGCTTCTTCACTTAGGGTCAGTGTGTGGCGTGCGTTAATTTTAATTTTTAAACCCTTTCCGTTGTGAGAGCAAGAAAATGTGTGCTGCGTAACTGAAAATAAATCTGCAGAGAACAGTATATAATGCTGAAATAACAGAAAATTAACTGCTACTAATGCATTGCTTCAACCCAAAAAGGTGGGCCGCTCAAAATTAATCTAAAAAAGGGCAAAATTCTAGGCAAAACACACTTAAAAAGAGGCCAATAAATCAAGGGTCGGAAGGGACAGCGATCTAAAGGATAAAGCTGCTGAAAAGAGGTGCAGATCACAGCCAAGAGACAGAGGCAAGGTGGCTGGAAAAAGGGAACAAATCAGGAAAAAGCGGAAAGGACAGGGAGGAGGTCCTAAATATAGGTCCAAACAAAATGACAAGAGGTGATTTGAAAGGAAGGAAGGCTGATTTAAAGGGATCTGAGGAGGAGGTTCCAGATCTGAAAAAAGGAAGGCTGAAACTCTGAAAAACAGACGGCTGAAACAGCTAAAACTCTTCCACAAAAAGTGGAGGGTACTAAAGCCTTAGGGGGCTAGGTTCCCACTTATATGAGTAAAAACAGATCAGAACTAGGTCAAGGCGGGCTGAGACAGAGGCTGGAAAACCCTAACAGAAGCTTCAGCAAAACCCAGAAAAATTGCAGAAAAATCACTGAAAAATTGGTAGGTCGCAGGTTCTGACCTGTTTTCAGTGCAGGTCGTAGAAAAGGGGCAGCAAAGTGCGACCTGGGGGTCCAGGTCGTAGGTTATGGGCCAAAAAGTGCGACCCCCCGTTCCGGTTGTCTCGGCAGCAGATTTTCAGAAAATTTTCCGTCTCAGTTGCATCTGGTGTCGCTTACCTGTGCAATAGGGCCAAAAACACATGGAAGTTAGAAATTTTAATGTTTTAGGGTTTTATGTGAGAAAAACAACATAAAAATAGGAAAAATAAACAGCTGAAAAGAAACCCTAGGGTTTGAAGTAGCTGGATATGTAGGAATATGAAAAACGACAGCGGTCGTAATTTAAAACCCGTGTGGAGTCGCCATTTGTTAGTATGAATCCTTTGTCGAAGTGTACGAAAAAGGACCACTTTAGCTATGCATAACTAATAGCCCTAAAAACAAAAGTGGCTGCCAATATCTTCAGATATGTGGTTAGTTGAACATAAAAGAGCTACAAAAACCAGATCTATGCATGGAAAGACATTAAGCAGAAGAAACAAGGGTTTGCTCCATATACCAATAGACAAGACAAGAACAATTTTTGAAAGAATTTTTATATTAATTGGGCACCTGGGAGGAAAACAAGAAGGCGTATCCAATTCTCCTCGGTGGGATGGGTTCTTGGAAGTCCTCAGCACTTCAGATCTAAGATTTCTCTCTCTTGTTGGTGTAGAAAACCCAATGCAAAGAATAGAGCTCAATGGGAGCTCACACAGCAAATGATGAAAAATGGGACCAAGTGTATAGATCCAGAGTGATCTAATAGGCAACAAAAGGTGAAGAATGGTGGGAAAAACCCTCCTATTTATAACAAAATATTGGGTCATTCTAGATCTTGGTGCATGATTAAAATAATGTTAACCAAATCTAGATCCACCTTTTATGGAATATTTTATTATATTTGTTGGAGGGAAAAGGTATTTGACTTGGATCAAATCCCTTGATTTGTCAAAAGTAAATAAATAAATGATTTATTTATCTTTTTAAGGAAGCGGTTAGAAGATAATCAAATAAATAATGATTTATTTAATTATTTAAGGAAGTGGTTGAAAGATAATTAAATAAATAATGATTTATTTAATTATTTGTGGGTGATTTGGTCATATTTAACAAAGAATATTATCTAAATAAGATTTAAATAATTATTCCTAGAAAATAATAAGATAAATAAAGGTTTATCTAATTAATTTCTTTGTTTTTGGGTTAAACATGACTAGGAATAATAATTAAATTATGGTTTAATTAATTATTCCATGAGGAAAATTAAACAAAGTAGGTTTGTTTAATATTTCCTTTTGGGGTTTCCTGTTTAGACCATAAACAACTTAATAAATGTGGTTTATTAAGTTATTTTACATAGTGAAAGCAATTTTACCCACATGGTGTACTTGGGTCCATCTAATGATGATAATTTAGATGACCAAAAAATGGTGTAATAGCTAATATAAAGGATATTTGAAGGTTGGAAGGACATCAGTGAAGGAGGAGTAAAACAAAGCTGATATCCAGGTAAATTAGCATATGATTTCATTGTAGTGTGAGGAAGTTGGTGCTTCCATATCAAGTTGTAGCTTGATATATGTCTAGTTGTAGCTGGTTGAGGTAGGAGCCTCCTATGGGTTGTAGCCTACAGAAAAATACATAGGAGTTGGTGCTTCCATTTCAAGTTTTAGCTTGATCGATGTCCAGTTGGAGCTGATTGAGGTAGGAGCCTCTTGTGGGTTGTAGCCTGTAGAAAACAGATGGGAGTTGGAGCCTCCTTGCAAGTTGTGGCTTGCATAATTTGAGGTAGTAGCCTCCTGTAGGTTGGAGCCTACATAAAATAAATGGTGAGAGGGATTTGGAGCTTTCTTTTGCATCACAACAATAACAAGATGTAGTTTTCTCCCTTATGGGTTTTCACTTATATTTTTTGTCTATGTTCTTGATGATTATGTGTTTATGTGATGTTTTAATCTGCTTAATTACCTGCTCTACACAGAATAAGTTTGTTGATTCATTATGTATTAAGTTTCTTATGAATTGAAGGTATAAATGAGTTGAATGAAAAGATTTTTAAATGTCCATGAATATATTAAACCGATTCACCCCCGCCCCCTCTCAGTTTAACTAAGGGTTCATCACCAACAAATTCTAGAGTTCTTGTTTAATGATATCCCTCAAAGCTAGATTCATTCTTCTTTGTGGTTGTCAGATAGGAGTGCAGCCCTTCTTAATATAGATATGGTGTGTACAAAGATCAAGGTGTATTCCCTTCATATCTTTATAGTACCAAGACTCAAATATTCCTTTTTCATTTTTAAAACTTGTAATAGCTTATCAGTCTACATAGGGGTCAAGTTTGGATTGATATTCAATGTTTCCTTAGCTCAATTTCAACGAGTACACTATTATGGATGATTGTAATTGGTATTTCCTCTTATTATTTTTATAATTCAGAATCATCTGCAATGTTATCTTCCATTTCCCTCTCTATCAGATGATTAATAGGCCATGAAATAGAGGAAGGATTACTGGTAAAAGTATTGATACTATCATCCTTTATTTTAGTTTTTAACACTAAGGCTTTATCAATGTTCAAGACCGATTGAGCAATATCACATTCAGGTTCAATATCAGTCCATATAGGACCTTCACGGGCTGGGGTAGGATTTTCTGGGGGATAAAGAGTCATTTTCTTCATAAAATCCCCATGGGAGATCATAATATTCCCTGTTCTACACCCGATATTGGCAGTAGCTGTAACTAACCATGGCCTCCCCATGATAAAAGAATGACCACCAAGGAAATATTTTTTCTGGAGAACAAAAAAATCCGTTGGGTCAGCCTAGGAATCTATAGAGATGACCACATCTTCCAAAACCCCCTTAGCATGGACAGTGGATCGATCATCTAATTCAAGGATAGTAGTTTTGGGCCTGAGAGGTGTAGCCCCTAGCCTTTCCCAATATTCCTTGGTCATTATGTTAATGGATGCACCTAAGTCCACTAATGCATTTGGAAAAATTATCTTTTGAATTTGAATCATAATTATTAGGGTCTGACCCTAATGTAACAAGCCTAGTAAAAAATCCATGTAAAAAAATATAAGATCAAGGTCATGGGACACTTATTCCAAGCTGAGTGTTGGGAAAAACATCCTAGTGGGTGTCACTTCGGTTTATTGTGGCTAAATAAATTTGGAAAAGGAAAGGACAAAGGCTTTGGAAAGGAAAAGTGGCATTTAATGGCATTTTTTTATGAAAATAATGGAAATTAGGAGAAAAGGAAGGTCAAAGGTCAAAGGTTGCATGTGAGGAGGAAAATGAAGGAAATAATGGAAAATTGAATAAAATTGAGGCCTCATTAATAAAAATACTTTTGAGGATTAGTTTGTAACATTTTTTCAGTTCTATGGTGAAGCTCTCTTCTATTCTCTCTCTCATACTCTTGGACACTTGGAGTTTCTTGGAGCACTCTTGGAGGAGTGTGGCATACTTTTGATTAAGAAGGAAAAGGAAAGGCAGGAAAGCACAAGAGGACATCAAGATCAACAACTACAACTGGATCTCTTTGCAGGTATTGAGTTGCACATATCTTTTCCTTGATATTTTTGGCATGCATGGTACATACATATGGTTTCTTAGTTGTGAGTTTTCATTGGCATAGATAAATTCCTGGATTAATAGTTGTTTTTCTTGGCTTTTCCATTTCCTGGATAGCCATGGTATTGTGGGTTTATTTCATTTTTTTCTGGTTGGTTCTCATGTGCCTTTGGTTTTGGTTTGAGTTATTAGTTCTTGTAGCCTTGGTTGGAAAAATGCTTTGGAGCCCTGAAACATCTTGGGTTGAGTTACTAGTCCTGGAGCCTCAGTTGGACAAATGCTATGGAGCCCTTGGTAGGTTGAGTTACTAGTCCTCGGGCCTTGGTTGCACAAACTCTCTAGAGCTTGAAAAAAAATGTGGGTTGAGTTACTAGTCCTAGAGCCTTTGTTGGAACAAACGCTCTGGAGCCCTGGACAACTTGGGCACAAACTGATATGGTGATGGTTAGTGATGCCCGAATGTGAGGTGGAATCACTGGTTGAGGGTTGAGGTGGTTGGTGTCTGTAAGCCTTGGTTTGGTTGTGCTTAATGTGTTTAATGAGATCCCACTTTCATTCTTATAATATGTCACGAGGGTGACTGGATGAAAAATAGATTTGGTTCAACCATGTCTATGGTCGGGTGGTACTTGGAAGCCCCAGACCTGGTTGCATTCTTCTTATAGAAATAAGAGTTGTTTTCCTTGATGGGTAAATATGCTTCTTATCATGTGGCTTATATGGCTATTCTATGCTTGTCATTTCTATTGTTTATATGCTAGTTATGGGTATGTTCTATGATAGTGATGATGTATGGCTCTCATCATGTTTTGATTTGTAAATGAATGAATAATGAATCTATAACTGACTAGATGATAAAGCATCTAATGTGATGAGGGATCAATATTCCTTAGAAATTCTGAGATAAGTATGAGATCCCTATACTCAGATCTATTATTTAAACTTGTAGATTACATATTTGTGACATGTTTGACAAAATTCCTGTCATGGATAATAGGGGTCTAGTCAATTCCTTGTTCAAGAAATTTCATTTATATCATTATTCCGCTATTATCTTTCATTCTCGGAAGTGTCATGCAGTTCTGGGTAGTGACCTAGGCCCTAGCTCTAAAATTTAGCCTTAAATCTGACAGTCACTAGAGAAACACTGATAGAAAAAGGTTGCAGTTGCACTCATGTAGGCTCATGGGAGTGACTGGGGCTCTCAGTCGCTTTGAGGGCTTCTAAAGGGAGTGACTAAGGGATTAATGCAATAAAACATTAGTCACTTGGAAGGCTTGGATGGTTCTATTGCAGGTGTAGAAGGTTTTTGTTTTTGTTTTCTACCAGTTCCACTTCCTTAATTGACACATAAGGAGTTGAATCATATCATAGTAACTCTTCGTCACATGTTTGCCATGATTGGCTAGTTATTTGGGTAGATGTGGGAGGAGGGTGTTATAGAGTGGTATCAGAGCATGGTTCAACACTTGGACTAGATGGGGGGAATGTGTTTGTCATGCATACATGTCGGTTGCATATATGTCCTTATGTTTGTGGTCTATGTACTTGTTATGTATGTATGGTGGTGGTCATATTTACAGTTTTGTTTCCATGTAGGAGTTGATGATGTTTTTTTCGGCATGTTTTTATCATGAAATCATGTCAGTTGTATATGCATTTGTTATGCATGAAAATGTCTATAGGTTTTTGTGCATGGATTTTTATGGTTATGGTTATGCATGCATAATAAGTTAGATATTCATTGTGAGGTCATTGTATGTAGTTATGTCATCATGATGTTGTTGATAAGAATGATGATGATATGTTGGCTAAGATAGAGAAGGATATGCATATTATTAGAGCGAGGTTGCAACACTAGACTTTGGGGTAAGAGCATATCGTCATACACATATTGCAAGTTTGACATGCAGGTATGTTAGTTAATGGATTGTTATAACAATTAGGGTTACTTATATACATGTTTGTCATTTTATTTATGTTGTGGTTACATGCATGGAAAATTCTAGTGAATCGGTGTGGTCATATGCACGTGTAAAATAGTCGTGAATTATAATAACTTGTTGTTATATGCATTTTTTTTGTTGTTTTATGTTAGTTAACTTGATGATTATGATATATGTTGTTGATACGTATGCTATATTTTAACTTGTTGATTGTTATATTGATGATTTTGTTATATATTGTCGATGAATATGTTATATGTTAACTTGTTGTTGTTATATGTTATTTAACTTGATGATCAGGGTTATTGCATTCAGATCTTGATGTTATATGTATCGTGTTGATCTAGATTGGTATGTGTAGATGGTTATGGTGGTGACATTTAAGTATGAGATGATATACTTGTGATGTTGTGTCGTATTAATTTGGACTGACTTGTACATATGTGATAGCCTCCCCTAAGATACATTAAGGTATGAGATTGCGTATGTCGTCTACTTGGTGCTTGAATGTTTAATTATGTTGTCTATTTGGTGTTTGAGTGTTTTGTGTCTATTATTTCATTTATGTATTGTTTGAATGTTTGACTAGTTGAATGATATAAGTTTGTATCTGTAAGATTACATAAAGGAATGATCTTGCTTTAAGACAATGGCACTAACATAGTATGTGTTGAGAGAGATTATATGTACTTGAGTGTAAGTGGGTGCTAGTTGTAGTATTATGACATGGTTGATAGTCTTGGTAAAGGTTAATTTAAATTACTAGATATGATGTCTTGATATTTGGAATATATGGCTAACATGTGAAACCAGTTGCAGGAAAACGTGCTTGGTATTAGCATGTCAAGGTAAAAATTGATTTGTTTATATAACTAACAGTTGGGTAATGTGACAGTACATAGTAAGGCTTGATTGAAACAAGGTAAAAATTGTAAAGGAAAGGAATTGGGTAATAATTCTTTTGAATATGTTTGGAAACCCCAATTCCAAATGAATAAGTGATTTTCATATAGGAAGCCTTCTTAACCTTGATTTTTTCTGACATTATGTGGATATATGTTATATTCATGAACATGCATTTGGCAGGTATGTTAGCTATTTTCTAGTCATATCTAGGTTCATCAAGGAATTGGAGTTCCTTGAGAGATGATATGTGTACATGTCCAGTTACAAGGTAGTGTGCTTGGAACAACAAGGTAAGATAACATGTGTATTGTTATATTTGTTTATACACTAATAGTTATTTGTTTATGGTAGAATGATGTAGGGGATCGCATGGAAAAAGAGACTGCCATGAAATATTGAAGAAGGCTCAGGTTGAGCTTTCCTTGGGAACCATGGGGATTGAGTCAAGGTGTTTTTTTTAGTCTTATTCTTTTGGTATTTTGTGATTTGTTGCACTTTATTTGCGGTCTTAATTGCGAATAGTGCATGGTCGCGTCAATTTTTTTTTGGTGTCATGTTATTATTGGTTTCCATGGTTTTATTCTTGTTTGTTTCTTGTTATCGCCTTTTATGTTTTGAGAGTCTTGGGAATTGTTTTGGGAAAGAGGAAAGTTAACAAACATCAGGAAGGGGTGAATGGAACCTGATAGGTAATGTAAGACTTAGATGAATTCAAGTGCATGTATAAGGGTAGCGGAAGGTAATATTATGACAGTTGGTTGGACTGGTTGGGTCCATTGTGGTAAAAGGACGGTAGAAGTACAGACATGAGAAAGGTAACCATAAAGGTAAAGTAAATGGATTTGAGGCGTTAGATGCCTTGGCTATGTTGGGAACTATTGTTCTCAATGTTGTGCATGTTGTGCATGGATAAAGGGCATTCTTTTAACCTTGACCTTGTGTTATTTTGTAATTATGTTGTGATCATGACTATGCTAATGTTTATATATGTATGCATTTATGTATGTATTCATGTATGTATGTATGTATGATGTGTCAGACAGGGTCATCATGGATCAAGATTTTTTAATGCTAATGTTTATATGTATATATGTGTGTATGTATGTCGTTGTCTAATAGGATCATGATTTTTTTATGCTAATGATTATATATACATGTATGTATCTGTGTCAGTGTCTGACAGGGTTGTCAGAGATAATTCTTATGGAGGAATTATTTGTTATGCGGGTTAATGGCATGAAGAGGTTCATGGTATTATGAGGAATCAAGTGCAAAGAGTAGCCCTGAAAAAATTATGAGGTCAATATCATGTGGATATGAGTTGATATTATGTGCTTATAATATGCCTATGTGTTTGACAGTCAATACTAAGAGATACATCAGCGGAATGAAAAAAACGTGATCTACGCCATGCTATGATAAGCATGGATGGCAGAGAGACACTGGAAGAAAGGTTGCTTGGTAGAAACAATGTCATTTTGGATGTACAGTATTAATGTTGTGTATATGTTTTGCATGTTGTATATTTTGTTATTATACCTATGGTGATGTGTATATGTAACATATGTATTATTGGGTACATATGATGTTGTAGGCCTGTTGTATATATGGTGTTGTGTGTATATTCCATATGTAGTTCTGGGTATAGATGGTGCTATGCACATATTGGATATGTGGCGTTGTGCACATGTTGGATATGCGATGTTGTGTACATATGGTATTTTTTGCATGTTGGATATGTGGTGCTATGTAAATACAGTGCTATGTACATGGTTTATATGTAGTTTTATGTACATATGGTGTTGTACGCATGATTATATATGTGGTGTTGTGTGCATGTGGTGTTGTCTACATGTTGTAAATGTGGTGTTGTGTACATGTTATGCATGTGGCACTGTGTACATGTGGTGTCATGTACATGTCGAGCATGTGGTGTTGTATAATGTTGTATTGTGTACTACATGTTGTACAGGTGGTGCGGCGTACACATGGCATTGTGTACACTTTGTACAAGTGGCGTCATGTACATGTGATGTTGTGCACATGTTGTGCAGGTGGTATTATGTACATGTGGTATTTTGTACATGATGTGCATATGGTACTCATATACATGTGTTATTGTGTGCATGTCATACATGTTGTGTTGCAGGCATGCAGTACTATGTATGTGTTACATAATGTTTTTTCGAATTCCCCATTATGTATCCTAAGTGTCGTCCTTTGTGTCACCCATGCCACAAATGTCGTATAGTGACAAAAGCTATGAAAACATATTCACCATGAATAACTTGCTCAAAACATCCCTAAATAATTGGAGAGTCAGTGCATTACAACAATTCTGGAGAAAGATTGTAAAAAACCTAATTTTCAGCCCTAACGTGGATCTTTCCTGTATAGCCTCTCACTTTTCACCCTGTGTGTAACTGGTAAACAACGATGGAAACACAGGAATTAAAGTTAAAAGCCGTGTTGGTCCTCTTTAGGAAGATTCTCCAAAAATGGAGCATAAGCTTCTTCTTCTAGAATTATCGAGAATGGAAGTCTGGTATCAGTTGGTTGAATATTGAGTCGAGTTATCCTACCTTTAATGATTTTCCCATTAATATGTGGATCTTCCTCCCTCTTTTATGGATCCTTAACCTCTTCATCTTCCCTATAAATGAATGGCATGCTTTCCCCAAATGGTTGGTCATTGTTGGTTGCCTTTCTAGTGCTCTAATGTGCCTAAGCATTGTCGAAATTCCATGAAGAAGAAGTGCTTGAAGTCTTTGGCTTGGACTTGGGAACATGTCCCGAAGGAGGCCTCCAACATCAAGGAAACAGTTGTATGATTCCCTCTTTAAATCATTAATAATACAAAGCATGTTTAACTTTCCATAAGCTTGTTATTGATCACTTTCTTACTATGATACTCCTTGATATGTCATATGGCTTACATTAGAATGCAATTACTATGTTATATTTGTTTTTCATTTTTTTTATCTCTCTTGTAGGTATTTGTGCATAAAGGAATAGTGAGGAGCGAGCTTGGAAGTGAAGGGATCATGATTAACATTGACAAGTAATCACATAGGAGTGAGGTAGGCCATCTTCCTCTCTCATGTCATTCTAATTTAAGCTAGGAGAGTTTGCTTGATTTTGTATCATTTGTTACTAGACCCACTCATTAGGCTAGAGGGATCGATTCTCATTCATCAAAAAGATAAAGAAATTGTTCACATATTACAGTTGCATAGTTTTCAAAGAAAATTTTCATATATTACATTGCATAGTTTGCATATTTTGATGTTTTAAATTGAATTGGGATAGTGAAAGTGATCTACTTAGGAAAGCTTCATTTTTTGCATTATTATTTGTTGCATCACTATTTGAAACTTTTCCCTAAACTAGATAGTGTTCATTGAATTGAAATAATTCTTTTCTCATGCTAGTTGCATTATAAGTATTCAGGTGACATCGTTTTGAGCCTTCAAATTGAAACTTTAATCAATATCAACATAAATTTTACCCCAATCAACCTAAGGATCATTTGAAATTAACACAAATATTTAGAGGTCTAGGCTAGAGACGTGTTTTGGCGTCATAAAACTTAAGAGTTGTCGTTAACTACATGTTTTGCATCCCGGGGGTGATATCCCGTTCCACGTACAGAAGTATATAGGACCGTTCTCTAGTACTCTCACTATATTGGAGGCACTCCATGTATGAAATTATATAGGAACGCTCTCATCGAACGGTTACACATCAGACATCATTACTACAGAATTTCACTCCCACATACCGGCGTGTATATTTTGGGAGTCCCCACTAGGTTGTTATCCTGCCATAGGTAACCGAGTCAACCGACTTATAAATCGTGATACAATGAACACAACATTCAGGGGGATTGGTTGTAGTACATTAAGTCCTTGGTTTGCCAAGGTGTATATCGAAAATCATAGTTGCTTGGTAATCCTTTTCTCCTAGCTTACCCTTTTTAATTTATTTTCTATTGATTTATAAAATTTACTACCCACAGAATAACATCTTACCCGTGCATGACTCCTTAGTAGATCTTAGGTTGAGCCTAATGGAAATAGTTCTTGATTTTACCAATCAAGGAATCCCCTTAGATGGGAATCCTAGTCCTTTTCCTTATTTTGGAAATTTTGGCACTCCCTATGTGGTAATGTTATCCCTCTCAGGATTAACCATTGGTTTTCAAGTTTTTTTATTTTCAACCCCCATGGTTCCAAATGGCAAATATTCTTCTCAACCAGGTTCGTCTCCACCTGAACAATGTCAAACTCATGATAATCCTAAATTTGACCCCTCGCCTTCTTCACCCATTTCTTCACCCCATTCTTCCTCTTCGCTTGGTGAAAGTATAGATTCTAGTAACCAGGAAGCTACGAAGAAGAAGAAGAGGATGATGAATAAGAAGAAAAATAAGCAAGGGGGAAACCAAGCATCCATTGCTACCAATGAAAATGATGTTGGAAAATCTTCCAATAAGCCCCACAACGTCAAATTCCCTTGCGATTTATGTAAGGGTGAGCACCTTCTTAGAGATTGTCTTGTTATTCCCAAGTTTTTAAAAGTATGGTCCACCTACTCACATCAGCCTTTTTCATCAGCCTATGGAGATCATGATGGTGATAAACCCTCAAATAATGATAGAAAATTATATGGGAAATAGGTTAAAGTAAAATTTCCCTGTAAGTTATGTGAAGGGAATCATCTCATTCACCTTTTTCCTTATACAGATGAAGCCTCCAAAGCATTGGAAAACCTTATAGTTTCTCAACCATGTCTTCCTGTTGGCTACCGGAAGTTTTCCTTTAATCCTATTCTAATTGATCAAGTGATTTATCAGAATTCATCTCTGGTCAACCCCACTCTCTCCAAAAATGATTCCGATGAGCTGGTTTATGACAAACCATTAGTTTATAAAATGGTTGAATTGATTCCACCTTTAATTAATCGTACCTTTGACAAACAGAGTGAACCTCATACCACTGTGGTTAATTTTGTTTCTTCAGATTCCCATGAATTGGAGGAAAATCCTCCTGTTCCCATGGTATAGGAGGGTGATCCTCATGTTCCAATCATACAAAGGGGTAATTATCTCGTTCCTATGACACCCCCCCCAAGTAGTCTAGTCGCTTCTTTTGATTGGATTCAACTGGCAGGATATTGTCTTCCTTCTTACATGCCTATGGAGATCATGATGGTGACAAACCCTCAAATAGTGATAGAAAATTATATGGGAAATAGGTTAAAGTAAAATTTCCCTGTAATTTATGTGAAGGGAATCATCCCATTCACATTTTTCCTTATATGTATGAAGCCTCCAAAGTATTGGAAAAACTTATAGTTTCTCAGCCATGTCTTCCTGCTACTACCGGAAGCTTTCCTTTAATCCTATGCTAATTGATCAAGTGATTGATCAGAGTTCATCTCTGGTCAACCCCAATCTCTCCAAAAATGAATCCGATGAGCTCATTTATGACAATTTACCATTGGTTTATAAAATGGTTGAATCGATTCCACCTTTAATTGATCGTACCTTTGACATAGAGAGTGAACCTGATACCACTATGGTTAATTTTGTTTCTTCAGATTCCCATGAATTGGAGGAAAATCCTCCCGTTCCCATGGTATAGGAGGGTGATCCTCATGTTCCAATAATACAAGGGGGAAATTATCTCGTTCCTACGACACCCCCTCCAAGCAGTCTAGTCGCTTTTTTGATTGGAGTCGATTGGCATGATATTGTCTTCCTTCTTACATGTCCTTTTAGATCACAGTACAAGCCTATAGTATGGTCGTACCTATCACAATAATATATGAATTTGCATCTGTTAGTATCTTTTCCTCAATTTCTTGGTAAGCTTTAGGTTCTCTGTAGCTTTTGCCTGTTACCCAGAATCTGTCGGCTTTTAACAGAGGAACTAGTCAACTGTTAGGGATCCTTCCTAAGTTGTCTAATACTTTTGGAGAAAAAATAATCTATATAGATGTGATGGTTTTCCAAGGCCCTTTGTGTTTTAATTTACTCCTTGGGAATGAATATACTTATGTCATAAGAGCTCTTGTCTCTTCTCTCTTTTATGTGATGTGTTTCCCGCATGAAGGAAGAATTGTGACCATTGATCAACTTTCATTCATTGGTCCTAATCTGGCTCACAATCAACGATCATCCCTAAATTTTCCTTACATGCAAGTGGTATCTTCCCTGCCATAGGTTAATTATGTGGCAACCTGTTCCATGCCAGCATCCATTGATGATCTAGTCAGTGATATAGTGCATCATGTACTAGGAGAATTCGACCCTTATTTCTAGAGTGCTGTTCTCGCATCTGATGAGAACCTCTTGGAAGCCATGACCTCTTATGGGCCATGAACAAGGTCTTTAGAGAAAATTTCCTTGTCTTGTCTCAAGCACCTTAAAAAATTAAACAAGGTCTTTGGAGCAAAGTTCCTTATCTTGTGTCAAGCTCCTTAAAAAAGGAAACAAATTCTTCAGAGCAAAGCTCCTTTTCTTGTGTCAATATCGTTAAAAAATGAAACAAGGTGTCATGAGGGTAGTTCTTTTATTGTTTCAACCTCGTTAAAAAATGAAATGTGTCCTTATGAGGATAGTTCTTTTACTATGTCAACCTAGTTAAAAAATGAAATAGGTCCATATGAGCATAGTTCATTTACTGTGTCAAGCTCATTTAAAAATGAAACAAAACTCCGTTCAATTTGAGTTCTTGACTATATCTCGTAAATTCCCACTCGAGTATTTTTCTTGATCTCGTGAATGAACCTTCATTCCATCCACCAGTTGGTAACCAGTAGTCTACTTAGGTGAATGAGATGAAGCTTGGGGGGAATGTACCTCGAATTGAGTCATTATGATGGGGGCATGCAAACTTATTCCAAGCATAGTTTGTCCCCGTTTCAAGCTTGTTTAAAAATGAAACCAGTTCCAAGTCTATTTTTTCCACATGTTTCAAGCTTGTGTAAAAATGAAATTGTATTGAAGGGTTCTCAAGCATAGTTTCTCATGTTTCAAGATTGTGTAAAAATGAAACCATTCCTATACACCTCTTGTGATGAGCCTTGGTTTTCTCATTCCATCGTCACCATCTGCTTGGCTGATCATACACTTTCACTTGGTAGTTTTACCCTGGCTTGGGGAACCACTGCGATGAGTGGTCTTGTTAGCTAGCCTCTTGACCTATGCATGTTTTTAGTAGTTCCATCATGAACGGAACCAGTCGCTAACTTTTTGATCAGGAGTTCATAAATTTTTCTCAAAATTGAAAGTTACAGGATTGGGTTGAAACTAGGATGGTTGTGTAGATCTCATCTTCCGGATTCTGGCACCGTGAATGGTTCAAAAAACTGATGTCATATGAGGGAGATATCGTGTTCTGATCGAAATCCAAAACAACTAAATTTTGCGACAGGGTTGACTTGGATGCCCAGTCAGCAGGGTGGATGTACAATCAGCAAAAAGGAATATTCCTAAGAATATTCCATTTCTCCGAGCCAATCAATGGATGACAAGTGGAACCGTTATATTCGTTGAATGTAGATGTACATTTTGTATTTTTGGACAAATCAAAGGGTGGCACGTGGCCAGCCCTGAGGCTGCCACATGCCCCCTTAGTGGTGCATTAAAAAATTTGTTGAGGTTGCAGGAGTCGAACCCTGGACATCCAGCAGAGCACACCCACACCTTACTGCCCGAGCCACATGTGTTACTTAACATTACTATGTCACAGGTTATGTTTGAAGTTGTATGAAATGGTGTTTGTGGGTTGGGGACCGCCGACGGTCCCAACTCGCCAGTGATCCCCGCAGGCTATTCACATGATATAACAACAAACACCAACAATAAACTGTAACCTCTGACAATTCACAAACTCCACCCACAGTTTAAACCATATCGCATGCAACAGTTACCCTTACATATCTCCACGTGGTTAGCAACATTAACTAGAGTTGAAAACTTATCCACCGGGGTTTATGCTATGGTTCTGCCAACCTTTGTGGTAACCGTATAACTAGGGTTGGCATGTGGCCCCCCCTAACCACACAATTTAATTTTGCGGATATTTCAGCGGGTTGTTTGGTAGCGTGCCTTTTGGGCAGATTCCACTATTTTGACTCTAGTTAAGTGGAGTCCTCCACATTTAGTGGAGCTTTTCTAGGTGTAACTTGGAAAATGAGCAGGAGACTCAATTTTCGCCCATTCAGAGTGAATGAAGAGTTATTCTAAACTAATTGGAGCATTCTAGAGCCATTAATTGGTGCAGAGAAAACAACCATTAGAGGTCTGTAACTACATGTATTTTCAAATTTTTGAGCATAATGAAAGATGGACATGCCATTGGGAGCTCGACCAACAAATGTAGCCCAGGAGGGGTGAACTTCTTCATCATCCCTGCTGTGTAAATGTTATGTGGTGACTTATTTATCTGTTTTACACCATTGTTCAGTGTTATTTTTTCTTATTTCATGCTTCTAATTCGCTAAAATAATCTACAATTCATGGTTAAAATCCTCAATCGTTAAGCAAACTAATGAGACAAGTATGCACATGTTTATAAACTAAAAAGACACTTAGCACAAAAAAACTAATACAGTCCTTTTAGATCAAAATGGTATCAGAGCTATAGTTTATTCTCTGGTGTTTTTTTGTGCAAAGCATTGTTTAACTGTTTGCATGTTTTTAGATGCTTAATAGGCTCAAGCTCAAAAGAGGAAAAGGAAGATTGGTGTGAGCAACATGGTATCAAGAAGAGCCAAAGCAAAGGAGAGAAATATTGCCACAATATCCCCCACCTAATTCACCTCCTAAGGAAGCAGAAGCTGCATTAAGCATGTCTCATAGAGAAGGAGAAATCCATGAAGAAGTTGATCCCAAAGAGGAAGAAAGAGTGTCCAGGAAAGCATTCCTTGACATGACTGAGATGGTTATAATCCTTTATCAAGAAAGGAATGAGAGACTAGAAGGAGAAGGATCCAAACTTCACAAGGAAGGAAATGGATCTTCAGGAGTTCACAATGATGAAGATAAGTCAAAGAAGGGAAATGGAGGCAATGGAGAGCCATCATACTCACCTTCGTCGTCATCATCCTCTACTTCATCTTGAGTAAATCAGCCACACAAGTCAAAGAAAAATGGTAAAAGTCCTTTTTTAAAACTTGATGTTAATTTTGAATTTCCAATGTTTAATGGTGAATTCAATGCAGAAAAGCTTGATAATTGGATTAGGCAATTGGACGTCTATTTGAGAATCCAGAACCTTTAAGATGATGATACCAAAATCCAATTAGCTTCATTGAGAATGGAAGGTGCAGCACTTGTTTGGTGGGAAGCCAAGACAAAGGAGGAGATCAATAATCATGGTAAGATTACTCTATCATGGATTGATTTCATTATTGCAATAAAAAAAACAGTTTTATCCATTAGCTCATATGCAAAAAGCCATAATGAACTGGCAAAACTTTAGGAAATTGAAGGGACAAAATGTGCAAGAATACACCCAAGAATTTAGGAGAAGATCTCTTTTATTAGGGGCATATTTTCAGAGCCAATATAATTTTCTCAAGTACATAGGAGGCTTACATAGCTACCTAAAACATACTATTCTTGTGTTTAACCCCACAAGTCTAGATGAAGTATGTGTTCATGCCACACATCTAGAAGCTAGAGGGAAGAACATTTCTGAAGAGGGTAGAAAGAAACCTTTAAAGGGTAAAACAAAGAGAATACCTCAAAAGGTAAAAGAAAAAAGAATGCATCTCTTAAGAAAGAGGGAGAAAAATCTGTTTGTAAACATTGTTCAAAAGAAGGCCATGATGAAACTCATTGTTGGAAATTACATCCTGAAATGAGGACCAAGAAATACAATAACAAAGGGAAACAGAAAAGTGCAACTACAACTCAACATGATTTAGGATATGATTCGGGTGATGAATCTAAGATTACAGCTATGGGATTGAAGAAAATGAAGGGAAAAGAAATTGAAACTAAACCCAGTACTAGTACATCAAACTGTCACATACATGCTCCAAATTGAGAAGAAAGAATTGAACTGTTTCATGTGAGATTCATATCCAAGCATACCAAGATTGACACATTGTTTGACAGTGGGTCACAAGCAAACTTAATCTCTGAATACTTGGTCAAGAAACTTAACCTTGAGACCATACCGCATCCAAAACCATATAATTTAGGTTGGATTTGTAAGGACGCAAATTTATAGGTTTCAAAGAAATGCATATTGTGGTTTGCAATCACTGCACATTTTGTTGACAGAGTTGAATTATATGTGGTTCCACTTGACATAACAGGTATTGTGTTGGGGAGTTAGTAATTGTATAACAGGAAAGTTATCTTCAATCGCCATGAGAACAAATACATTTATTCAAAGATGTAAAGGAGTACATTGTTAGAGCACATCGCAAGAAGACAAACATTGCTATGGTAAATGTTGGGCATGTAAAGAGGCTAGTAAATTAAAGTAACAATTTTTTTATTCTAATGATTAAGCCTAAATCTAATGTTAATCATGAATCATTTGAGGAATGTGATCCTAATTTGAAATCAGATTTATATGATGTATTTTATGCACATCATGAGATGTTTCAAGAGCCAACATGATTGCCTCCAAAAAGAGAGATTCAACATGAGATTAAATTGCAGCAAGATTTTCCTCTTCCAAACATCGGTATGTATCACATGTCGATAATGGAGAATGCTGAAATAAATAGGAAAATCAAAGAGATGTTGGAAAAAGGAATCATAAGGCCAAGCACCTCGCCATGTGGTTCACCCATAGTCTTGATTCCAAAGAAATATGGGACTTGGCGCATGTGTGTAGACTTCATAGTTTTGAACAAGATTACAGTAAAGAGTCATTACCCACTCCCAAGGATATATGATTTCTTGATCAGCTGAAAGAAGAAATTTTTTTCACTAAGTTAGATTTACGAAGTGGATATCATCAAGTAAGAATTGCAGAAAGTGATGTATGGAAAACTGCATTCAAAACCAAAAAAATACTCTTTGAGTGGTTAATTATGCCATTTGGTTTGTCTAATGCACTGGAAACTTTCATGCGTGTTATGAATAATGTTTTGCATCCATTCCTTGATGACTTTGTGATTTTGTACTTAGATGAAATATTGATTTTCAGAAAAACAAGAGAAGAACATTTCTTGCATGTGAATAGAGTGCTTAATGTTTTGAAGAAAGAGAAATTGTTTCTTAAGATGTCAAAGTGTGAGTTTTGAAAGACTTATTTTGTTT
Organism: Pinus albicaulis; assembly: GCA_034641835.2. NCBI lineage: Eukaryota > Viridiplantae > Streptophyta > Pinopsida > Pinales > Pinaceae > Pinus > Pinus albicaulis. The sequence goes on along the minus strand of CM076571.1, from coordinate 948,372,603 downwards.
ATTTGGGATATATTTTAGGACGAGGAGAGTTGAGAATTGATCCTTCTAAAGCGGAATCCATTGTGAATTGGCCCACACCCAAAACCATAACCGAGGTAAGAAGTTAATTAGGTGCAACTCAATATTGGAGAAAGTTTATTGCTAACTTTTCTGCCATCGCAGCTCCTATGCATGTAGTGACAAGTGTGAAGAAATGCTTCCAATGGGGAGGCAAACAACAACAGGCTTTCGAAGCTTTAAAAGACAAGTTCAGTTCAATTCTAGTCCTTTCATTTCCAAATTTGAAACAACCATTCGAGATTCAAACCGATGCTAGTGATTATGCCATGGGCACAGTACTTTTGCAGCATGGTAAGCCTATCGCTTTTCATTCTGAAACATTTAATGGTGCTGTGAAAAATTATCCTACATATGACAAAGAACTATATGTTTTGGTGCAAAAGTGTCACAAAGTGGAGACACTACTTGATGGGTAAAGAGACGATTGTGCATACCGATCACCAACCGTTACAGTACTTGTGGTCACAAACAAAATTGTAGCAATCAAGACATTTCAAGTGGATGGGATTTCTTCAACAATCTCACTTGGTTATAAGGTACAAGAAAGGCATTTTCAATAAATTTTCTGATATGCTTTCAATACCAATCATTAGTGCATCTAATTTACTCAAAATGATTGTATTGTACATGAGAGTTACATAGAACAATATGCACATGATGTTGATTTTCAAGATGTGTATGCTAGTTTGAGTGAAGGGAATCAAGTTGAAGAAAAAGGTTATCACATGCATAACAATTTGTTGTTTCATTTGGGAAAGTTGTGTATACCATAAGGAGAGAGGCTAAGTGTCATGAGAGAAGCTCATTCATCTCTTATTGTTGGACACTTTGGGGTAAGAAAAACAATGGTGCATCCACAAAGGTATTTATATGAGCCTCACATGATAGATAGTGTGTCACATTTTATAAGAGGTTGTTCTATGTGTGCAGCAAGTAAGCCTAGTAATAGGAAGCTTGGGTTGTACACACTACTACCAGTACCATCAAGGCCATGGGAGAGTGTCTCCATGGACTTTGTTGGAGGTCTACCTATGTCAAGAAGACAACATGATTATCTTTATGTAGTTGTGGATAGATTCAGTAAAATGTGTATACTTATGCCATGTAAGAAAACCATTATTGCTGAAAAAACTACTGAACTTTATTTTCAACATGTTTGGGTTCATTTTGGATTTCCAACTTCTATCGTTAGTGACAGGGATTCTAGGTTCATTGGGAATTTTTGGTCCAATCTATGGAGTATGATGGACAGAAAGTTGAAAAATAGTACTGCTTTTCATCCACAAACTGATGGACAAACCGAGGTGGTGAATAAAGGCATTATGCATCTATTGAGAGGATATTGTAGCAAACATCCTAATTTGTGGGATGAGAAACTGCATTACATTCAACATGCTTACAACCGGGCAAAGCACTCTTCAACTCAAACATCACCTTTTGAAGAATGCCTTGGGTATTTGCCAAAATCTCCATTAGACTTCATATTTGGAAAGGATGTTGCAATTAATGGCCATAATGATATTGAAAAGGCTCGAAATTTCATTGAGAAAATTCAGATTATACATCAACAAGTTCAAGAATAGCTTGAGAAAAGTCAAAGAAAATACAAAAAGAGGCATGACAGACATAAAGTTGATCACAAGTTTCAAGAGGGAGATGAGGTATGGTTGCACATTAGCAAAGAAAGGATGCAAGGGGGAGGTAAAAATCTCAAACCCATTTGCTATGGTCCATTCAAGATCATAAAGCAAGTTGGTAATAATGCATTTCAACTTGACTTGCCTTCATATATGCAAATGTATTCAGTTGTTAATGTTGAAAACTTACGTTTTTATGAGCCACCTTTTATCGATGATCAAGGAAGTGATGTTCAACTACCTTCTATTGAATATTTCTTGCCATAATTTCTGGATGAGCTCAAGGAAGATACAATTCTTGATAAGAGGACAAGAACATCTAAGAGGCGAAGTGTTGACTACCTTCGAGTTGGGCTCAAAGGCACTAAACCAAGCAAGGAAAAGTGGATGGAGGTTGGAAAGGTGAGAGAGTTGTACCCTCATCTATTGAACAGGTAATCAAGTATTTTGGTGTCCAAAAGCCTCCCAATGGGGAGGAGTGATCAAGAGTTCATAAATTTTTCTCAAAATTGAAAGTTATAGTATTGGGTTAAAACCAAGATGGTTTTTTAGATCTCGTCTTCCTGATTCCGGTGCCGCGAACGGTTCAAAAAATTCATGTTGTATGAGAGAGATATCGTGTTCTGATCGAAATCCCAAACAACTAAATTTTGCGACGAGGTTGACTTGGATGCCAAGTCAGTAGGGTGGATGTACAGTCAACAAAAAGGAATATTCTAAATAATATTCCTTTTCTCCGGGCCAATCAATGGATGACAAGTGGCACCATTCTATTCGTTGAATTTGGTTGTACGTTTTGGATTTTGGACAAATAAGAGGGTGACACGTGGCCAGCCCTGAGGCCGCCACGTGTCCCCTTAGGGTGCATAAATTTTTTTGTTGAGGCCACAGGAGTCGAACCTTGGACCTCCGGCAGAGCACGCCCACGCCTTACCGCCCGAGCCACATGTGTTACTTAACATTACTATGTCATGGGTTATATTTGAAGTTGTATGAAATGGTGTTTGGGGGTTGGGGACCACCGACGGGCCCAACCCGCCAGCGGTCCCGTGGGCTATTCACATGACATAACAATAAACACCAATAATAAATTGTAACCTCCGATGATTCTCAAACTCGACTTGCAGTTTAATCCATATCACATGCAATAGTTACCGTTACATATCTCCGCGCGGTCAGCAACATTAACCAGATTTGAAAACTTATCCACCGGGGTTTATGTTATGGTTCCACCAACCGTCGCGGTAACCGTAGAACTAGGGTTGGCATGTGCCCCCCCCTGTAATCGTACAGTTTAATGCTGCGGCTATTTCAGCGGGTTGTTTGGCAATGCACCTTTTGGGCAGATTCCACTATTTTGACTCCAGTTAAGTGGAGTCCTCCACATTTAGTGGAGCTTTTCTAGGTGTAATTGGGAAAATGAGTAGGAGACTCAATTTTCGCCCATTCAGAGTGAATGAAGAGTCATTATAGACTAATTGGAGCATTCTAGAGCCATTGGTGTGGAGAAAACAACTATTAGAGGCCTTTAACTACATGTATTTGCAAAAATATGAGCATAATGAAAGATGGACATTCCATTTGGAGTTGGGCCAGTATATGTAGCCCAGGATGGGTGAACTACTTCATCATGCCTTCTGTAAATGTTATGTGGTGACTTATTTCTCTATTTTACATTGCTTTTTAGTGTTATTTGTGCTTATTTCATGCTTCTAATTCACTAAAATCATATACAATTCATGGTTAAAATCCTCAATCCTTAAGAAAACTAATGATACAAGTATGCGCATGTTTATAAACTGAAAAGACACTTAGCACAACAAAACTAATACATTCCTTTCAGATCACCTTTATACCAATCATTCCTCTAGGAGGAGTCCTCTTTCAGCTCTTTTCAAACTTCAAAAATATTAAAATATTGCAGAGAAATTGTACCTTCGAGCTCGTTAAAATAAATGGATTGGCGTTGTCTCAGTATAAGTTTACCCATTTTTCGGGTTGAGGTTGATTAATTATGAAAAAGGAATACCTTATTCAAACATGACTAAGTGATTCTCTCGGATATTGTTTTCTACCTTTTTGGATTCGAGGGACAATCTACGAAAAGGGACCTTTTGGATTTTTCTTTTCCGTCTCTTTTTCAAACTCCTTAAACATGAAAAATATGCCAAGTTACCCCTTGTCATACTTGTAAAACTTAAACAACGAAGGAATTTTCACCATGACGGGATCGAGTCACTCCTTCCTAGGACTCATTAAACTTACTAGGATGGATTCATTTGAAGGGTGAACTTATACGCTAAGCATATGGTATGCTCTTCAATATTTCTATAAAAAATGAATAGGTACTAGTTAGAAATAGTGGGGAAAAATGGAAGTAAACTTATCTTGTACTTTGTATTAAAGGAAATATGTCGGACACTCTTCTGCATTTTGTGTCGAGTTTGGGATATCATATCTTCGTCGCTTGGTTTCCTAGGTTTAGGAAATCCATTTTCCTTCCATTCAATCCTTTTCTGTTGTCATCATGACGTCTGATCCCATTCTGATTCAAATGTTGCCAAACTCCGAAGTCATGTTGCCGATATGTTCAAGAGAAGTACTATCTGCAAAAGTCAAACCTCTTATACTTATCTAACCCTCTCTACAACAATCTTGAATAATTTATGTATACCTTGAGAAATCATATTTTTCTTGTCGATGATGTGGGAAACATTATGGCCCTCCTTCGACGAATTTCTTCCTGCCAACATCAACTCATTATCTAGGAAGTTGATATGGAGACTCCCTTTCAGTACCTTGGAGCTTGCATGCCTCAATGGAAATTTCTTCGCATTCAATGACATGTTCACATCATTGGCCTTCGATAATTTTTTTTTGAAAGCGTTTGAATTTAGCTCCCTTATTCACGCTTGTAGGTTGTGCTACCATACCTTGACGGCTATCGCCATTATTGATGGTTTATCTTGTTCCTATTAACAGTTTACCTCATTGACTGGTAATTAGGACGTTTGTACCATGTTTGACATCAACACATATATTCACATGGTTATATTTGTACATTGGACAGATCAAGATAGAGACGATGACCTTGGATCACATCTGTTAAAATCCAGGTTGCGTGGAGTATTCATGATTGTACACAATACCCCTTCTATACAGATGGTTGCGCCCATGTCATGGATCCATACATATGATCCTTTCTAGTCATATGGTTGAGCGCATGCTGTGGATTCATGTGTTATTTGATGCCTATTTATAGATGTACTATTAGGAATATTTATATGAGAGATTTCATATATTGTATCACATTTGATTTGTAGGTCTCCTGACGGTGGTTTTCCAAATTCCTTGCCTTCATTGATAAAGCATTTTAGCAATCGTTTCTCATTTTTATTTCATGCTTTATGGGACATTTGTTACACAGTATTTTGTGACATTCACCACTCTGTATCCTAAGTGTTGAATTTTGTGTCACTCATGCCACAAATGTCGCAAAGTGAAAAAATCTACGAAAACATATTCACCATTAATAACTTTCTCAAAACATCCATGAAAAAATTGAGAGTTAATGCATTACAAAAATTCTGGAGAAAGCTTGTAAAAAACCCTAATTTGCAGCGCTAGCGCGAATCTTCCATGTATAGCCTCATGCTTGTCACCCTATGTGTAACTGGTAAACAACATTGGTAGCGAAAGAATTAAAGTTAAAAGTTGCGCTAGTCCTCTTTAGGCAGGTTATCCAAAAATGGAGTAGAAGCTTCTTCCTCTAGAACTCTCAAGAATGGAATTTTGGTATCAATTGGTTGAATATTGAGTTTATTTCTCCTATTTTGAGTCCTTAATCCTACCTTTAAGTATTCTCCCCTTAAGATGTGGACCTTCCTCCCTCTTTTATGGATCCTTAACCTCTTTCGCTTCCCTATAAATGAATGCCATGCTTTTCCTAAATGGTTGTTCATTGTTGGTTGCCTTTCTAGTGCTCGAATGCTCCTAAATGCTACCAAAATTCTATGAAGGAGTGCTTGAATTATTTGTCTTGGACTTGGGAATTTTTCTCGAAGGAGGCCTCCAACATCAAGGCATCGGTTGTATGCTTCTCTCTTTAAATCATTAATAATAAAAAGCACGTTTTAATTTCCATATGATTATTAATGATCACTTAGTATGATACTCCTTGACCTGTCACATGGCTTACATTAGAATGAAATATACTATTCTATCTTTGTTTGTGGTTGTTTGATATCTCTTGCAGGTATTCGTGCACAAAGGAATTGCAAGGAGCGAGCTTGGAAGTGAAGAGATCAAGATTAACATTGATAGGTAATCACACCAGGAGTGAGGTAGGCCATCTTCCTCTCTCATGTCAACTTGATTTAAGCTAGGAGAGTTTGCTTTCTTTTGTCTCATTTGTTAATATACCAATTCATTGGGCTAGAGTTATCACCTCTATTCGTAGAAGGGATTTCCTAGATAACAGTATGTGCATTTTGTATTTGTGGTATTGTGACATATGTATTCATTATGTTGTACTTTGCATACATATATGTATTGGTTTGTACACCAAATTGTATGTTTGTGTTATTTTGTACACCGGGTGTAGGTGTATGTGTTGTGTTGTGTGTTCGGTGTGGGTGTGTAGAAATTATACAACAAGCATATATATCTTGGATTCAATTTGATCTAGTAATGTACTAAAGTTAAATACTGAATCACTTCTACAAATCACTTGCTGAAATTAAACACAATCGCCAATTACATGAAGCAAAGAAAGAATCAAATCAAATCACAACATAGATAATTTCCTGGGGAAAGCTTGCTACAAAAAACCCCACTATCCTCTATTGTATATTCAGCATGGATACATGAAACAAATACAATTCCTTCTCTTCTCAAAAGTGTTGTGAAACCAACTCCAAAAATAGAGGAAAAGAGATATCAACGCCTTAGAAATAAGCCACTTCGAGGGGGAAACCTCCAATACATTACATGAATGAACAATTCTTAGATGATACAAATTAAAAAACTTCCTTTCTATATATAGGAGTCCATGGGGCCACAATGTAATCCCAGTCAACCTAACAATAATAATTTAAGGGCACAATAATAACAATATGGGGGTTACAGGGGTACAATAATAACAATAAGGGGTTTACACTAACAACAATAAGGGACTATACTAGTAATATAGGGACCTAACATGTCCCTCTCCTTTAAAAAGTGTTGTCCTCAACGCTTGAGTAGCTCTAGGTGCTTCTGTATAAAATTCTCATCCTCCCATGTAGAATCTTTAGTGGGTAAGTTCTTCCACTTGATGAGATACTCTGAAATTGATCGATTTTGTAGCTGTCGAGTTCTTATTTCCATGACCGCTTCAGGTTCCAATATGATTTTTCCTTCCTCATCAAGTTCTGGAAATATTGTTTGAACTATAATATTTTCACCTATAACCTTCTTTAAGCATGAAACATGGAAAATTGGATGCACTTGTGAAGAAGCAGGAAGCTCCAATTTGTATGCCATAGTACCAATATTTTGCAACACCTTTTAAGGACCATATTGCTTTGGCAATAATTTATTATCCTTCTTAGCTTTCTTGAGGGAAATTTTTTTGTATGGTTGTAGCCATAAAAATACCCTGTCTCCTACATCAAAACTTCTCTCACTGCGATGTTGATTTGCTTGTTGTTTCATTCGATTTTGTGCCAAATTCAGGTTATCCTTTAAGAGCTGGAGAACTTCTTGTTAAGGCTCGATATGATCTTCCACTACTTGAACCTTTGAAATTTCTCCTAAATATGATGTGATGGATGGTGGATGATATCCATAAAGTGCCATAAATAGGGTCATTTTTGCTACAGTATGGAAGGAAGTGTTATACCACCATTCAGCGAGAGGTAACCACGTGACCCATTGTGTTTGTTTATTAGATACAAAACAACGAAGATATCCTTCCAAAAATTTATTTACTATCTTAGTTTTACCATCGGATTAAGGATGATAAGATGAGCTATGACCTAATTGAATACCCAAATAAGAAAATAACTCCGTGCAAAAATTTCCAGTAAAAATGGGATCTTTGTCGCTCACAATAACCCTTGGGTTTCCATGTAGCTTTTGAATTGTGTCCATAAAAGTAGTAGCAACTGTACTTTCTTTAAATGGATGAGATAATGCACAAAAGTGTGCATACTTGGTAAGTATATCAACTACCACCATGATGACACTCTTTCCTTAAAACTTAGGTAAACCTGTGATAAAATCCATTGAAATCTCCTCCCAACGTTGACTTGGAATGGATAAAGGTTGTAGAAGACTCGGGGTCTTAATTGTCTCAACTTTATTCTGTTGGAAAATCAAACATTCCACCACAAACTTTTGAATATCAGATTTAAGGCCACCCCAAAAAAATTCTTTCTTCACCCTGTGGTAAATTTTTAAAAATCCTGGGTGTCCTCCTAAAGGAGAAGTGTGCAATTCCAAAAGAATCTTTTGTTTTAGTTGGGAATTCTTACAAAGATATAAGCGATCTTTGTTCCATAAGGAATCATTTTTCCAACTAAATGTATCAGATGTACTAAGATCTTGCTGCAACTTTTGAATGAGTTTCCACACTTCTTTGTCCTTCTTCCATTCATCCCTTGCTTCGGTTATCCAATCTGGTGGGATAATATAAATGGCACAAAGAAATGCTTCCACCTCTTCATTATTTCTTGAGAGTGCATCTGCAACAACATTTAGCTTCCCTTTTTTGTAGATTATTTCAAAATCATAACCCAACATCTTTGTCACCCATTTTTTCTTCTCTTCTGAAGATAGTATTTGTTCCAAAAAGTGTTTAAGACTATCATGATCAGTTTTTACCTTGAAGTGTCTTCTCATTAGGTAAGTTCGCCATTTCTATAGTGTATGAAGTATTGGTAACATTTCTTTCTCATAAATAGTTTTCTGTAAATACTTTCCTTTCATTGGACGACTTTCAAAAGAAACGGGTCTTCCTTCTTGCATTAAAACAACACCAATTCCATTTCCTAAGGCATCACATTCCACAATAAAGGTTTTTGTGAAGTCTGGCATAGCTAAGATCGGTGCTAGGCACATAAACTCTTTAAGATGTTCAAAGGCCTTAGTTGCTTCAGGAGTCCATGAAAATCCATCTTTCTTCAATAATGTTGTTAGAGGTGCTACTATTCTCCCATAATTCTTAGCAATCTTGCGATAATACCCTGTTAACCCGAGAAATCCTTGCAACTGCTTTATGGTTGTGGGGAATTTCCATTATTTAATGGCTTTAATTTTGTTAGGGTCTACCATAACACCCTCATGAGATACAATATGACCCAGATATTCCACCTCTTGTACTCCAAAGAAACTTTTGTATGTTTTTGCATATAATTGTTTCTCCTTTTTCTTCTTGATATGTCCTTATATCTTGAGAGTTTGAGGAGTGGTAATTCCTGCCAATGCATTACACAATATGGTTGGACTCATTTCTTCCTCTTCTAGGGTTGGTTCCTGGTGTATATCCTCTTCTTGTTCATTTTCTTCTTCCTCTTCACAATCTATGTAAAATAATTTCTTCTCAGCACACTTATGACCTTTAGTGTATTTTCTATCACAACTGTAGCAAAGCCCTTTTGCTCTTTTTTCTTCCAATTGTTGTTGTGTCAACCTTGTAGGTTGTGGAAATCTAGGAGTAGCAACACTTCCCTCTTTGTAGAAGTGAGTGGTAGGCTTCCTTGTCGCCATAATTTTACATTCAATTTTTCTTGCCAACCTAAATGCCTTCTCTAATGAATCAGGTTCCAAAACGCGAACTTCATGTTGGATGTTATCCTTTAAAGTACCTATGAAGAGATCAATATTGTGTTCCTATGGAATATCAGTTACCCTTATATTCAATTTTTGGAAGTTCTCAATGTGCTCCCCCACTAAAACCTTTTGTTTGAGATTTATCAATTGGCTAAAGAAGGTGTTTCTCTTTGTATCCTCATAATGTGCTATCATTTCCTCCGTAAAAATTGACCAAGTGACAATTTTTTTATGGGAGCAAATCCATCGATACATACAAATGTATTTTGTTCTAAATGTAAAGTTTCAATGCGTACCTTTTGTGTTTTTTTCACATTATTGAGATCAAAATATTGCTCCATCTGTAGTATCCATGTTACAGGATCCTTTCCATCAAAATTCCTCATATCTATTTTTGGAATATGGTGGTTCTTCTCGCCAACATTAGAGTTTATGAAATCACGATTAAATTTTATTTTGTTCTCATCATGAGTTTCTTCTACTATCTTTTCACCATTAGGAAACATTTTTTTATCAACTTTGTCAAACCTTCCATGTCTTCTTTTAGATCATTCTTCATGTTTTCCATTTTTTCATCGATCTTAGCTTCCATGTCATCCATCTTAAATTCCATGCCAGCTTCCATGCCATCTATCTTAGCTTCCATGCCATTCTTCAAACCATCCATCTTAGATTCCATGCCTTTCTTCAAACCATCCATCTTAGTTTCCACACCTTTCTTCAAAACTTCCATGTCATTTTTTGTTTCTCTTTGCGAGAGCGAAATTTGTTGCACTTGCTCTTGTAAATTTGATATGTCATGTTGCCATTCTTCGTATTCATGAGTCATAATAGAGACTTATAAAAGCTTACTGGGTGTTGAATTATTTTTAGGATGCATTTCAGAACCCAATACTAAAATATATTCTACAATATGCCCTTGGAATCAATTCAACTTGATTCTTCAAACAAGACTTATGCAATTCGAAAAAAAAAAAAACGCACCTTTTAGTTGCTTTTGAGGAGCTCAATATTGAAATTGACTTATCTCTATACTTGCAGATCCTCAATATCTGAAACTTGGCCCTGTAGTATTCCTCTAAAGCTTCTTTCAAATTCCACAGGTCTGACTTGATTTGGATTCTTCAAGACAACGTTATGTCCAATCTCCCACAATGACCTAATTATGGACTGGTTCAGTAGAGAAAACTTGTACAACTTGCCACGTGTCACTGTTTGCTCCTTTAGCTATGAAATTTATAGACAGGAAACTACTGTCAGTGTACTTCCAGTCAATTTTTACAGAATTCCAATCCGATGCTCAAAGAGAGAGTTATGAAGTTCCCACGATCACCTCTTTGAGATGAAATTCGGGAGCCTGAAAAAAGACCTAACTTCCACAAATTATATCTCTGAAAATTGTGTGAACCAAGACCTGAACTTTTGTGACGATATTCCTCAGGATTTTTGCTTCACTCTCTAAAAATTTCAGCTTCTGAAACATCGTAGAAAAAAATTATAGAGAAAATTCCGCGATGACCTTTTTAAGTGAAATTCAGGAGCCTGCAAAATCCTCTAACTTCAACAAATCATATCTCCGAAAATATTGCGAACCAAGCTCTGAAATTTTGTGACAATGTTCCTCAGGATTTCAGATTCACACTCTAAGACTTTCAGCTTCTGAACCTTTTTAGAAAACAAGTTATACTAAAAATTCCATGATGACCTGTTTGGAGTAGCGAAACCCTAGAATCCAAAGCTTTGATACCAAATGTTGTGAAACCAGCTCCAAAAATAGAGGAAAAGAGATATCAATGCCTTATAAATAAGCCAATTCAAGGGGGAAACCTCCAATACATTACATGAATGAAAAATTATTGGATGATACAAATTACAAAACCTCCTTTCTATATATAGGAGTCCATGGGGCCACAATGTAATCCTAGCCGACCTAACAATAATAATTCAAGGGCACAATAATAACAATATGGGGGTTACAGGAGTACAATAATAACAATTAGGGGGTTACACTAACAACAATAAGGGACTATATACTATTAATATAGGGACCTAACAAAAAGTGTCTCCAACACTCAACTATCTGTCTAACACTGCCCTCATAGAAAACTGACCAATATTACTTAGTCAATTTCCAGCCTCTTGATAGCCTTGTTGGGAAAAATACTGAGAGGGGGGGGGTGAATCAGTATTTACTGCATATTCAAAACTTTTTACTTTTTCATGCTCTAAAACCCATACGCTACTTTGCTGAAGCCAACTAGCGTATACACGCGGATATCCTTCATAAAACTCGCATATACACAGAGATCTAATTATGCCATTAGTTCTTCACTTATATCATTCCATAATTCATCCATTAGATGTTCTATAAACAGTAAACATGTGCAGTAAGAACAGAATAAACCATCACACAAAGCATCACACATGAACACCAGGATTTTTAGGTGGAAACCCAAGTCGGGAGAAAACCACCGCTGAGTTGCTCAGCCTTCAATATTTTATTATAGAGAAAACATATTACAACATATGTGCTGGCGCAGACTTGACCAGCATGCAGGCACCCACCTGCGCTCATTTACCAGCCTCTCCTGGAAGGGAGCTCCAACCCCCTGTCTCGTTTACCAGCCTCTCCTGGAAGGGAGCTACGACCCCCCGATCTCGTTTACCAGCCTCACCTGGAAGGGAGCTACAACCCCCTGACTGAAGGCTACAACCTTCAGCACCACATTGGACCACGTTTCATCAATTTTCACACTGGACCCTTTCCATACTTTTAAGCACAAACATACATCACCAACAGATACATATCAACACAGATCAAATAGCAGAAACACAACAAAACAGATCAGTTATTTCATACCCCTTGCTTCAGCAAACCCTAGTTTGCATACGCGCTTTTACTTCACTGATGTCGCGTATATACGCACTTCCGTCCACACAAACCAGCGTATACCTCAGTGTATATTTCATTGCGCATACGCGCTTTTACTTCAGCGAAGCCGCGTATATACGCGCTTCCTCCGCGGCGAAGTAGCGTATAGATCTTCAGTCATTACAGAGCAGCATACTTCTTCAGATCAGATATTTAGATCAGATTCAACCCTTTACATCAGACAGATGTTCGCCTCATCACAGATCTAATCACTCCATAAACAGATCTAGCAAATACAAGTACATTTCAGATCTAAAGATCCCGCTTCATCATTTCTTCATAAGTGCTTCATAGATTCAGTTCTATCATCAAACCTTTACCCTTTCCATACAGATATACTTCACAGAGAAGTATTCATTCAAGCTCAGACATCTTGCACTCACTCTCATCATTTTCACAATGAATTTCTTCTCCTTATATAGGATTATCCTTTTCAATACCATGAGCCCCTTTTTCAATACCATGGGCCAAAACAATACCATGAGCCCAAAACTACCTGGACGGGGTCAATTAGGCGGATCATTACCCAATACCATGGGTCAATACCATGGTGGTTACCCTTGGTTTTGCACTTTTTGAGTGCTTTAGCCCATACGCGACTTGGCACGTTCTTTTCCGCGTGCATACACGACTTCCCCTAGGCCAATCCGCGTATACCTAGAGACATACTCTTTTTCATCATAGATTTAGCACATGATGACTTCTTTTCTTCACTGCCTTCTGTACATACTGTAGATACATCAGATTTCCTTCATCAAGGACATATTCTATCAAGCACAACTTCATCAAGTGAGTTGTCTTTCAAGGACAACACTCCGCATCATATTGTCAACAAACATCATATCATATCAGATATACATCATTTGCTAAGTCCATCAAGTCAAGAATAACTTCATCAGGTGGATTGCCATCAAGGACAACACATGTCAACAGTCGCATGTCTTCATCTTCATTCAGTGGGTTGCCATCAAGGACAACACTTTGCATCATATTTCCAACAATCTCCCCCTTTGGACTTGATGGCAACCATGATGGTGTTTGGTTACCACAACAGATAAGTACATTGACACCATGTCACTCTCCCAATTCTTTGACACCATTATCTGCATTCAAACACCATGTCACTCTCCCCCTTTGACATCAAGGGCAAAGGGCGGATCAAAACCAGCGGATCAAAACCAACACACTTGATCAAAACCAGCGGATCAAAACCAACACACTCTCCCCCTTTGACATCAAGGGCAACGGGCGGATCAAAACCAACATACTCACCCCCTTTTCTTCTCATGTAGAAGAAGCGTTCTGCATCTCTGATGTATACTGAAGTGACCAAGCTCCCCCTGAGTTCATGCTGAATCTTTAAACATATTTTTCAATGAAGTACATGACTCTATGAACTTCCTATCACCAAAAGACTCAAAATTACATCAAATATCCAACCAAGTGGATTTACATATAAGACTCAAGTACCCAACCAAGTGGGTTTACATATTTCAATTCAGCTACCCAACCAAGTGGGTTTACAAAATTTGACTCAGCTACCCAACCAAGTGGGTTTACAAATTAGACAAGTCCTTGCATGACTGAATATTACAATTTTACATCATGGGTCTCAACATGACCTTTTCATCAAACTACAAATATAACTTTAAGACCAACACCAGAAAGTCCTCAAGAAAGAGAACATATTTCAGAACCATCATAATGCCAACAATGCATTATACTCAGCAACGCTAAAGCTCCCCCTGAATCTGTGCATCCACGCATCCTTTTCATATGACTAAGGCTCCCCCTTAGTTTGTGCATTCTGAACACTTTCACCAACAAATCATCAAGGCATCTTTATCAAAACATGAGAAAAGAATTATGAGAACTGGAACACCACCAGATATACCAAACAGTATCAGAGATACCAAACAGCACTGCAGCTGTGCTGAAGAGAGCTGACTCCAAACTGAAAAATGTCAGCAATCAGATATACGCGGTTTTCTGTGCATGAACTCGCGTATATACGCGACTGTGTTTCAGGAAACCCGCGTATACTATACCATCTTCTACATTTTAACCAAAACTGATCCTTTGTGAGGCAGAGACAATGTTCAGCAACTTTCTGAGATATTTGAATAGTTTCCTGGAATACAGATAGATAAAACAATGTAGTTGTATCTTCAAGCATCATCCAATGGTTGTAGCATAAGCACATTAGTATCCAAGTCTTCAGATTCTTTGCAGCATCAATACATTCTTTCCATACCAGAACAACATCTTCACATAAGTGTCAAGCAATCATCCATGTGGTCCAACATCACCATGATATTTAAGATTTAACATGAAGTACCATATGTAAGCAAAAGATCTTAACCATAGTAACAAGCTCTGCATGAACTAGACTTCCAATTTCATCCAACAGATAAACTTCAGCAAGCAGTAAACACAGCTCATTCAACGTCTCATCATCATAAACCATGTACCAAGCCATCATCATTTGAGCATGAGTATCACAATAACCAAAGAATAAGCAGTCATATTGCCAACAATACAATCATTAGTATTCAACCTGCTGCTCCCCCTGAACCAATGCTCTTCCTTAACTCGTGTAACTTGAAAACCTTCATTAGCAACAATCTCTGTATGATCTGTCCTTAACTCTGAATTACAAGACTTACATTTCAGCACCGAATGCTCTTCATCAAAAAGCAAACAGGACTCATCCATAATCTTCTACATAAGAAACCAAATATCATATCATCATTAGAACTGAGAAGTTAGGCTTTTACTGCGTTAATAATACAGTTATTAACAATCAGAATGTTACTCCCCCTGAGCCTCTTCTCCAGATCTTCAGCTATCATACCAATTCTCTTATCATAAATGCATACGCGACTGTGTCTGCTTAAACTCGCGTGTATACGCGACTTTTGTGAATAGAACCCGCGTATGGAAAGTGAAACATAGAAATTTTTCACACCTTCATCTCCTCCTGCAAATTTACCTTCTGTTCCTGTCTTTTCTTTGCACTGTCAGAAATACATATAACCAGAATAATCAAATCAACCATGAGAGACATCATACATTGCTCCCCATGTGACGATACATCACTAAATCTCATAATGTATCCCACATCATTCCTGCAGTCAATCAGAGAAGTAAGCTTCCAGAAGCGGATGACTGCAGTAGGGTCTGAATTCCCTACGTTTCTGATCGGTCCTCCTTCTTTTTCCAAATTTTCTTGAGCTTTCCAACTGTGTGCTGAAAATTGTCCACTTTCCCAAATCTGTTCATCCTGCATTCCTTTTCTACATGTCCATACTTGTTACAAGCATAACATCTCATGTGGCCAGAGAAATAAACATAAGAATCATAATGAGTATTTCTATTCTTCCTCCTTTTACAATCAACTTCTTTATGTCCATACATGTTACATGAGAAACAATATCCCTTGAAGAAACTAGAGTACCTTTCTGAGTAGAACCTGTTTGTTTGTGGCTGAAATGATCTGCTCCTGCAATTTGCTGCAACATGCCCATAATTATGACATTTAAAACATTCAATGTTCTTGAATGAATTCCTTTGAGAATTCATGATTGTTGGTTGATCTTTTGTTTCTTTCAACACTTCAGGTTTTGCATTGACATTCTCTGAATTTTTGGCACTTCCTTGTGAGCTAGATTCTCCTTTAACAGTTTCATGGAAACCAAGACCAAGTTTGATAGTAGGAGACCTTTGATTACTCAGAATATTGTCAAAAATATTAGTACTATCTTGAAATCTCAAAAGTTTAACCTTTTCTTCTAATTTACCTTTGAGAATGTTTACCTCAACCTCCAAGGCTTGACATTGCTTTGTCATGCTTTCTTCTTTCCTTCTTCCATCTTCTACTTGATCCTTCAGATTTAGAATCTCTTCTTTTAACCAATTTTCGTTTTCTTTTGTAGATGCCTTAAAAGCAGCTTCTCTTACTTGAGAAGGGCCTCCTTGTCTCATTTCAAAAGCAGTCAGAGTACCATGTAATTGAACAATAGTAAGAGTTTGCAAATCTTGCCTTTCTTCAATAGCTGAAACTTTAGAGTCAAATTTTGAAGTCAATGATCGTAAGACCTTTTCCACCAGAGTAGTATCAGTTATGGTTTCACCCAAATTTCTCATTCGATTTACAATATCATCTAGACGAAGAAAGAAACTGGCAACACTCTCATCACTATGCATCTTCAAATTTTCATATTCAATTCTAAGGGTTTGGAGTTTTGCACTTTTTACCTTTGTGTCTCCTTCATAGCTCAGAATGATTTTGTCCCATATTTCTTTTGCTGAATGTAGCTGCATCACTTTAGCAAATTCTGATTCAGACATGCTTCCTAACAAGACATTCATTGCTTTGGCATTGATTTCATACTTCTTCCTTTCTGCTGCATCAGTAGGAATACTTGCTGGGTATTGATAACCTTCTTCCACGATTGCCCATACATCTGCACCAATACTTTGCAGATATGCTTTTGTTCGTACCTTCCATAATATCAGATTGCTTCCATTGAATAGAGGTGGCTTTATAGACATTACTCCTTCATGACTTCCCATTGCAACAGATATCCT
This sequence comes from Pinus albicaulis, assembly GCA_034641835.2. NCBI lineage: Eukaryota > Viridiplantae > Streptophyta > Pinopsida > Pinales > Pinaceae > Pinus > Pinus albicaulis. Next base: position 948,355,572 of record CM076571.1, on the reverse strand, counting down.
TCAAGCGATCAAGATTTTGCAGAAGAACCTGCTCTGATACCAATTGTTGGGAAAAATACTGAGAGGGGGGGGGGGGGGGTGAATCAGTATTTACTGCATATTCAAAAATTTTACTTTTTCATGCTCCAAAACCCATACGCTACTTTGCTGAAGCCAACTAGCGTATACACGCGGATATCCTTCATAAAACTCGCGTATACACAGAGATCTAATTATGCCATTAGTTCTTCACTTATATCATTCCATCATTCATCCATTAGATGTTCTATAAACAGTAAACATGTGCAGTAAGAACATAATAAACCATCACACAAAGCATCACACATGAACACCAGGATTTTTAGGTGGAAACCCAAGTCGGGAAAAAACCACCGCTGCAGTTGCTCAGCCTTCAATATTTTATTATAGAGAAAACATCTTACAACATATGTGCTGGTGTAGACTCCTACCATCACGCAGGCACCCACCTACGCTCGTTTACTAGCCTCTCCTGGAAGGGAGCTCCAACCCCCTGACTTGTTTACCAGCCTCTCCTGGAAGGGAGCTACGACCCCCTGATCTCGTTTACCAGCCTCACCTGGAAGGGAGCTACAACCCCCTGACTGAAGGCTACAACCCTCAGCACCACCTTGGACCACGTTTCATCAATTTTCACACTGGACCCTTTCCATACTTTTTAGCACAAACATACATCACCAACAGATACTTATCAACACAGATCAGATATCAGAAACACAGCAGAACAGATCAGATATTTCCCCGCCTTGCCCAGCCGGCAGGCTTAGTTTGCATACGCTTTTACTTCACCGATGTCGCGTGTCTCTGTGCCGCTCCAAAAGATCCACACAAACCCGACGTATACCTCGGTGTATATTTCATTGCGCATACGCGCTTTCTTTTACTTCAGCGAAGCAGTGTATGCGCGCTTCCTCCGCGGTAAGCGTATAAGAATCTTGATCATTAAGAGTAGCATACTTCATCAGATCAGTTCAGTTCTACCCTTTTGCTTCAGACAGATGTTCGCCTAGATGTTCGCCTCATCACAGATCTAATCACTCCACAAACAGATCTAGCAAATGCAGGTACATTTCAGATCTAGAGATCCTGCTTCATCATTTCTTCATAAGCGCATCATAGATTCAGATCTATCATCAAACCTGTACCCTTTCCATACAGATATACTTCACAGAGAACTATTCATTCAAGCTCAGACATCTTGCTCTCACACCCATGATATGCACAATGAATTTGTTCTCCTTATATAGGTTTATCCTTTTCAATACCATGAGCCCTTTTTCCAATACCATGGGCCAAAACAATACCATGAGCATAAAACTGCGAATGAAGTTAAATGAAGGCGGATCATTACCCAATGCCATGGAGTCGATACCATGGTGGTTACTCTTGGTTTTGCACTTTTTGGTAACGCCCATACGCGACTTAGCACGTTCTTTTCTCGCGTGCATCGCAACGACTTCCCTGACCCAATGCGTATGCCAAAGACCTTTCTTTTCATCATTAGATTTAGCACTTGCTGGCTTCTTTTCACCCTGTATACCTTTTACTATGAGATACATGATTACTTCATCAAGAACATATTCTATCAAGCACAACTTCATCAAGTAAGTTTCCATCTTCTTCATCAAGTGAGTTGTCTTTCAAGGACAACACTCCGCATCATATTGTCAACAAACATCATATCATATCAGATATACATCATTTGCTAAGTCCATCAAGTCAAGCATAACTTCATCAGGTGGATTGCCATCAAGGACAACACATGTCAACAGTCGCATGTCTTCATCTTCATTCAGTGGGTTGCCATCAAGGACAACACTTTGCATCATATTTCCAACAAGCCTGCCTTGCTCATGCAATTCATGAGGAATGGAATCCCTAAATAATAGGATATATGCCTTCTCTAACTACACTGAGTATCACAGGAAAAAAAAATTAGTGTATGGATGCATGGGTGAAACCCAATATCCTACAACTGATAGTCAACATCCCTTTCACCTTGATCTCAACTGGGTCTCCACTGGAACTGACATGCATGCAGCTAATAATAGTAAATCTTTAGTTGCATGTGAGATCAATGATTGTGAATTAATTAATACTTAATTCACTTGATCTCTCACTAGTGTTTATAATAGTTACAACTAGCACAACTGATTTTAACTCACTTAACTGATTTAAAATGTTTACAACCTACATTAACTAATGCACCATTGCACTTCGAACTCTATTACAACTAGAATTACTCTGGATGCCTCACCAACTACCCTCAACTCAAAATTCACTAGCTAACTAAGTTTATCACACTCAGTTAACTATTACAAGTTATTTTTAGATTTAGATTACAGTTTATTGTCCATATTAATTAAAGGATAACTAAAATAGACATGCACCAAATATAGTCTTGTGGGTCCCACCCTAGTGTAGGTGCTTAATGCACTAGGCATGGGTGCTGAAATTTTCCTGTTGAATCTCAGCACTCCCTCTCAACAAGAAAGGGATTATCCTTCACCCCGATCCTGCCTCTATGGTATTCGAATTTGCTCCTGGTGAACGCCTTCATCAAAATATATGCATCCTGATCTTCCGTGGGAATGTACTGAAGCAACATTATTCTCCTCTGCACACAATCTATGAGATGATGGTACTGGATATCTATGTGCTTGGACCTATCATGAAACATAGGATTAATTGAGAGTTTAATGCAACTTTGATTATAACAATGTATCACTATCGGATCCATTTAAGAACCAAAAAATCCAACCAAGATCTTTCTCATCCAGATAGCCTCACATGCAACTTGACTTGCTGCCATGTACTCTTCTTCTGCTGACCTGAGTGCCACATATCGCTACTTCCTGTTGTACCAAAAAACTTTTGTCGATCCAATGTTAAAGATGCTGTAATATTCAAAAAATTTCCTTCTATAATTTGGAATATTAATTTTTGGTGTTTTCACCTAGGAGGAGAATAAATAGGTAAGGAGGCCCATGCATGATGATAATCTCAATAAAATCCCTCATAGTATGAAAAGGGATCATCTTTGGAGCTGGTTTTCACACCCTCATGTGTGAAAAGGGTTATTTGCAAGTGGACAAGGTCAGGTTTGACCAAGCCAACAACGCTGCCATAGGAGGAGTGGCTTACTTTGGAAGATAGCGCAGTGTGAATGAGGAAGGGGATATTTGGTGGAGGAAACCCTAATGGATGGGGCCCATGGAGAAAGAGCTTTCACTTGTTTAAAAGGAGGACAAGGCAACCATTGTTTCTCATGCTTGTATTATTCATCACATTGTCTATTCAAACAATTGTGCATTCTTTGCTGTTTAGCAAGAATTGCTGGGGGAATTACTATTTAGGATTACTTCTCCTTATTGAGAGGCTTCTTGAGGGATTTTTCTTCATTTTCCTCACATCTAGGCTTGAGGCCAAGCATCCTCCATCAAGACAACGTTATTTCTGCAGCAGAATAATGTTGTGTTGTTGGGTGTTGCAGTGAGGGCTCACTACACCACCTCCATCAGCTATTTTTTAGAGGGAGAGTCTCTCTTTTATTTGGGAGATCATATTGGAGGCATTCCAGAGCTTATTGCAGAATTTTTCATCAAGGCCAACTCATTCCCTAACCCTACAACGCAGTTTCATCCACTGACTACATTATTTTAGTGGAGTGTTTTCAATGGGGCTTTGCAGATATCTTTGGAGGGTGAGATCTTATAAGGTGAGAGGATCAGCCTTTCATTATAGAGATCCATTGGAGGAGATCTTGTCATTGGTTGTGGCATCTTCAGTCTTCACCATCCAATTCTATTTCTGAGTTGCAAATGCTACCCAACAACTCTGACATTTTGCAGATTTTGTATTCTAGAGCCAATCCTTCCAGGATTGAGATGAGGTAGCCTTTGGGAGATGATATATTCACTCCCAATGTTGTATTGGGCCATGTACTGATATATCTATGTATTGGAAATATGTAGCATGCAGTTTCTTTATAAAACTGCACTGTCATAGCTTGGGCACACATGTGTAGCAGTATTTTATCATGTATCTTGTACTTGTTTCTTGAGGTTGAGCATTGCCTATCTTGAGTGGCCTTCTCCCTCAAGATCTTGTATTCACTTGTTGATGCTATTATTTAATGAGATGGCTATGGATTTCTCTCACATTTCTATGAGTTGAGTATTACTGCTGCTCCATTATTGTGTTTTCATATTGTTGGGTCTCCAACATTAGAATATCTTGAGATATTCTCATTGTTGTTGCATTTTCCTGATTTGGAACATTACAGTGGTATCAGAGCATGATCTCTGGCTCAGCCGGTGGATCTCATCCATCATGCTATCAAGAGGAGAGAAGATGAAAAATCCACTATGTGGAGAGAAAAAGGAAAATAAGCTTACAAAGCTCCTTCCAAGATCTGTACAAAGCATTCATTAAGAATATGAGAAGATAAGAAGGGAGATATGTACAAGATCTCCAAGAGGGTTTGAAACTGAGTCAAACTCTATATTTTTTGATAGGAAGTGTGAGCATGCAGCCACACCCTATGAGGCACAGTTCAGTCACATGACCATCTTTTCCATAAGAAGAAAAGAAGAAGGAGAAATGTTGAAGAAAGGAACTCTTAGTGGTTTCTTGCATGAGTATGAATCTCAAACTTAGAATTTTAGAGATCATATTACTTTTCCGGAGTTTTTCAATATCATGGTGAGGAGGAGCAAGCAGCTTAATATGGATAGATTTCTTCTATCTATCTTTGATGGTTCCCCTACTTGTTCAGCCAGGGCTTAGATAGAAGAGCTAGACACCTTTCTGTAGCAGCATCAGATTTTCGAAGATGAAGCCATCAAAATAGCAGCGCTGCACTTTGGAGGTAAGGTCTATGCATGGTTGTTATTTGAGTCATTTAATTTGAAGAATGTAAATACTTCTTCCTATGCAATGTTCATTAGAACTTTGATGGAAAGATTTGGTAGAAAGAATTCTGAAAAACATGTGAAGGAAAGAAAAACATCTAGAAAAACAAAGCCCTTGCATGTGATGGAGGAAGCCATAGACTCAAAATCACCTCAGAAAACCATAAAGGAGGTTGATATCTTGCATTTTACTTTATCAGAGGCAAGACCTTCATCTTGTATTTTGGCACAAGGAGGAAAAGAGATCCCTTTTCCAAAAGAGGATCCATTCATTAGAGGGTTTCCCAATCATGTTTAGGAGGCTGAGGGCAACAACGCTATCATTTCTAGAGTTGATCTAGTACCTCATGTAGAGGAATGAGGATCTCTTGCTCCAACTAGAGGGGTTCTTGCATCTTTGCAAGGAATTCCCCAGGATTTCACACATGGAGGTCCAAGCACAATCAGTGAGCAACATGATTGTGCAGCATTGCAGCCGGAAGGAGAAGGAAGGGAGGGAGAGCAGCATCATGTGATGAGAGGCACACACCCTTCTCTATTTCAGAGAGCTAGTGCAAGGAGGAGGTAGATTTTATTGCGCTGTGAGAGCAAGGGAAAAGTTTCCCAACCACATGTATAGTCCACTCTTGACATTGATGTCTCCTTGCATAGAGGCATTCCACCCGAGAGGCCACCAGATCTATCATTGATAAAAGACATCTTGTCTTTGGATTCACCACTCTTGGATTTTGGAGAGGTGAAGAGTTTGGAGGAGAAATTTGGCATGGGGGATGTTGAAGTAGTAGACAATAACATGAGGAGAGCTACACATGCTAGATCACCAACATTATCTCTTAGGAGGATTGATCCTTACTGGAGGTCTCAACTCTTGGTAGAGTACTCCAAGGATATTGGTGCATGCATGATTCTCGATGACCCGGATAGATATGATGAGTATATGGTGCATGATATGGTTATCTATTCACATGGCAGGGTCTTCTTGACTATAGATTCTAGTCTCAAGGATAAGTTGCTACATGCAGCACATGAGGACTTCTTTTCCATGCATTTTGATGCATATCTTGCCTTGGCAGAGGAGTTCATTTGGGAGGGTATCCAGCAGGAAATACATCAACATATGGAGATATGTAGAGCCCATATGATGATGGATAGGATGTCACAGCCCCTTCCTACTCATTGGGAGTAAGGGAGCAATTTCAGCTGAGCCATTTCAGCTCAAATCCTCAAGTACATAATGGAGGATGTATAGTTTCACCTTATGTTTTGTACTTCCTGTTTCCTTATGATAAAAATATTGTTCCAAGGAGGATTATTTCTTTTTTTCTATTGTATGATGATGTACTTGAAGCCATTTGTATCCTTGAGATTGGCTATCTCATTGGTGGTTCGTGGGAGAGGCCACATGATTATTGGTGTGCACCCTTGGCACCAAATTGTACTTTCCTATTTTTATCTTGTAAAATGATTGTGGTAGAAAACAAGTGGCTGGAAGAACACTTGTTATTATTTGATTTGATGCAGGAAAATGCTGCACTGCAATGGTTCCTTGTATGGGACCTTGATCCACTTTCCGGTTGTCATGTGACAACTTGTTTCTATTGGTTTTTGCTTCCATATATTGCTAGTATCTCTATGTTCATGGAAAGATTTGATTGGAGAGTGGGCTTGAGACTGAGAATGCCCATTGGGAGCATGATTATCCCTACTATACATGATGTAAATTTCAGGAGGAACCATGGGCTAACCATGAATTCCACATTACATTTCTTTCCTTCTTGTGGGAAGAACCACTTGAAGAACTTGAGGAGGCACTCCATGGATCATAAGGAGATGGAGGTGTATGCACAGTCAAATATTTTCCCTTTGAGGATAAGGGTATACTCATCTATGAGCCACTCCACTTTTATGAGAAAAACATATGGTGAGAGTACTGTTTATTTGCATGATGATTTGTCTATATATATGCATCTCTTAACCATATATGTGAAGGGATTTTCTCAAAGAAGGATTATTCTTCCTTCTAGATTTTGTGGTCTACATAAGGCCATTATGGATGATCACTCCCTAAGTGGATATAGGGAGAAGATTTCTCGTGGATAATATACTCACATTTCACATTATATCATTCGTTATCTCCATATTGGTGAAGAGATTGGGGCAGCAAGAAAATGGTGGGGAGGCCACCCATCATTTTATGGCAGTTGAGAGTCAAACTACGCTGGCTACATTTGAGGGACCATTTTCCTTCTCCTTTACTTCACATGGCAACAAGCATGATTATCCTTATGGTTCCCTTGGTTGATAGTGATAAATCTTTCCTGGGGAGCATGATTGGAGGAGAGACACATTGGGTGGATGTGTCCTTGGAGGGAGAAAACTCCCACACTCTTTGCACTACACGTTCTAGAGGGAGCATGGGAGGTGGTATGGCCACTAAAACAACTCATTTGTTTCCTTATGAGGTGAGCCATATGATGGATGTGATGCCATATGATGATGACTTCCAACTCATCACATATGAGATGATTTGGGCCAACATGTTTCATAACGTTGGAGGAGAGATCCTTAGAGATCTAATCTCCATCTTGCCATTTGATGGCAATGTCATTGTAGCCCAGGATCATCATACACTCTACACTTATCCTAATTGGAGAGGAGCATAGCGTGGGGTAGGCTATTTTGTCTACCAAGATCAGATTTTTAGCCCACCTACATTGCCAGAGCGAGAGGTGGAAGATGACTTTCAGGAGTTGCCATGTTGGGAGGTAACTCATTTTGCATGGTTGATTGCTTGGGGGATGGAGGATCCACATGAGAAAGATATTCCTCAACACTTCATAGACTCCATGCCTTGAGAGGAGGCTTTCCAGTTATATCCTTGCAGTTGCTTGAGGACAAGCAACATTTGGGAGGGGTGGACTGTAATATTCCAAAATTTTCCTTCTATAATTTGGAATATTAATTTTTGGTGATTTCACCTAGGAGGAGAATAAATGGGTAAGGAGGCCCATGCATGATGATAATCTCAATAAAATCCCTCATAGTATGAAAGGGGATCATCTTTGGAGTTGGTTTTCACACCCTCATGTGTAGGGTTATTTGCAAGTGGACAAGGTCAGGTTTGACCAAGTCAACAGTGCTGCCATAGGAGGAGTGGTTTACTTTGGAAGATAGCGCAGTGTGAATGAGGAAGGGGATATTTGGTGGAGGAAACCCTAATGGATGGGGCCCATGGAGAAATAGCTTTCACTTGTTTAAAAGGAGGACAAGGCAACCATTGTTTATCATGCTTGTATTATTCATCACATTGTCTATTCAGACAATTGTGCATTCTTTTCTGTTTAGAAAGAATTGCCTGGGGAATTCCTGTTTAGAATTCCTTCTCCTTCTTGAGAGGCCTCTTGAGGGATTTTCCTTCATTTTCCTCACATATAGGCTTGAGGCCAAGCATCCTCCATCAAGACAACGTTATTTCTACAGCAGAATAATGTTGTGTTGCTAGGTGTTGCAGTGAGGGTTCACTACACCACCTCCATCAGCTATTTTTCAAAGGGAGAGTCTCTCTTTTCTTTGGGAGATCAGATTGGAGGCATTTCAAAGCTTATTGCAGACTTTGGCATCAAGGCCAACTCGTTCCCTAGCCCTAAAATGCAGTTTCATCTAGTGAATGCATTATTTTAGTGGAGTATTTGCAGTGGGGCTTTGCAAATATCATTGGAGGGTGAGATCTTAGGTGAGAGGATTAGCCTTTCATTCTAGAGATCCATTGGAGGAGATCTTGTCATTGGTTGCAGCATCTTTAGTATTCTCCATCCAGTTATATTTCTTATTTGTAGCTGCTACCTAGCAACTCCGGCATTTTGCAGATTTTGTATTCTAGAGCCAATCCTTCCAGGATTGACATGAGGTAGCCTTTGGGAGATGAGATATTCACTTCCAATGTTGTATTGGGACATTTATTGATATATCTATGTATTTGACATATGTAGCATGCATTTTCTTTATAAAATTGCGCTTTCATATCTTGGGCACACATGTGTAGCAATATTTTATCATGTATCTTGTACTTGTTTCTTGAGGCTGAGCATTGCCTATCTTGAGTGGCCTTCTCCCTCAAGATCTTGTATTCACTTGTTGCTTATATTATTTAATGAGATGGCTATGGATTTCTCTCACATTTCTATGAGTTGAGTATTAATTCTACTCCATTAGTGTGTTTTCATATTGCTGGGTCTCCAACTTTAGAATATCTTGAGATATTCTCATTTTTGTAGCATTTTCCTGATTTGGAACATTACAGATGCCTCCTGATGTGCTCTTTGTGTCTAATGGACTGCCAGCCCAATCTACATTCATGAAGCCTTGAAGCTTCCCTCCCTCTGTCCATCTGTACCATAGACCATAATCTGATGTGCCCCTCAGGTATCTCAAGACATGCTTCCCCACCTTGTTATAGGTCAATTTGGGCATCATTCCCAATTACCTAGTTAACTGGACATCATCTCCAAGACCAATGATCAAGGGTCTATCATTCCCTATCATTTCAGTTGCTATATGCCCCAAGACAAGAAACAAGACAAATCAAGAAAAGGTTTCCATGGTTTGAAGCTTATTATATAGCATATGAGAGCTCACCAATGCAGGCTCTAAGGGGCCTAAGTGCATTGCATATGCAGGTAGCCCCATGCAAGGCTACTCTACAAAGCACTTCTCAACATTCACAGGTGTGTTGGTCACATTGGGAGGGAAATTCTCATTGTTCCGGAATATCCACTTGGCCAATGCCTTCTAGAAGAGGTCACATGTGTCAAGCTTCAGATCCAAGTGTCCATTTGACATATACATGACTGGAAACATGTCTTGCATATTTTTGGAAAGTTATTGATTGCAAAACAACCTACAGTTCATTTATAAATTGAGCACAGATCTAAGTTCTTGAGAAGGAAGAATTTGAATAGAGAAATGCTAGAGGATTTTCAATTAAGAGAAAGATTTGTGAAGCTTCTGCTAGAGAGATTTATACTGTGATGAGGCTTGGGAATGATGCTGGAAGGTCACTTCAAATCAGTCACTAGGTTGTAACCTCTCCTTCTGTCATCAATAAAGAGTACTTCTTATTTTTCCCTATATGCATCTGTATTGGCTTTGATTTTCTATATTACAAGATCTTGGTTGATGTATATGGTTTATGCTTCACTGATTTAGCTAACTAGCTTGAATAGATATCTATTTTATTGCATATTCTATTGTTCCAGTGTTCTTTCTTGCAGGAAGCATTCAGCTCACAAACCGCTTGAATTTGAAGTTGCAACAGAAGCAACAAAACGAGTCATTTGGAAGCGACTGAACAAGTAAGCATCCAATCCTCTTCGTGTATATGTTCCGAGTTAGGAGAAATAGTCGTATAGTATTTCACCTATTGTTCTAGACTAGCACCTATCTAGGGAAGCATGATTTATCCGTAATTCACAATTCTGGCCCAACAAATTGGCGACTCCACTGGGGAGAATTTCTCTTAGTTCTAGGTGTTATAGCCTCTGATTTTCTTTTTTTATCCACCCAGTAGCTATTACACATAAATATTAATCCTCTTTAGAGCCTAATTTGCAAATACAGTGAGTTGAATAGTATCATTTTTCTTTTTTTACTGTGTCCAATGCACCCTTAGACTGGACACAGTGCTTTGAAGAGCACCGCCTCCCTTCCTAGCCTGCGTTGCAGAGCACTGTCTCCCCTTGGAGACTGCGTTGACTCCTGAAAGTGACCGAATTCCCTTGAATTTGACTTTGCAACTTGCTTTAGTTTTGTTTGTTGCTATGTTCTGAAAAGTTTGATGCTCAACTCACCAGTAAATTTATATACTTCTTCCTCCTTTGGCTGAAAATTTGTTCAATGTTTTTTTAAAAAAGTTTTTCTTTATCATTGAAAAGTTGATTTCAAAGTATTTTTTGTGGTCACATTGAGAATCATTTTCTTTAGAAATAGGAAATTGTCATAAAATCTTCGTTTCCTTGATAGGAGAAATTGTTGTTGAAATCCTCGTTTTTCCTTCAAAAGAGAAATTGTTGTTTGTATTCTTCGTTTCTCGAAAGTAAAAAGCATTTGGATTATTGATCTAGTGCACCTGGTTTCTTTTCTACATTCATAACGTTAAGGAAACTGAAAATAAAAACTTGCATTTGCATGTAGGATTGTGTGTGTTTTACAAAAGGAACATTAGGAAATCTACATTTAGTTTTTGATTCATTTATTTTGTTTTTTTCATTGATTTTTTTGCTCATGAACTATTTGCTATCTTCCCTTAGTAGCTAGGTTCTTCATTGAAAAAGCTAAAAAGTGAAAGTTTGTTTATCATTTTTAGCTTGCATTTTAGGAATTTCATATGCATCATCGCGGTGAACCTTTGAAAGGCAAATTGTTAAGCAAGATCAATATAAAATAAATCTCAATTTACTTAACAACACATTGGAACCATAACGATAACATTTAGAAGGTCTAGGCTAGAGACGTGTTTTGGTGTTGTAAAACATAGCAGTTGTCGTTAATTTGTCTGTGATACATTCCGAGTGTGATACCTCACTCCACGTACGTAAGTATATCGTATCTCATCCACGTGCTTTCGGGTATATCAGACAGTGTTACAGTATGATAAGTATAAAGGGGTGCTCTCACTGTGCGGTTTCGCATCAGACAGTGCTAATACAAACTTGGACCTCCACGTACCTTTAGGTATATTTGGGAGGACAAATTTTAGGTGCTATCCATCCATAGTGAACCAAGTCAGACACCTTGAAATTGTGATACACCGAACACAGCATTCGGGGAGATTACCTACCCGTACTTCTTGGTTCGCCAGGAGGTATTCTACAGTTCACAGTTTCTTGGTAAACCCTTTTGCCTAGCATTACCCTCTTTTTGTTTATTTGTTTTTTGGATAAAATAAATCAGTAATCATGGAAGGAAAAAATCTTATCCCCCGTCTTTCACGTAGATTAGCTTTAAAACCACCTTTAGCACCAGAAGTTACTTCTGGTAGGCAAAGGCGCTCACGATCTGCCGAATCAAGTACAATTCGTACCTCTGGCGACACATCATCTTTTAAACCAGAGTTAGCTTAAATTGTTTCCACACATCCTGGTTTGTTTACTGTTGTCGAAATGGAGTCTTCACAGCTACCTGTGGTCACGATCCATTCAATCACTGAGACCATATCTCCTGGACCCGATGTTGTTCCATCACACATTGATCCAGATCCTGTCTCTTCTTTGCTAGAACATCTGAATCCTGAAGTCGAACAACTAGAAGTTGTTCCTACCTTGGTCACTCGACAAATTTCTGTAGCCACTGAAACTCCTATATCACACAGTCAACTATCTGAAATATATTTTGGGCCTGACAGTGAAGTTCTTCCTCCTGGTTTAATTGCGATTGAGGAAATCCCACAAGATGATACACCTTTAACTCCAAACCATTTTGGGGGGGACCTTTACCTATACCATTATTTTCCTCAATCGTTTCCATTTTATTTTGTTGATCCTATTTCCATTCAATCTCTCGTCTATTTTCGAGGGTATAAATTTTGTCACACAACCATGTCTGAACCAACATATTCGATTGGGTCAGTTGTTCCAATTACATTAGCTCCTACCCTCGCTACTCCTTTGATGTTCACAACTTCACCAAAGTCATATTTGCACGGTGGCCCTTCGGTCCCAACAAGTTACAAATCATTATCTGGCACTTTCTCTGGTACATCTTCAAGACCATGATCTTTACCAATGTCATCATTTGGTGCTTTAACTAGTAGTCTTATCGTTAGTACTGAATGACTTGATTCATTGCATACATCATCAAGGCAATATCAAGTCGTTCCTTTTGGGTCAATTCCTTTAAGTACCATATCAAATAGACTCCCAACATTTGGAGAAAATTATTTTCCATCTTATTATCCTCCTTATGATGGGGGGCAACCTTTGGTCACCCAATATGACAGTACTCAATCACTTTTTGGTCAAACTAATTTTGACATGAATGTTTGTCAATGGCAGCCCACTCTGCCTATCCAACCACAAATGGTTGTACACTCGTATCAACTGGTTCAACCTGTTACACCCACTTCATTACCACTTGTTAATACATGCATACCTCTATTACAAAATCAAAATATTGTACATCAACCTTATCAGGTAGGTTCTTTGACTCAATATCATCAAATTTTGGGTCCACAGACTCAAAATCCTTTGGTTAATTTACAACAACCTGTATCAAGGATCATTTATTCACAAGCTGGTGTACCATTTTATGGGATGTCGCAAACGCAACCTGGTTATACATATCAATCGAATCCAACTTATACTAATTTGGGTTATAACATTGGTGGACTGACCCCTTGGCAGCCACAAGCGCAAATTCCTCAAACTTCATTTCAACAAGTATCATATCCAGGTTTTGGTCAACAGAATTCTCAAGCGTTTTCTATGGAAAACAACCCCTATATGGGTTACCAGTAGAAAATTCCATATGCTGGTGCTCAAAGACCTGTTGCCCAAGCAATTACATCTTACCCTAGTTATGCGCAACCTGACCTTAATAGACAGTTTCCTTTTGTTTCAACCTTGGAATTACTAGATTTAAACCAGTTAACCAATGATCCTATCAATTATGCTCCTTGGTGGCCGGTGATACCTCATAAATTACCCTCTAATATTCCTAAATTCAATGGAAACCCTCGAGAAGATCCATCGACTCATGTCATGACTTATCATTTATGGTGTTCATCAAATTCCCTGAATGATGATTCTATTTGACTATGTCTTTTTCAACGTACGCTCACAAGTCCAGCTGCTAAATGGTACATTGAATTACCTGGAGCTTCTTTCAACAATTTCATTGCTTTAGCTACTGTCTTTTTGACCCATTTCCAGTTACCGATCGGATACGAAACTGGAACGGAACTCTTGACCAAATTCAAACAGACTAATGCTACTCAAATTTCCAATCATATTCATGAGTGGCTTCACCGTTGACGAATGGTTAAGACATTTGTTCCCGATCAGCTCCTTGCTGAATGGTTCATTAAGTCCCTGTTACCATCTATAAATGAGGATGTGGCTAAAGGTGGCATTGTCACAGAAGAGCAATTTATCGCTCATGCCCAATATTTATACTTGATTTACACTCAGTCTGGCATGCTCTATGAAAAAATTCCTAATACGCCGTGATCTAATTTAAATGTTCCTCCTCAAATAAAGTACTCTCATGTTGGAAATGACTTGATAGGCACTACAAACACACACCACGCTACTGCATCTGATCCTGCTCCTACTTCCAAAATTAATGTTGTGTCATTTGACAAAGGCAAAAATGACAAGCAACCAGGAAGTAAGAAAAAGGGGAAATCAAAGAAAAAGAAAAATTCTAACCCGCAGGAAAGATCATCTGATCAACTGTCTGGACCACAGAAACCTCATTATCCATGCATAATCTATAACAAGGAACACTTTGTTAGGGATTTTCCTCACCGTGTTGATGTCTCAAAAATCATCAAGAATTATCATGCATCAGTTGTGTTGACAGAACCATTTCCAAATCCGGACACTAATTTGGTTGCTACGGATCCAACTCCTAGTTCCCAAGTGTTAATGTTATCCACCACAAAACCTTCGCAAGATATTTTGGTGTCAACGTGGAATAAAGACTATGGTAGTCCGGCCACTGATCAACCTACTACCTCGACAACGAATCCATCTAATGAATCGATACCACCTACTATTATTCCTGAATTGAAGATTAAGTCACCGAAGGGAGTAATTCATAAATCGACATATAATCCTCGAGCAAGAGCTGCAAAAAATTATAATATAGTTGAAGATTTGGCTCAATCCCCTTTAGTTATGTCTGCTCTTGAGGTATTGCAAAATTTTCCCTCCCAGAAGCAGGCGTTATTGTCAGCCATTGGTGGAATTGATCCGACTGATTCTAATCTTATCGTCTTTAATCATACGGGCTATGTGCTGCAATTACTAGAAGAATTGGCATTATCCATCTAAGTAAATGTTTTCAATCACCTTGTTCATTGCATTATTATTGATCAGGGAGCATCTACGTGCATTATGTCTCTAAACTATTGGAAGTCACTTGGCTCACTGTGATTATCACAATCATCAATGACGTTGAAGGCTTTTGATGGAAGAACATATAAACCTTCTCGTATTATCAATAACCTGCAAGTTGAATTAGGGGGAAAAACAGTAAGTATTGATGTCGAGGTTGTTGACAGACCCCTTTACTATAATATTTTACTCGGAAGACCATGGGTATATGCAATGACTACCATTGTTTCTACATACTTTAGAATGATTTCCTTTCCACATAAAGGTACAATCACATCATTAATCAATTATCCTTTTTTTCCTCTACTTCGCAGGCCATTATTGATTTGCCTACACCATCAAACTTACTTCAGATACAGAAACTTCAAGGAAAGGCTAACTTCCTGAGAAGGTTCATTCCAAACTACGCCAAAATGGCTAAAGGATTTACTCGATTATTGAAAAAGGGGGTTCCCTTCCATTGGGACCAAGTTGTGCAATCTTCTTTTGATGTTGTCAAGGACCATATTGTTCAAGCATCATTACTGTATCCTCCTAATTATCAAAAGGATTATTTCCTCGCGGCTGAAACGACCATCGCTATGGTTTTGGTCCAAGTAGAAGATGGAATTGAACATCAGATCTATTATTTGAGTCATAATCTCAATGATATAGAAGTTAAGTACTTGTACTTAGAAAAGCTTGCCTTGGCAGCTGTACAAGCTATCCAAAGATTTCACCATTATATCCCGCTCCCAAAAACAACAATAGTTTTGGATTGCAACCCCATGACTTACATCTTATCACGTCAATTGTTGGGGGGGAAATATTCAAAATGGATTGTCATTTTGCAGGAATTTGATTTAGAATTCATTAAATCCAAGTCAAAGAAGTCTTTAGTTTTGGCTGAGCTTCTCTGTGACCTTCCCTCTGATAGTACTGCTACTACGTCAGAACCATCTATTCCAGATGAGTCTCTGTTTCTGATCGGATCATCTGATCCTTGGTATGGAGATTTTATCATTTATCTCCAAACCCAAAATTTTTGACCTAATACCTCTCGCTCTGATCAGCAACGTATTTGATACCAAGCCAAATATTATCTGATCGTCAGTGATACACTTTATCATAGTGGTGTCAATACCATTTTAAGGAGGTGCCTCACTCATGAGGAGGCCGAAAAAGTGTTAAATGATTGTCATGATGGGGCTTGTGGTGGACATTTATCTGGATATGCTACCGTGAAGAAGATACTTCACGCCAGTTACTTTCGGCCTACTATTTTTCGAGATTGCATCCTCGCAATCAGAAGTTGTCATGCATGCCAGATTTTTTATTGTAAAATTCGCAAACTGCCAGCACCAATGCATCCTGTTGTCTCTGCTAGACCATTTATGAAATGGGGTATTAACTTCATGACCTGTAACCCTCCTTCATCCGGGGGGCATGGTTATATTATTGTAGCAGTCGACTATTTTACCAAATGGGCCGAAGCGATGCCTACATTCAACAACGCATGACATATAACTGCATTGTTTTTCTTCGACCACGTTATTGCACGGTTTGGGGTCCCACAGGCTATAGTTATGGATCATGGGAAGCATTTTCACAACCATATGATGTCTGAATTCACTGCCAAGTTAGGATTGTCACATGATAATTCTACTTCTTATTATCCACAATCAAATGGACAAGTTGAGGCTATTAACAAAATTCTTAAACGAATGCTTCAACGAATGATAGGAGTGTGTAAAAGGAACTAGTAATTGACCCTGTACTCTGCCTTTTGGGAATATCGAACCTCGGTGAGAAACGCAACTAGATTTACTCCTTTTCAATTGGTGTACTGTCTAGAAGCTATCTTACCAATCCAATGTGAAATATCATCGTTAAAACTCGCGATAGACTTGTTACCTGACACCTCAGAAGAAGAAGCGTGTCTCTTTAACCTCATCCATCTATATGAAACGCGTTGTGAAGCCCAATTCGCCAACGAAGCGCATAAGAGACGTATAAAGGCGCAATACGACAAAAATGGCCAGCCTTGCATCTACTCAGAGGGCAACTTGGTCCTTCTTTATGATCAAGAATCCGATGTAATAGGTACAGGGAAATTCAAGACATTAGGCATGGCCCCTATATTTTCAAAAGAGTTCTTGCTAAGGGTTCCTACGAGTTAGTTGATTACAATGGAATTCCACTGGCATAGCCTAGAAATGGGTTGTATTTGAAATGTTACTATGCTTAATCATGAGCATAGTAATTTTTTGTATTATATTGTTTATATGTTGTTGATTTGCATTCACTATCTTAATTTGTTTTTAGAGTTTTCTTGACGTTAGTAATCTGCTTTACATTTCATTGCAGATGACAGAATCTTCGAAACCATTTGTTGGATATGTTGATGGTGCTAGTTGTAGTACACAGAAACTATCCTCTGCAACGTGGGAAATTTTCATTCCGAACGGCGAGTTAGTGAGTTTTCAAGGGATTTGTATCGGTAGATCGACGAACAATATCGCTAAGTATAGTGTGTTGATCAAACTTCTCTCTGATGCCATTTCATTTGGTATTAACCGTATAATCATAAGGTTAGACTCACAACTTATGATATTACAACTTACTAGAATTTATACTGTTAGAAATCCAACACTTCTTAGATTATTCCTAAGTGTTCGAATTTTGTTTAGACATTTTGATTTCATTCAATATCAACACATTTACAGAAATTTGAACACTTTAACTGATTATTATCTAATCAAGTTTTAGAAAGACATTTGCGACATAGGTAAAGAAAACATTCACATCATTGAATAGGATTGTGCATTAAACATAGGAAAAACTCTGAAAACATATAGATATATAGTTATAAGCTTTAGAAAAATTTGTGCCCAAGACACATTGGTCATCTGACCTCAAAATGTATGCAAAATGTCACAAGTAAACTAGTGGTGCTAATGGTAACATGCTATAGATCTAGCAATCCTACGAAGCAACCGCATCCAACGGTTAGGAACCCCAATAGTGTGTCGTTGCAGTCGCATGGGAAGCTCTTTGATCTGGCAATCCAGAATCCTAAAGGTCAACCCCTCTATGTGTTGCTGAAGCTCAGCCAGAGTCTTAGCCAAATCAAGGTCCTGAAGGACTTCTCTCCCAACAGCCCTCTCTGCTGGTGCATCTTCTTCGCACTTTGGTTCCTCTACTAGTTGAACACGACCAATATATGCATTACATCAAACATTAATTTTAGTATTGGAAAGAAATCAAAATGAAAAAAAATTGTATAAACCTTATAAAAATAAAAAATAACATGGTCGAATCATTCTTACCTATTGAACCCCATTGAGCGCCTTTTGGTAATACTAAATCTGGATCTCCTCGGAAATTGACGCCTACATATGCATACTCATCGATGGCGATGATCTATTGCCGGAACCAGGTGAAGAATGCAATCGAGAACACAACGGTCGATTGGCCTGCATGCCGACCCATGAGTTCTACCCATCTCTGTATTCGAGGATCTTTAGGACTAGATATATCCAATGTTACATGTTGTGGTTGCATTAGTGGAATCTATTCAGAAACGAAGGAGTTAAGGATTGAACCATAGCTGAAATTTTTCTTCCTTCCTCCCTTTGCTTTATTATGTTGTTCCTTTATCTAAGATAGAACAACTTCAAAACAGTTGAAGACTGATGGCTCTAAGCACTCTAGTGCATACTGCATATACGATCTATTCGCTACATGTAGTGTAACGGTGCCAGAAAGTTTAGCGATTGTGAAAAGGATGGTTCTCAAAGGAAAATCCCTAACATCCCGGATGTTTATTTTTCCATCTTTGCTAGGTTCTGCCCTTGGATAGAAATACTGCATAACATAATCCCTCACTGTCTCTCCTCCAACGATAGACCCTGTGAGAGAAATGGGCAAACCTCTCCTTGACAAACCTATGAGAAAATACACGTCCTCTACTGTTATGGGAACCACTTTGTTCTTAGTGTGAAATGCCTCTATCATCGGATCCCATGCTCGAACTAAGAACTCCAAGAGTTCTATTTTTTTCCTCATTCCCGACAATTTAAAGTACTTAAGTAGTCCACAATCTCTTAGGGCTCTTACAATACTCGGATCATTCAAGGAAATCATATCTTGTTCTTCATGTTCTCTTTCCCTCCATGTAATCGTCATTATAATCCAATGGAAAACTAAAAATTAACCATAAGATCCCTTAGATTCCAATCATTGCAAAAAACTAGGAAAATTTTGGACACAGCATGAAAACCAAAAACTTGAACTGCGCCCAACGTACTCTATGGGCTGAGACAGTGTGTTGCACATGCAGGTACCCTTCACTATACCTGCTATGCAACGCATATTTCTACATTCAGGGGTGCGTTTCCCTCATTTTGGATAGAATTTACCCTAGGGGCCTCAAAACCCTAAAAATTTGCAAAGAATGGAAATGAAATGAATACTGAAGGGAAGAGGAGGTTCATAGCACCAACCTAGATCAAACAGCAAGGACATCCATCCACAGAAATGACCGCAATCAACGACTGAAGTTTGGGGGAAAAATCAGGTTCAGAGCTCCAAAATGCAAATGGTAACTATGGAATGGTAAAAATGAATACTGAAACTAATTTTTAGAGTCATGTAATTGTTTGCAAGTTAAATTTATTTCTATGAATATAGTTTTATTATGTTTTTATCATGAAACAGGTATTTTTAATCCATTTGATGTTGTTCTAAACAGGAAATACAATTGATGAACATATTAGTCGTGCAGATTTATTCAAAGGATGACTTGACCACAAAGCATACTTTTTCTCCTTATTTTTCGAGCTTTGTTAAAAACGAAAAAGGATTTTAAGCGCACATTTATCTCTTTTTCGAGCTTTGATAACAGAAAAAAAGGAACCCCTGGAGTCTTCTTTCAGCTCTTTTCAGACTTCGATAATGTGAAAATATTCTTGAGCACTTGTATTTTCAAGCTCGTTAAAGTAAATGAAACAATATCTACTCAGTATAAGTTTAACCCTTTTCTGGACTAAGATTGATTATTTACGAAAAAGGAATACCTTGGTTAAACATGACCAAAGAGGTTTTCTCAAATATTATTTTACACTTTTTTGGATTTGAGTGACAAATTTACGAAAAAGTACTTATGGAGTTCTCTTTCGTCCTCTTTTTCAAACTCTCTAAATAGGAAAAAGGACCGGGCTATCACTGTCGTTAAGCTCGTTAAAACATAAAATAGTGACAGGCTTGTCAATCATGGCAAGAGTCGAGTTTCATTCATCGCTAGACTCATTAAATTATTAAATAGTGATACATTATTCACCCAAAGGGTTGAATTATAGATCAAGAAAATGTTATCCTCCTCAAGCTTGTTAAAAAATGAAAAGGTACTGGTCAAAAAATGACCGGGGAAAATTTGGGAAAAGTGAGAAAAGTTTCTTTTTGGTAGCAAGTCACTCTTGAACATGACACTTCTTTCACTCCATGTCCGTGAATGTTTGGGTTGGGTAATCATCTTGACGGTTCATTCACACCTATGGTTCATCATACCTTCACTTTGGTCTTGGGTCAATGCTACCAACTCATCACAGTGTCGCTGATATGTTCAAGAGAATTCATCCAGTGATTAAAACTCATCCATATGCAATACTCGTAAACCTTCATTTTCATGACCGTCATCGCTGAAAATTGCTATATCAAGTCATACCCTTGCCTCCAAAATTAGTAACTCCTGTTTTGCAATAAGGTGACTTCTTGTCGACGAAAAATCAATATCCAGGAAGTTCAGTTAGAAACATCAGATTCCAGTACCATGAGGCTTGTTACAGCATTGACAAGATCCTCGCTTCCGGACCTTTGACCGAAAGATTTTGTTTGGCGTTCGACATCAAATCATCTATTCATGCCTTACAAAATTTACTTCAGTACCTTGAGGGCCATTCACATTAATGGTGGTTCTCTCGCGTTTTTTAACAGCACACATCATTGGCTGGTAATCAAACGATGTCTTTCCAGGTTCGACGACAAATCATATATTCGCATGGCTAGACTTGTACCCGAATGATCAAGTGAACGAGATAAGAAGAACCCAGATCTAGTTTCATCCATCCGGGCTACGATTTCAAGATTGTTGTACACATCATCTGTACGGTGACCTTACATACATCTTGTCATCCAAACATGGGCCTATTATTGGGCAACATTCCAATGTAGACGACTTTCTGAATTATGTACATGTTATTAGATTGTTTTATGTACTGAATATGGGAATTCCTACCCTCAGCAATTATGATAAAAAGAGGATATATCATGATGTAATGTATTGTAAGATTGATTTAGGTGACCACTCCGCTTCGTTTCCAAACTCATCACAGTGTAAAGAATCTCAATCAAATGTTCTTATTATTTGGATCTCATGCTTTAGGGGGAAATTGTTATAGTTCAATTTGGGCATCATTCCCAATGACCTGGTTAACTGGACATCATCTCCAAGACCAATGATCAAGGGTCTATCATTCCCTATCATTTCAGTTTCTATATGCCCTAAGACAAGAAACAAGACAAATCAAGAAAGACTTTCATCAAACAAAGGTTTCCATGGTTTGAAGCTTATTATATAGAATATGAGAGCTCACCAATGTAGGCTCTAAGGGGCCTAAGTGCATTGCATATGCAGGTATCCCCATGCAAGGCTGCTCTACAAAGCACTTCCTGACATTCACATGTGCATTGGTCACATTGGGAGCAAAATTCTCATTGTTCCAGAACCTCCACTTGGTCGGTGCCTTCTAGAAGAGTTCACATGTGTCAAGCTTCGGATCCAAGTGTCCATTTGACATCTACATGACTGGAAACATGCCTTGCCTATTTTTGGAAAGTTATTGATTGCAAAACAACCTACAGTTCATCTATAAATTGATCACAGATCTAAGTGCTTGAGAAGGAAGAATTTGAGTAGAGAAATGCTGGAAGATTTTCAATTGAGAGCTAGATTTGTGAAGCTGCTGCTGGAGAGATTTATATTGTGATGAGGCTTGGGAACGATGCTATAAGGTCGCTTCAAATCAGTCACTAGGATGTAACCTCTCCTTCTATCATCAATAAAGAGTACTTCTTATTTTTCCCTATATGCATCTGTATTGGCTTTGATTTTCTATATTGCAAGATCTTGGTTGATGTATATGGTTTATGCTTCACTGATTTAGCTAACTAGCTTGAATAGATATTTATATTATTTCATATTCTGTTGTTTTAGTGTTCTTTCTTGCGGGAAGCATTCAACTCACAAACCGCTTGAATTTGAAGCTGCAACAGAAGTGACAGAAGGAGTCATTTGGAACTGACTGAACAAGAAAGCATCCAATCCTCTCTTTGTATCTATTCTGAGTTAGGAGAAATAGTCGTATAGTCTTTCACTTGTTGTTCAAGACTAGCACCTGTCTAGGGAAGCATGATTTATCCGTAATTCACAATTCTGGCCCAACACACCTTCCAAAAGAGCTTGGTAGGCTTAACCATAGCTTGAATCAATTGGTTAACTTCTTTGAAAATGTCTTGTTTCGTTTTCACTTAATATGTTAGTGAACCCACTAACTTCCTGTAGATAGTAGCATCCACTACCTCTCCAGACGTAGCATCCTCCTTCCTCCAATTTCCTGGAAGACGAGTCTCTGTGGGTTTGCAACTCTCCATGTGAAACTTACCCAATATATCCTTTGCATACTTGCCTTGAGACACAGAAATTTCACCATCTCGCTGCCATATTTCCAAGCCAAGGAAATAATGAAGGTGTCCCATATCTTTCATTTCGAATTCTCTTGCAAGGTCCTCTTTGCAATAAATTATCAACTGCTCCTCACCTGTGAATATTAAATCATCTACATACAGTACAATAATAAAAATCTTACCATCAACCACAATATGGTATAGGTTTGCATCAGCTTCACTTTTGGTGAAGCCCAACCCAGTGAAATAACTGTCAATCTGAATGTACTAAGCACTAGGTGCTTATTTCAGCCCATATAGTGCTCTCTTGAGTCGGCACACATGTGAATCACTGCCAAAGATTTTGAAACCTTTTGGCTGCTCTATGTACACTTCCTCCTCAATAACTCCATTTAGGAACACATTTTTCACATCCATCTGATGAACGCACCACCCCATCTGCGCTGAGAGTGCAAGGATAGATCTAATGGAAGAATACCTTGTGACTAGTGCAAAGGTCTCTTCATAGTCAATCCCCTAAATCTGTGAGAATCCTTGGGCCATAAATCTGGCCTTGTACTTATCCACACTCCCATCAATAGCTTGCTTTACCTTATAGATCCATTTAGATCCAACCACTGATTTGTCGATCGGTCTTGGGACTATCTCCCATGCAATGTTCTTGACAATGGAGTCATAATCCTCTACCATAACATCAACCCAAGTTGGTTGTTGCACTGATTCCTCAAAGGAATATGGTTCAGTCACAATAAATTTGCTCATAAGAGCCTGTTGAAGCCTAGAAAATCTCTGCTTCAAACATCAGGGAAAACCACCCGGTCGGGACCTTAAGATAGCTCCTTTTCCGTTTGGTATGGTGGCTTCGACTGGATTTAAAGGACCAGTTTCCTTATAACTAAATGGATTGGTTTGGATGGGTGGAAATGGGACTAAATTAACTGAAATGAAACTATTTAATTTAAACTAAATACTGGTAAAGAAATTCTAACACTAACCCGGGTAATTATATGTGAATACAACTTAAGATTGTTCCAATTTAACAATAACCATGAAAATGTATTATTATTTAAATTGAAATATGCAGAAACAAATAAAGATAACTCTGTTTAAGAAATTAAACAGAGTTGTATTTGTTGGGTATGTGTTATATTCTTTCCACGATTAGCCCCACGCACTGTATGTTGTGTCGGGCGTAGCTGGGGGGTCACGAGGGGCGAAGCAGTCCCCACCGTTGGGGTCCGGGGCAGCGCCCCGGCCAAAATTTGTTTTTTGTGTGGACCCACTCATAGGCGGATCCGCCCATGGTTTTGTGCATGGTTTTGCACATGGTTTTGGGGTTCGATGGTTTTCGGCCCCTGGTATTTTGTAGATCCGGTCAAGGGAACTACGGTTATGTTCTAATCCAGAGTTAATGGATTGGGGTTTATGTATGCTTCGGCATGTATATATATGTGTTGTAACACTAAAAGGAATATAATGAAAAATCAAGCTGGTCGTCCCGATTTGGGATCCAGGGGAAAATCTCTGTGTTTATCTGTTTTATGTTTTATGCTCTCGCTATTGTTTATTCTCTGTTATAAGATTCGTGTGTAGATAATTTCTGTTCAGGGTTAAAACCTACATTTGGTATCAGAGTTGTTTCGGCTTCAAGGGGACGCCTTTGCTGTTGAGGGTTTTTTGCTCGGGCCTGAGGTAGACCCTGTTCAGTGGGAAATCTGCAGGATCGATTCTTGCGGTGAAAGAAGATGGTGAGCGGCGGAAAGATAGAGATCGAGAAATTTAATGGTCAGAGTTTTGAGTTGTGGAAGCTCAAGATGGAGGATCTGCTGGTGGATAAAGATTAGTGGATCACGGTAGATCCAGGTACTAAACCAACGACAATGTCAAATGAAGACTGGAAGAAACTGGATCGGAAGGCTAAGAGCACAATACGGTTGTGTGTCTCAGATTCAGTATTGTTGAATGTATCTGGGGAAGCTACGACGAAGACCTTGTGGGAAAAGCTAGGGACTTTGTACCAATATAAGTCTCTGGTGAATAATTTGTTCCTGTGGAAAAAGCTGTATAACCCGAGGATGAAGGATGGAGACTCGGTGATAGAGCATCTGAACGCCTTCAATACTGTGGTAAGTCAGTTGTCATCTGTTGATATTAAAATCTCAGATGAAGATAAGTGCATCAATTTGTTGTGCTCTCTACCAGACTCGTGGGACAGTCTGGTTATTGCAATAGGTAGCAATACAACTACCTTGAATTTTGATGACATTGTCTCAGCCTTGCTGTCGGAGGAAATGAGACGGAGAAATATGGAGGGTCAGAATGGAGATGCCTTATGTGTACGAGAAAGGTCCCAGAACAGAAACAAGAATAAGGTTTCGAGTGGGAGATCTAAATCTCCTGGAAAGTTTGTAAAGGTGTGTTGGAAATGTGGAAAGGAAGGGCACTACAAAAAGGACTGCAGATCTAAAGCTCCTGAGAAAGGAAAGGGATCTGATGAAGGTCCTTGTGCAGAGGCAAAAACCACCTCGGATGAAGGTGGGGATGTATATTTGGCTTCTTCTTCAAATACACATGTATATCATGAGTCATGGTTGATTGACTCGGGTGCATCCTTTCACTTCACTCCCCATAGGGAGTGGTTCTACGAATATGAGAAATATGATGGCGGTGATGTCTTCTTAGGTGATGATAGGAAGGCCAGAATCGTCGGACGTGGAAAATTCAAGTTGAAGCTGCAAGGTGGAAGGATTAGAACACTTCTGGGTGTTTTGCACATTCTTTCATTGGCCAGAAATCTGATTCCCGTAAGCAAGATGGATGATGCAGGTGTAAAAACAGTGTTCGAGAAATATGCCTGCAAGATGGTTCGGGGAGCACTAGTATTAATGCGGAGAGTTCAGACTGGAACTATGTACAAGATACAAGGTAGCACTGTTATTGATGGGTGTAATAGTTCTATGGTTCTTGAAAATGGAGCGGAAAGCTTAGCTGTCTCTGGAGAAAATACCATGCTATGGCATCAAAGGCTTGGACATATTGGAGAGAAGGGCCTTCGGATACTGCATGGAAATGGTATGGTAGAAGGTATGTCTAATAGCTCTCTGGATTTCGATTTCTGTGAACATTGTGTATATGGGAAGCAAAATCGGGTGAGTTTTCCTTCTAGTGCTAAGAGGGCAAACAAGATATTAGAGCTTGTGCACAGTGATGTGTTTGGACCTATGTCAGTTCCATCACTAGGTAATTCTGTGTACTATGTTTCATTCATAGATGAATTCTCAAGGAACACATGGATATATTTCTTGAGGAAGAAATCTGAAGTCTTTGATAGATTTAAAGAATTTAAGGCTCTGGTGGAAAACTAGACAGAGAAGAAGATAAAGGTGCTAAGGACAGATAATGGTGGGGAGTTAACGAAGAAGGAAGAAGAGTTATTAGAAGTGGTATAATAACAATGAAGACTACTCCATACACACCTCGACAAAATGGAGGGGACGTAAAGAATGAACGAACAACGTGGAAAAGGAAAGAAGCATGCTTAGTGGTACCGGGTTAGGACAAGAATTCTGGGCAGAGGTAGTCGATACTGCATGTTACTTGGTTAACAGATCACCTTCATCGGTGTTGGAGGATAAGACTCCACATGAGGTATGGACTGGTAAGAAACCCTCTCTTTCACATCTGATGGTATTTGGACGTGATGCATATGTACATGTTCCAAAGGAGAAAAGGAGCAAGTTGGATAATAAATCCGAAAGGTGCATCTTGATTGGGTATAAGGATGGTTTAAAGGGTTACAAGATTTGGAACCCGGAAACAAGGAAGGTTGTGTACAGCCGAGATGTGGTGTTTAGAGAAGTGAAAGATGTTGTTAAACATGAATTCCTACCAAAGGAACCTCAGAAGATAGAGTTTGAGCTAAAGGATGATGAATCAGACTCTACAATAGAAGAAGACTCGGAAGATGAAGAGCCAAAAACTCCAGCTTTGAGAAGATCAGTTCAGGAAAAAAGGCAACCAGAAAGGTATAGTCCATCTGCTTTCTGTTCAGGTTTTGCCTTAACTATAACTAATGATGAACCCAGAGCTGTGAGGGAGGCAGTAGATTCAGAGGATGGAAAACTATGGAAGGAGGCCATGGTTGATGAAATGGCATCCTTGCACAAAAATGATGCATGGGATTTGGTGGAGTTGCCGGCTGGAAGGAAGCCCATCGGGAGCAAATGGGTGTTTAAGAAGAAGATGAATGTAGAAGGAAAGGTGGAGAAATACAAAGCTCGGTTGGTAGCAAAAGATTATTCCCAGGTGCCGGGAATTGATTTTGGTGATATTTTTTTTCCTGTTGCCAAAGTTACTTTTATTAGATTACTTTTATCTGTTGCTGCTGCATTTTATTTTGAGATAGAACAGATGGATGTGAAGACAACATTTCTTCACAGGGATCTAGAAGAGGAGATCTACATGAAGCAACCTGAAGGCTTTATGGTGAAGGGTAAGAAATAACTGATGTGCAGGTTGAAGAAGTCTCTGTATGGGTTAAAACAGTCACCAAGGATGTGGTATCAGAAATTTGATACCTATATACAGGGACTTGGCTTCACTAGAAGCAAGGAGGATCACTGTGTTTATTTTAAATTAATTGGTGACTGTGTCATTTATTTGGTCTTGTATGTGGATGATGTGTTGTTGATTGGAAATGACAAAGAAATTATCCAAGATTTGAAGACCCAGCTGTTCTCCAAATTCGACATGAAGGATCTTGGTGCTGCAAACAATATTTTGGGCATGGAAATTAAGAGAGATCGAGCAAAGAGGAAGCTCTGGTTAAACCAGAGGAAGTATGTCGAGACTATATTGCAGAGATTCAATATGCATGATAGTAAACCGGTAAATGTTCCTATTCCTGTAGGTGTAAAGCTATTTGCTGAACATTGTCCCAAGAGACAAGAAGAAGAGGAGGATATGTCCCATGTTCCATATGCAAGTGCAGTGGGTAGCCTGATGTATGCAATGGTCTGTACTAGACCAGACATTGCACATGCAGTGGGAGTATTGAGCAGGTTTATGTCAAACCCAGGGAAGGAGCATTGAACAATAGTGAAGCGGGTTTTCAGATATTTACGTGGCACTAGTGATTATGGCTTGTCCTACCAGGGAAGACCAGGATTGGAAAGAATGTTGGACATTCGTGGTTTTGTTTATGCAGACTAGGTTGGAGATCTGGACCAAAGAAGATGTACAAGTGGGTATGTGTTTAGCTTATTTGGAGGCACAGTCAGTTGGATGAGTAAAAGACAGTCTGTAGTGGCTCTTTCAACTACAGAGGCAGAATACATGGCAGCCACTCATGCAAGCAAGGAGGCAGTTTGGTTGCAAAGATTGTGTTCAAGTATGGGGTTGGTACAACAAGCTATAAGGATAGATTGTGATAGCCAAAGTGCAATTTTCTTGGCTAAAAATCTTGCTTATCATTCAAAGACAAAGCACATTGATGTTCAATATCACTTTGTTAGAGATAGTTTGAGGCTAAAAGGGTGTTCTTTGGTAAAAAAGGTGGACACTTTGAAGAATGTTGCGGAGAGATTGGCAGAGTACGCTGAGCACTCGAAGTTCTCTTGGTGTAGAGAAGCAAATGGGTGTTGAAGAATTGGGCCAATGACTAAGCTCTCCTGTGGCCCCCTGTGGAAAGAAAACAACAAGTGGAGAATGTTGGGTATGTGTTATATTCTTTCCATGATTATTTACCCTTGCTTGTATGTTGTGTCGGCGTGGCTGAGAGTCACGAGGGGCGAAGCAGTCCCCACCGTTGGGGTCCGGGGCAGCGCCCCGGCCAAAATTTGTTTTTTGTGCGGACCCACTCATAGGCGGATCCGCCCATGGTTTGTGCATGGTTTTGCACATGGTTTTGGGGTTCGATGGTTTTCGGCCCCTGGTATTTTTGTAGATCCGGTCAAGGGAACTACGGTTATGTTCTAATCCAGGGTTAATGGATTGGGGTTTATGTATGCTCCGGCATGTATATATATGTGTTGTAACACTAAAAGGATTATAATGAAAAATCAAGCTGGTCGTCCCAATTTGGGATCCAGGGGAAAATCTCTGTGTTTATCTGTTTTATGTTTTATGCTCTCGCTATTGTTTATTTTCTATTATAAGATTCGTGTGTAGATAATTTCTGTTCAGGGTTAAAACCTACAGTATTAGCATATTGCATTCATCATTGTATACCATCTATATATACTTATGAAAGATAACGTTTCAATTATACTCAGAAATTATATATAAAAGGAAGCGTTGTGAAAACAAATATATATAAACGATAGCAATTTTAAAGCGAATATCATAAGACAAAAGGAAATCAACAGTGAACAGATAGAAATACCTTGTTCATCTTGAAGACTTTAAAATGCAATATGATACTATAATCCAGTAACTTTGATGCAAAATCAAATTCCAAGGTACAGAAATGCAACACTTCAAAGATAATTTCGCATGAAAATCACTAGATGTGATCCTTTTTAAAAATATATAAGACAATGGAGTACAGAAATGCAATCTCCAAGTCAAAAAATATTAAGATCCAGGACCCCTCTCTAAATGCATGAGAAGAGTTTAAATACTACTTAGCTAAATCTAAAAATAGTCTTATTACAAAAATTAAGGATTCGGTTCAATGACCGTCCTTTTCCTAGGCTAAAATACAGTAAAATTAAAACTAAATCTAACTATCTATGAACTTGATCTGTAAACTTGTAGGCATCTAGCATAGTGTTGAGAAGATGCGGTTGGCCGACTTTAGAATTCAACTGTCCTGAAAAGACAGAGTCGGCAAGTGTAAGTGCAATCTTCTCTGTAGCATTGATGATACAATTAAGCGCACTGTGCTGACTATGTGGCTTCACCAAGTACGTCCAGTATGAGTCCCAATTTAATCTTGTCAGCCCTTGGATTGATCTTGCTCTTTCTTCTTCCTTTTGTCTCCATTCTGTCTGCAGTTGATGTGCCTGTGGGAGATATCCTGGAATAGTTTCTGGAATCAAATTAGCTTTGTGTAAATTATCATTTACACAATCAGTAAGAGTGTTTGCTGCTGTAGCCGCCTCCTCTGCTGCCTTTTCTTTGTGCATTTTCCTTTATTGGAGCTTTTTGCTCTGTTATTAATTTTGCAATTTCATCTTGATTTTGCTTCACCATTTTCTCATATCATACTTTAGCCAAAGTAGTTTCTTTTTTATCGATTTGACCTTTCGCAGTAATTTTTCTCTGTGCCGAACACGCTCCACATCCTTTTCCTTACTCAGCATTAAGTGCCTTGAATTCGGTCAATGTTTCCTCATTTTGTCTTACAGTTATTTCAAGTCTCTTCAACTCTCGACTTTTCTCAAGAAGAGCTTTATGTTTCTCTGAGAACTCTTGACCTCCAACAGCTTCTTCAGTAACTTCTAAAAGCTCTATAGAGGATAATTTTAGCAAACTTACATACCTTATCTTGTGGTAGAAACTGTGTCAATTTTCCCACTTGGATATTTGAACTTGTGAACAGCGTCTAAAACATCCTTTTTTGGTACTGTCCACCCGTGTTTGTTTTTCTTCAATGGCTCATCTCTTTTGGTCCATTCCTGTGTGCATTCTGACAAATTCGCATGTTCTCTGGCAAATTCTTTCATAAATTTCTTATTATAAGGCGCATGAGGTTCCGACAACTTATACATCAGCCTCACGTCTTCCGTGGTGAATGACCTGATTAGCTCTTCAGATGGAGTTCTAAATTGCCTGTCTGAAATATCAGTGTTGTCCAGCACCTATTTCACCATGTCCGTATATGGGAGAATCCTTGGCCTTGCTGCTATCCTATGGAGAAATGAACAAGCCAATTCTTTGAGGGTTGCTTCAGATATATTACTAGAACCTGCTGTAGCCACAACTTTCATCACCACATGATTTTCTTCTTCTAATAGATTATACATTCCTTCCCAAGTGGATATACCGGCATCCTTATTACAAGCGGTGTCTGCATACATCGAAACCATTTCTCTGTTTTCAGAATTCGAGCTCTTCTCCTTCTTACCCATAGTGTTTAGTGAAATCTTTGTATAGACATTTGCTCCTTCGTGCCTGTGTTTTACGAGTAAATGAGAGTAATGGCATAAGAAAGGTGATGAGACTGTTTTAAATGTGAAGGCGGATGAAATATAATATTTTAATCATGAAACGACTTTCAATCAAAACAAAATCTCATTTACCATTAATTGTCAATCCAATCATTTAATTTAATCATTAAAGCGCATAACAGATTTGATATATGGGAAGATTTCCTTTGGACAACGTGCCTACATGAATCTGCGACATTGCGATCTGCGATTTGCTGTGCAATATTGCAATGTCGCAATATCGCAATATCGCAAAATGAAGCCATCGCAGTTATGTAAAATAGCGCAAAAGCAGAAATTGCGCAATAGCGCAAAAGCGCACATCGCAAATCTCGCAAAAACGCAAAATTGAAAATAGCGCAAAAGGTATTCATTAATCACTTCTGTTTTCTGCGCTATGCGATCTGCGACCAATACGTTTATTGTATAGGCTTTTGGGATCGCATTATCGCAAAAGTGCAAAATCACATTTTCAGTTTTATAAAAGATATATACCATTTTGCTATGGATGCGCTATTTTGTTTAAAGAGCAATTTTATTGTAATTTATCATAAGCTTAAGTGTTTCTTAATGTTCTTTCTAAGGGATTTCTATATGTTTATGATAGAAAGTTTTATTTGAAAAGGAAAACAAATCCTAATTGATTTTTTGGATTTTTTTAACTAAGGGTCCCCATTTATTTAGTATTATTACTAATATTAAATAAAAGGGGGGTTGTTGCTGGTCACAACAATTAGCGATTCACTGAAAGAAACAATTACCTCTGAAAAAATAAACTGAACATTCTATCTTTAGTAAGTAAATATTTTTAAAGATAATGAAAACTATCTTAGGATAATTCAAATAAAATGTAACTATGAAAAAGAAATAAAAATCATTTCATAATTTCTTTCTAATTCCTTAAGAATAAAAACATTTTGGGTTATTTCAAGCTTTGATTGGTGTTAATAATGAAGTAAGTGGATCTCTCCAAGTTTTGGTTTTATAATATACTCTATTGCCATAGGTATTGCCTCTGCTGCCAGCAAATGTTTATAGTCTCGACAGGGTTACCTTTAAACCATTAACCATTCATTGTCCCATCCAATTAAAATTATGACCTTTTAAAAGATAAATTCATAAGATTTATTATCTCATGTTTTTTTTTTTTTTATCTTTTATTTATTTTTTTACTTTAAGAGCCATTGTTCTAGTTTGGTGGCCAGTTGATAACAATGCCATTCACTAGTTATAATTAAACTGAACAAGCTGGCTCGTGATGAGACCCCTTGTCTTATATTTATAAGCCATTACCCTGTTTTGGTATGCAGTATTGGTAATGTCAGTTTTATTACTCCTTATGAATATGGTAAGTCGGCTCATAATGAGACCTCTTATCTCTTAAATTTTCAAATTTCTTAGAATTACATTCTAAAAAATCACAACTTAAATGGATGGGGTGAAATAGTTTTATCCTTAAGAATCAATAGATGACAATTTTCAGAGTTTTTTGAGTTCCAAAACTTTGAAAAAATCTTTACTTTGATAGATTACCTTTCTCTGCTTAATAAACTTATGATGATTTACATTCTTCTCAAGTTTTCAAAAGATCATGCAAATGATTGGAATAATCTTTCAAGGTTTAACACCTTATTTTAAACTATTCAAAAACTGTGATCATTACTTTAAAAAATTTTATTTACACAAAATAAATATTTATAATATTCTTCCGAAGAAATTTTCTTAAATAGTAAACAGTCAATCAGAGACTTATTAATAACCTTTATTTGCAAAAACAAAAGCAATCAAAATTCTGCAGAAAGGAATATATACAGTTTAAGAAGGGGTTACCTCCTTATGAAAAGAATTTCTTCAAGATAAGCCCATTTACAGGAAGAGATTCTCTCTTACCTGTTAGATCTTGGAGTATGAATGTATTTGAGCCTATATTTTCAACGATCTGAAATGGTCCAAGCCACATTTTCTGAAACTTGGTATGTTTACCTTTTTCTTCGTGTGCTTTATCCCATTTCAGAACAAGATCACCAATTGACAAAATTTTTGAGCCGGTAGAACTTGTATCAAAAGAAGATTTTACAAGCTGTTGATGTTTTTCATGAGTAATTTTTGCTTTATCCCTATCTTCTTCTAATTTAAGGATTTGATCATATCTCAATTGAATGGATGAAGAGGGATTTTCTTCAATAAATTGCACTAGGGCTAATGATGGAAGAGTTAAATTTGATGGTATCACAGCTTCTTTTCCATAAACTAAATTGAAAGGTGAAGTTCCTATTGAAGCTTTTTCAGTGATACGATCAGCCCATAATGCAAAGATTAAAGACTTGTGCCAATTCTTTTGATTTTGATTAATGGTCCTTTTAATGATTTTGATTAATGGTCCTTTTAATTTAAAACCTCTTTTGACTGCAAATTCTATTAAACTATTTCCAAAGAAGTAAGATGCATTATCAAAGACTAGAGCGTTGGGTACACCAAACCTGGTTATGATGAATTGATCTATAAAATCAATAATTGCATCAGAATTGGCTACCTTCAATGGGATTGCTTCTACCCATTTTGTAAAGTAATCAGTTGCAGTAAGGATGTACTTGTGCTATTTGGAAGAATGAGGTACTATCTCACCAATAATGTCAAGCCCCCATTGTTCGAATGGTTGCTCAATAGTCACTGGTTGCAAAGGAAAAGCTGGTTTCCTTTGTCTTCCACTTGCAGTTTGACAAATTCGACACTTCCTTATGTAATCATGCGTATCTTTAAAAAGGGTAGGCCAGCAATAACCAGCATGAATTATTTTGTGAGCTGTGGTATCACCTCCAAAATGACCTCCTGCTGGTCCATCATGCAACTCCTACAAAACCTTTTCAGCTTCAGTCTTTTCAAGACATCTTAATAAAATTGAATCATAATTTTTCCTAAATAACACATTATCAATGATCTCATATTTAATAGCTTTTAACCTTAAAGCGCGTTTACTCTTATAGCTGAGATTAGAAGGAGCATACCCATTTTTCAAGTAATAGATAAGGTCAACATACTAAGATTCCGAATCTATAACACTTATCTGACTTACTTGAATATCTTGATTTGAATCTTGATTTTCTGGTATATTATGAGCTCCTGCCAATAATCTGCAAAAACCTTGTCCTCTAACAATCTTAGCTGGTTTAATATCAATATCATATTCTTGCAAGGTTGTTACCCAGTTAGCTCTCTTTTCTCCTACTTATTTTTGAATTAATAATTGGTTCACTGCAGAAAATGGGACAATGATTTTTGTATGTGTTTTCAAGAGAAAAGGTCTAAAATGTTTGATTGATTTAAATACAACAAAGGCTTGTTTTTCAACATCGGAATAATTTAGCTCAGCTCCTTGTAGATTTGAACTAAAGAAAGAAATTGGTGCTTCGATTTCTTGATCATTGAGTTGTGTTAAAACGGTTGCATAGGATGTTTCAGTGGCCAGAGTATACAAAGTAAAATCTTTAGAAAAATCCGGGGTATTCAATGTTGGTGCATTAATGATTGCTTGTTTGATTGCCTCAAAAGCTTCTTTATCTTTATGCGCCCATTTGAATATTGAATTCTTCTTGATCATATTTTGCATAGGTAAAACAATAAAAGAAAAATCAGGAATAAATCTTTTAACAAAATTGATCTGTCCAAGAAATGATTGCATGGATTTTTTGTTATGCGGTAAAGAAATATCAGAAATTTCTTTCACTCTATATGGATCAATATATATACCATCTTTTGACACAACAAATCCTAAAAGTTTTCCTTCATCTAAAGCAAAGAAAGATTTCTTCGGATTTAAGGAAATACCAAACCTTTTACATCTTTCAAATATTTGTTTTAAATCATGTAGATGATTGGCTCTCTTTTTTAAAAATATTGTTATGTCATCAAGATAAACAACAACTGATTTATTGATCAGACCTTTAAATGTTATGTCCATGGCTTTTTGAAAAGTTGCTCCTGCATTTATTAGACCAAAAGGCATTTTATGATAAGCATAAGTTCCCCATTTTGTTCTGAAAGTTGTTTTCAATATGTCATCTGGATGAACTAAAACTTGATTATAGCCCGAAAATCCATCGAGAAAGGACATAAGTTCAGAACCAGCTACCTTTTGATGTATCTGTTCCATGGTTGGCAATGGGAAATTGTCTTTTAAACATGCCTTGTTTAAATTTCTGAAATCAATACATATTCTTATATCACCATTCTTCTTCCTTACAGGTACCATATTGGAAACCCAATTGGAGTGCCTGACCGGAAAAATGATTTTGGCTTTTAAAAGTTTATTAAGTTCTGATTTGATTTTACTTTCGAGATTTGGATGGATCTTTCTCAACTTCTGTTGAACAGGTTTAATATCAGGAAGCATTGGAATTGTGTGTTGAATAACCGAAGTATCATACATTTTTAGATCATCATAATTCCAAGAAAAAATGTTTTTATACTTATTCAACAGTTTAATGAACGCATTCCTTTCCTCTGGTGTTAAATTGAGTCCTAAGTTAACGTTTTGAGGTTTAGAATCAGAACCAAGATTTACTAATTCAAACTTCAAAGTAGAGCTTTGAAGTTTAGCATTAGTGACTTTCTTGAATCTATCTTTAATGTCATATAAATCCTCTAATTTAACAACAAATTTTGGAATGGGGTTTTCATTACCTTTTGAAGCAATTTGTAAATCATGATCATCTTCGTCAATAATTTGTTCATCATATGATTTCTCTGAAGTCATGAAATTTAGAATATCTTGATCATGATAGAATACTCTCCAATTTGTAACATTATCTGGGACAGATGGACGAAAAATAAATTCTACAGAAAACCTATCAAGACTGCAATCTTCAGCAGGTAGGAGTTTAGATGCAACATTAGCTAACAAGTCAGCTGATGTATTCTGATTCCTAGGAATAGGAGAAATATTGAATGCTAAAAAATGAGTAGTGAGGTCTTGTACTAGGGTTTGATAGTGTTTAAGATGTCCTGAAAGGCAATGAATAGTATTCCTAACTTGTTTAATGACAATTTCGGAATCACCAAAGACTTTCAAGTATTTAACATCTAACCCTATAGCTTTATAAATTCCTTGAACCAAGGCTTCATATTCTGCGGTATTGTTAGTACACTCAAATTCTAACCTACATGACAGCATGGTTTTCTCACCATCTGGATCAATTAAGATGCATCCAGCTCCAGCTCCATCACTAGACTTTGATCCATCAAAATATAACGACCAAAATAAAGACTTATCTATTGGCTTATCTACAATTACATCAAAAATATTTACAATTCTGGAAGGATCAGATTGTGAAAAATTTTCTATTTGAGAAACAAAGTATTTACAGAAAAAGGTGATTGAGGTGCTTCGAAGTTTCCCAGAAATGATTCAGTAGAATAACCTCCAAGAATATTGTTGTTGAATGCCACAGGCTCATTAGGTTGTTCAAATTCAGTGATAGTGTGCGTCATATGTCTTTCTCGTTCAATTTTGATTTGATTTGGTTTCCCTTTGTAGGGAAGCCACATATGCAAATAATCAGTTGAGATATAACCATTAAGTTTCGCAGACCAGTCCCTGCTCAAGATTAATCCATAGAATTCAGGAATATCAGCAATCAAAATATCAATTCTTTGGACAATCCTAGGATCAGAAGCTAATCTGATGGTAACTGAATTGATTTCTCCCACAACTTGAACTTTAGAGTGATCCAATTGAACGATATGAACTGCTGATTTCTGTGGTTCAATATTCAATTTAGCACAGACAGAAGTAGGCATTATATTGGAGGAAGCTCCAGAATCAATCAAACAATTGTGAAGATTTTTATTGTACATCTCATAAGTCAAAATAAAAGGAGGAGTTTGAGAATTTGACTTTTCCCCAATGAGCACAGTATCAGTAGCATCTACCTTATCTGGTGGCTTACCAGCTCCCCTAGCTGCTTTTGCAACTACACCGCTTGGTAAAGGAGCAATTGGTGTAGCGTTTAATTCTTTCAATAACAACTTTTGCTGGTGTTTTAGTTTGCTGAGTTCATGTAAGGAAATGTTAGCTTTGATCTTTTTCATTTCATCGACAATGTTCTATTCCATAGAATCTGACACTACTAAAGTCTTTGCTGTTGATGTAGGAGGATTAGAAGAGGATGGCTGATTTTGAGTAGGTAATGGAGGAGTTTTCTTTACAGGGGATTTGTCTTTGGTACTTGGAGTTGTAATTTTCTTTTTAGGAACTGTTTGCACTGGTTCCGACATAGATTTACTCCTAGTACTTACAGGCATAACTTCTTCACTATCAGAATTAGGGAGAATAAAATCCCACATTCCATTCAATTCAGCTATTTCTTCATTCTCATTTTCCTCATCTGATACTAGAGATGTATCTTCTTCTTCTTCCTCTTCCTCTGATTCTGCATAAGTGATTGCATTAGGAGGTTTAGATTCAACTTGGTTTCTTCTGAAATTTCAAAATGGTTTCTTGGTAGAAGTTTCAGCTACTTGTTTTTTAATTTCAACCATTTCATTTAACATGGTTTTAAGAACTTTCTGTAAACCTTCCATGTCGTATGGATCTTTGGCCTTTTTCTTTGAATCATCTTTGAAGCTAACTTTCTTTGATTTCCTTTCCTCAATAGCATTTTTCTTTTCCAGAGAAGTAATTCATTTTTCCACTGCAATAGCTTCTTTCATATTCTCAGCTAACGTAGGCTTTGCAGCTCTGTCTACGAAAATTGCTATGTTTGAGGGTAAGGCAGTTATGTACCATTCAATTCTGACTTGTTCACTGGGCTGTGAATCTGTGTGAATTTTGTTTAAGAGTTTGTTGAATCTAGCGTTGAATTATTTAATGGGTTCCTTGGGTTCTATCTTCAAATTTGAGAGGTCATTGAGTAAAGTTGCTATTGATCGGTCATCTCCAAATTTGGTTAAAAAATGATCTGCAAAAATGTCCCAACTTGTTATGGATCCTGATGGTAATGAAAAGTACCATGATCCTACTATTCCTTGAAGAGTATAAGGGAATATTCTAACTACAACATCTTCATGTGTGACTACATTCAAATTAATAGCCAGCATAAATTTATTGATATGTTCTTCAGCTTGAATGTTAAGATCTGGGCTAAACTTTGGAAGCCATTTTCCAGGATTGTCTGGTAAATCATGTAAAGGTGCAGCCATGTTGACTGCCCCTCGAGTAGCCCATGGTCTAGCCATTATTGGAACAACTATTGGAGGGGTAGTAGAAACTGGTGGTGTTTGAATAGAATTTGTTGGAATAGATGATGCTGAGATTGATGAGGATTGAGCGGATGATGATTGAGGAGATGATATGGAAACAACTGTACTTCGTTGAGTTAGGATTTCAGAAACAGGTATTTGAATATTAGATGTTGAACTTATATCACTTACTGATTCCGATTGAGTTTTTCTTGTCTTACTTCTACTAGGTAAAGGGAATTCTTTCGGAGAAATACCAAGTTTTTCACTTTGAAGCCTAGTAAGAGGTTTGGAAGAAACAAATTTTGAAGTTACACTACCTTCAGATATTTCAAACTCTTCTAGAGATAATGAGAATCCTTTCAATTTATGAATTAAATCTTGAACTTCGGGAGACTCAGGATGTTGATTGTCTGAATGTTTTTAGATTTTGGTAGTGGGTGTCTGAATATTTTCTGCAATTTCTTCTCTAGGATTTTGAATTTCAGAAGAAATTGAAGAAGTTAATGAGGGTGTTTTGCTCTCAGAATGGCTTGTGGATAAAGATTTACTTGCCATTCATAGCTCATGCCCTCCTTCTAGCTCCAAAAATGTTAAAGCCTAGAAAATCTCTGCTTCAAACATTGGGGAAAACCACCCGGTCGGGACCTTAGGAAAGCTCCTTTTCCATTTGGTATGGTGGCTCCGACTGGATTTAAAGGACCAGTTTCATTATAACTAAATGGATTGGTTTGGATGGGTGGAAATGGGACTAAATTAACTGAAATAAAACTATCTAATTTAAACTAAATACTGATAAAGAAATTCTAACACTAACCTGGGTAATTATATGTGAATACAACTTAAGATTGTTCCAATTTAACAATAACCATGAAAATGTATTATTATTTAAATTGAAATATGCATAAACAAATAAAGATAACTCTGTTTAAGAAATTAAACAGAGTTGTATTAGCATATTGCATTCATCATTGTATACCATCTATATATACTTATGAAAGATAACGTTTCAATTATACTCAGAAATGATATATAAAAGGAAGCATTTTGAAAACAAAGATATATAAATGATAGCAATATTTAGAGCGAATATCATAAGACAAAAGAAATCAACAGTGAACAGATAGAAATACCTTATTCATCTTGAAGACTTTCAAATGAAATCTGATACTCTAATCCAGTAACTCTGATGCAAAATCAAATTCCAAGGTACAGAAATGCAACACTTCAAAGATAATTCCGCATAAAAATCACCAGATGTGATCCTTTTTAAAAAATATATAAGACAATGGAGTACAGAAATGCAATCTCCAAGTCAAAAAATATTAATATCAAGGACCCTTCTCTATATGCATGAGAAGGGTTTAAATACTACTTAGCTAAATCTAAAAATACTCTTATTACAAAAATTAAGGATTCGGTTCAATGACCGTCCTTTTCCTAGGCTAAAATACAGTAAAATTAAAACTAAATCTAACTATCTATGAACTTGATCTTTAAACTTGCAGGCATCTAGCATAGTTTTGAGAAGATGCGGTTGACTGACTTCAGAATTCAACTGTCCTGAAAAGACAGAGTCGGCAAGCGTAGGCGCAATCTTCTTTGTAGCATTGATGATACAATTAAGCGCACTGCGCTGACTGTGTGGCTTCACCAAGTACATCCAGTATGAGTCCCAATTCAATCTTGTCAGCCCTTGGATTGATTTTTCTCTTTCTTCTGCATTTTGCCTCCATTCTGTTTGCAATTGATGTGCCTGTGGGAGATATCCTGGAACAGTTTCTGGAATCAAGTTAGCTTTGTGTAAATTATCATTTACACAATTAGTAAGAGTGTTTGCCGCTATAGCCGCCTCTTCTGCTGCCTTCTCTTTGTGCATTTTCCTTTATTGGAGCTTTTTGCTCTGTTATTAATTTTGCAATTTCATCTTGATTTTGCTTCACCATTTTCTCATATCATACTTTAGCCAAAGTAGTTTCTTTTTATCAATTTGATCTTTCGCAGTAATTTTCCTCTGTTCCAAACACGCTCCACGTCTTTTTCCTTACTCAGCATTAAGTGCCTTGAATTTGGTCAATGTTTCCTCATTTTGTCTTACAGTTATTTCAAGTCTCTTTGACTCCCGACTTTTCTCAAGAAGAGATTTATGTTTCTCTGAGAACTCTTGACCTCCAACAGCTTCTTTAGTAACTTCTAAAAGCTCTATAGAGGATAATTTTTGCAAACTTACATACCTTATCTTGTGGTAGAAACTGTGTCAATTTGCCCACTTGGATATTTGAACTTGTGAACAGCGTCTAAAACATCCTTTTTTGGTACTGTCCACCTATGTTTGTTTTTCTTCAATGGCTCATCTCTTTTGGTCCATTCCTATGTGCATTCTGACAAATTCGCATGTTCTCTGGTAAATTCTTTCATAAATTGCTTATTATAAGGCGCATGAGATTCCGGCAATTTATACATCAGCCTCACGTATTCCGTGGTGAATGACCCGATTAGCTCTTCAGATGGAGTTCTGAATTGTCTGTCTGAAATATCGGTGCTGTCCAACACCCATTTCACCATGTCCGTATATGGGAGAATCCTTGGCCTTGCTGCTATCCTATGGAGAAATGAACAAGCCAGTTCTTTGAGGGTTGCTTCAGACGTATTACTAGAACCTGCTGTAGCCACAACTTTCATCACCACAGGATTTTCTTCTTCTAACAGATTATACATTCCTTCCCAAATGGATATACCTAAGATCCTACTTAATAATGGTGTCCAGATACAACCAAGTCATTTCTCCGTTGCACTTGAGCCTACTCCTTCTTACCCATAGTGTTTAGTGAAAGCTTTGTATAGACGTTTGCTCCTTCGTGCCTGCGTTTTACGAGTAAATGAGAGTAATGGCATAAGAAAGGTGATGAGACTGTTTTAAATGTGAAGGCGGATGAAATATAATATTTTAATCGTGAAACGACTTTCAATCAAAACAAAATCTCATTTACCATTAATTGTCAATCCAATCATTTAATTTTAATCATTAAAGCGCATAACAGATTTGATATATGGGAATATTTCCTTTGGACAACGTGCCTACATGAATCTGTGACATTGCGATCTGCGATTTGCTACGCAATATCGCAATATCGCAATGTCGCAATATCGCAATATCGCAAAATGAAGCCATCGCAGTTATGTAAAATAGCGCAAAAGTGCACATCGCAAATCTCGCAAAAGCGCAAAATTGAAAATAGCACAAAAGGTATTTATTAATCACTTCTGTTTTCTGCGCTATGCGATCTGCGACCAATACGTTTATTGTATAGGCTTTTGGGATCGCATTATCGCAAAAGCGCAAAATCGCATTTTCAGTTTTATAAAATATATATACCATTTTGCTATGGATGCGCTATTTTGTTTAAAGAGCAATTTTATTGTAATTTATCATAAACTTAAGTGTTTCTTAATGTTCTTTCTAAGGGATTTCTATAAGTTTATGATAGAAAGTTTTATTTGAAAAGGAAAACAAATCCTAATTGATTTTTTGGATTTTTTTAACTAAGGGTCCCCATTTATTTAGTATTATGACTAATATTAAATAAAAGGGGGGTTGTTGCTAGTCACAACAGAGCCATGTATCTAGTAAACCTGTCAGGAGACTGTCTCTGTCTACGCAGTGAAGTAGGGGCTCCTACATTCTCTACTACATCAAGTCTCAATTTATCAGCTTCTGTGGTGCGCCTTCTACCATTTCTAATTGATGGATCTACATGAGTGTTTTCCTCCACTCCATGATCCTCTGCATGTCTTTGATCCACATCTTGAGGTTCATTCTTGGGAACCAACAGTTCCTCCTCTGCATGCAAGTCTAGCTCCCTCTCAAGGGACAATCGCATGGCTTTCTCCTCATCAAATTTTATATCCCATTACACAACAATCATTCTGATGTTTGGAAAATACACTCGATAATTATGGG
Source organism: Pinus albicaulis (assembly GCA_034641835.2). Classification (NCBI taxonomy): domain Eukaryota; kingdom Viridiplantae; phylum Streptophyta; class Pinopsida; order Pinales; family Pinaceae; genus Pinus; species Pinus albicaulis. Next base: position 948,313,460 of record CM076571.1, on the reverse strand, counting down.
GCATTTCAGTGTACCCGAAAAAAATCCCAACCTCAGTTGTTGGTTCCAGATTATTCCTGGCGTCTTTGGTCACATGCATATAAACAGATGAGCCAAAAATATTAAAATGTGAAACATTAGGTTTCTTACTAGTAAAATCCTCTTCAGGTGTACTCATTCCAAGTATCCTATGAGGACAACGGTTATGCACATGTACAATTGTGTTGCATGCCTCTGCCCATAGATGCAATGATAGGCCCTGATCATGCAATATCGCTCGTGTTGCACCCACAATCATTTTGTTCTTTCTTTCACCAACCCCATTATGCTATGGGTTATGAGGTACTATCAGTTCTCTTCAAATTATTCTTTGTTGCATAAGTTCTTGAATTCGTTAGAGATTTACTCGCCACCATTATTGCTCCTAAGAGCGTTCACTTTCTTCCCCGACTCTTTCTCCACCAGTGCTTTAAAATCAAGAAACTTTGAGAATTTTTGGTATTTCTTCTGCATGAAGAAGGTCCAACACTTACGAGAAAATTCATCAACAAATATCACATAGTACTTATGTTTTGTTGTTGACGCAACAGATAATGGTCCACACATGTTTGTATGAAGTCTCTCAAGAATCCCCGAGGCTCGTTTCTCTTTCTCATGAAAGGTAGCCTTTACATACTTCCCCATGGTACACCCCTTGCATGTATCTAACTGAGCAAGTGTTCCTATTGGAAGTCATGTAGAAATTTTCTACATGAATTTCAAGGCTCCATGGTATAGATGGCCCAATATCTTGTGCCATAAATCACCCTCATCCGGGCTCACCACTTTGTCCGCCTTGCCCATATTTGTTGCGCAACCATCTACATCCAGCTTATAGAGATTCTTAACTTGAATCCCTATCTTCTTTGCTTGTCCCGTTTTTTTTTGTCACAGGAAAGCTTTACCTTCACTGAAAACAACATCATAGCCTCTATCCTCCAACATTGCAACTGAGACTAATTTTTTCTACAAACACAGTACATGTGCCTCCTTTAAAATTAAATGGTTTACACAATGTATACGAAAGGTAATAGTACCAATTTCGGTAGCAACGTACCGCCCATCATCCCCCATTTCGATATGCATGTTTGGAGATCCTTCTCCTCAGAACACTAAAAAGTTCCTTGTCTCTCGTCATGTGAAAGAGCTTCCTGTCAAATACCACACCAAACCCAATGCACTTGACACCATGCATGCAATGAGTGAAAATTCAAGCTCAAATTGAGGCAAAACCTCACCAATGCACACTATCCATCATCTTACTGAAATTAGTATACCACTAAGCAATACATACATATATCTAGATTTCTTTGATCCTCACAATATTTAACTTCTTACAAAATAAAGAATCATTCCCCTTTAATATTTTGCGAAAATTTAATTACAAACACATGTGAAGCATAAATAAAAACAATCACACATAACACGGTTGTTTAACGGAAGCTTTGAAAGTAGAAACACCAAATATCATATATTATGTATCATGGAGATCATGTAACAATCTCATACAAAGCTTAGTACATCAGATCTCGGTACAATCAATCGTCACACACTAATCTAGAAATACCTTTACAAATCCATGCACTATTTCTTCCCTCTCTCTTCCTGCCTCCAACTACGCAATCCTGTGAAGAATAGCTGCGGAATGAATTTAATTCCTCTTCACCTTGAATGCACAATCCTCATTGGCAACTCCAATGTGTGTATGGTGCAATCAATGCATCACTATAGTCACAATAGATAGTCCATCTTGCCCTTTCACCTATCTCTCCTTTGGGTCTCCTTCAGGCCCGACATGCACTCTAGTTCGCTTGTTGTATTGTTTAGTTGATTAATGAGTTATTATTTGTGAATTAATTAACTAGAATTAATTCCCTCCACTCCCACTATTGTATCATTCGGTTAGACTAGATAGGGCCAATACTTTGGTCTAACTAAGTTGAGCCCAGATACAGCTCAACGAACTACTATTCCAACTTTTTCATAACTTTGCCATTTCAGTTCTAAACTGAGTCTCAATGCATGAACCACGATGAAGCCTAGGAATTGCGTAATTCCTTTAGCCCATGATTTTCCAAATCTCATTACTTGCCCAGAAAGTAAGTTCTCCAAGAGAATAAGTTGTTGTTTATTGTCGGATTATTATTAGAGCTAATAATAATCGACACTTCTATTCCCACATATGGACGATACATAAATAGACTTCACCCAATATTCTAAAAATAAAATTTCATCTATTTTCCAACTTGACCAACCATCCACAAATAACATCCTGCAACACGAAATATGATCACCATGTCTAAAAATGAACACGCAAAAAAATAGCACAACGGGCCTACTTAGTGAAGGCGAATATTTCTTTAAGCTCATCATCTTGTTATGATCTCAACACTCCCTCTACCTATGAATGGGGATTATCTTTCACCTCGATCTTGCCTCTATGACATTGATATTTTCTCTTGGTAGGCTTTGCCATTGAAGGAATATGCATCTACGATCCTCCGTAAAGATGTACTAAAGCAACATGATCTTCTGTTTCACACAATCCTAGATATGATAAATCTGGGATATCAATATGTTTAGATCTATCATGAAAAACGGGAATAACCAAGAGTTTAATGCAACTCTGATTATCACAATGTATCACTATAGGATCTAAATGTAAATTGAACAAACCAACCAAGATCTTCCTCATCCAGATAGCCTCACATGCAGCTTGACTTGCTTGCATGTATTCTACTTCCGCTAAACTAAGTGCCACGAATCTTTGTTTCTGCTGTGCAAAAAGCTGAGTAGATGCGTGCTAAAATCCCTCCCCCGTGTATGCTACATGCATTTGGAATTTGCCTACCCAATCTTTGCATCCGTGAAGCCTGTGCAACTTCACCGCATTCGTACGTATGTACCCGCAAGCCATACTTAGATGTGTGCTGCCTGAGATACCTCGGGACATGCTTGCCTACCTTCCAAAAGAGCTTGGTAGGCTTAGCCATCACTTGTGAAAGCTAGTTCACCGCATAGAATATGTCAGGTCTTCTTAACTAAATACACCGGCAGGAACCCACACCAACTTTCGATAAACGATTGGCATCCACTACCTCTATCGATGTAGCATCCTCTTTCCTCCAATTTCCTAGAAGAGGATTGCTTCGATAGGCTTAACGACCTTGCATGTGAAACTTCTACGGTATCTACCGAACGCACTTTCCTTTGAGACACAAATAGTTCACCGTCCGGTGCCATATTTCCAATCCAAGGAAATAATGAAGGAGCCCAAATCCTTCATCTCAAACTCCTTTTAAGATGCGCATGAGTGGATCAACTTCTCATCACTCGTTAGTATTAAATCATCAACATAAAGAAAAATGATTAAAAACTTACCCTCCACCACAATTTGGTACAGGTTTGCATCCACCCCACTCTTAGTGAAGTCAAGTCCAGTGAAATAGCTGTCGATCCGAGTGTACCAAGCACGAGGTGCTTGCTTCAGCCCATACAACGCTCTTTTGAGCTTGCACACATGTGACTCACTACCGAAGATCTCAAATCCTTCAGGCTGCTCAATGTACACCTCTTCCTCAATGATCCCATTAAGGAACACAGTCTTCACATCCATATGATGAATGTGCCAACCCATTTGCGCTAAGAGAGCAAGGATGGTCCGTATGGAAGAATACTGTGTGATAGGTGCAAAGGTTTCTTCATAATCAATCCCCTTGATCTGTGAGAAGCCTCGGGCAACAAATATTTCCTTATACTTCTCGACACTCCCATCGGCGACTTGCTTTGCCTCAGATCCATCTTGATCCTACAGGCGGGGATTTTCCCACCGGCCTTGGAACAATCTCCCAAGAAGCATTTCGACAAGGGATTCATACTCCTCCACCATGGCATCTACCCATGTGGCTTCACCCTTGCTAACTTCTTCAAAAGATGGCTCTGTCACGATACACTTGCTCATAAGAGCCATGTATCCGATGGGGTGGTCGGTGTTGTCTCTGTCTGTCTTTGTGATGTAGGGACTCCTACATTCTTGTGCCGCATCAAGCTTCAATCTCTCGGCTTCATGGTATGCTTTCTGCCTTGTCTGATGTTTGGTTCTGCATGAGTGGACTCCTCCACTCCATGAATCTCCTCTTGTGGCTGATCCACATCTAGCGGCTCATCTTTGGGAACAAGAAGTTCCTCCTCTGCATGCAAGTGTAGCTCCCTATCAAGCGACAAATTCATGGCTTTCACCTCATTGAATTTTATATCTCGTTGCACCACAGTCATTCTACTATTTGGAAAATACACATGATAATTATGGGGTGTTTCTGTACCCACGATATCCCAACTTCTGCGGTCGGTAACTTCTTCTTGGCGTCCTTTGTCACATGAATGTAAACGGATGAGCCAAAAATATTCAAATGAGAAATATCGGGCTTCTTACCAGTAAAAGCTTATTTAGGTGTACTCATGCCAAGTACTTTATAAGGACAACGGTTTTGCACATAAACCGCAGCGTTGCATGCTTCCGCCCACAAGTGCATCGGTAGGCCCTAGTCATGCAGCATCGCTCGTGCAGCACCCACGATAATTCTGTTCTTCCTCTTCGTGACCCCATTCTACTGTGGGTTATGAGGTGCTATGAATTCTCTTCGAATTCCTTCTTTGCTACAGAATTCATTGAATTTTCCCGAGATGTATTCACCACCATTATCACTTCGTAGAGTTTTCACTTTCTTCCTCGATTCCTTCTCCACCAATGCTTTAAACTCACAGAAATTTGAGAATGTTTCACTCTTCTTCTGCATGAAGAAGATCTAGCATATATGAGAATAGTCATCAACAAATATAACATAATACCTTTGTTTTGTTGTTGAAGCAACCGAGAAAGGTCCACACATATGCGCGCGGAATTCTCTCAAGGATCAACGAGCATGATTCTCCCCTTCTCATAATTGGTCTTCACAAACTTACCCATAGTACACATCCTTGAACTGATACGTATTTGCACAAGAGTACCCTTGGGAAGTCCAATAGAAATCTCTTTGCAAAATCTTGAAAGCGCCATGGTGAAGATGGCCCAATATCTTTTCCATGGTCGCCCTCATCCGGGCTCACCGCCTGTACCTTTGCCCACCATTGCGGTGCAACCATCTACCTCCAACTTGTAGATATTCTTAACTCGAATCCCTATCTTCTTGGTTTGACCCATTTTTATGTCGAAGGAAGGCTTTTCCCTCCTTTGAAAAAAACATCATAACCTTTGTCTTCCAACATTGCGACCGAGACCAGTTTTCTTCGGACTGGAACATGCCGCTAAAATCCTTCAACAAGAACGGATTACCGGACTCCCTCTCAAAGGCAATGGTCCCAATGTCGGTCGCAACGTATCTACCATCGTCTTATCTATATGCATTTGAAGAGGTCCTTCTCCTCCAAGTCACTAAACAACTCCTTGTCTCTAGTCATATGTGGAAAGATGCACCACTATCGAGATACCACACCGATCCCATATAGCTTGAAACCTAGCATGTGATCAAAGAGAAATCAAGCTCAAGTCCGAGGCTAAGGCCTCTCCGGCTACGACGCTCCATGACCTTCTTGTTCTTCTTCTTGTGGGCGAGTTAGTGGCAAAATGCCCATGTTCGTGACAATGAAAACACTTCACTTTGGACAAATCCTGCTTCTTGCCTTTAGCATCGGATTTTGAAGGAAATTTCTTCCCCTTCCCTTTCCTTGCTTTGGAAGCCAAAGTGAAATTATTTTCATCTTCATTATTCGATGAAGAGCCATCCCTGGTACCCCACCTTATCTCCTCCTTCACAAGATCCGACCAAAGTCACTCCCATCCCGTAGGTTTCTCATCCGTGTGAGAGTCTTCGTAGCTATGCCAACTCTTCAAAAGCCCAAAGAGATCCAAGCTCACCAAGTCTTCATCATCAATAGTAATCCCCACACTTCCCATTTCATCCCTACAGTGGAAAAACTTAGTGAGATATTTTGGAATATTGTTGCCCTTCTCTATTTTTATTTTTCTGAGCTTGTCTTTCAGCGCCAACTTCCTCTAGTCACTGCTACTTTGGAAAAAATCTTTCAAAGCCTTCCACATTAAGAATGGAGTGGCTTTCCCGTGAATGCTAGACACAATATGGTCCTTCACACCTTCCAATAGAATTATTCTTGTCTTTTCTATCTTCTTTTTCCATGCATCAAGTAATGCAGCATCACTAGATCCCGACTTAGGAATATCGCTATCGATGAACTCCTTCATTCCATTATCCTCCAACACCGCCTCCATCCTATCCATCCAGGCTATGTAATTCAAGCTCCCATCAAGGGCATACTCCAATTTCAACCCATTAAAAGACATTTCAATGTATACTCAACTTCTGCACCAAGAATTTTCTGTAGCAAATTCGAATTGTCCCATAACACAAACTGGACGGTCTGCTGGTACAATATTCGAAAATTAACCTTTGCTTTGATACCATGTTGGGGAGTAGTATACACTAAGCATGCATACATCCAGATTCCCATCTCACATTATTTAACTTCTTGCAAAATACATAATCATTCCACTGTAATATTTTGCTGAAAATTCATTACAAACACATGTGAAACATAAATAGAAACAATCGCATATAACGCAGTTGTTTAACGAGAAAGCCTAAAGCTAAAAACCCCAAATATCATATATTATGTATCGTGGAGATCATGTAACAATCTCATACAAAGCTTATTAAATCAAGATCTCAGTACAATCAATTGTCACACACTAATCAAAAGAAATGCACCAAATCCATATGATTTACTAACCCCTCCTATAGCACACTCCAACTGCGCAATCCATGCTAAAGAATAGCTCTGAATCAATTCAAATTATCCTTGTCTTGATTGTGAAATCCTCATTTTAAACTCCAATGTGTGTGTGGTGCAATCAATGCATCACTATAGTCACAACATATAGTCCATCTTGCCCTTTCACCTATCTCTCCCGATTCTTGGAACTAACATACCTCTAGTTAACCTATTTGTATTGTTCAATTGATTAATGATTTATTATTTCGAATTAATTAACCAATTAATTCACTCCACTCTCACTAATGTATCATTCGGTTAAAATAGATACAACTAGCTCAAGCTGAGTCTAATTGAGTTAATGAATACAACTCCATGAGCTGCTCTTCCAAATCGTAAACAACTTTCCCTTCCGATTCTAGCTGATTCCTCCATGCATGAACCACAGGTAAACCCTAGGAATTGCGTAATTCCTTCAAACCCCTTGATTTTCCAAATATGTGCACTGAAATTTAAATTTGCTCGAGAGAATAAGTTGATACTGTTGTAGCTGATTATTATTAAGAGCTAATAATAATCGACACTTCTATTTTTAGATCAATGATATATAAATAGACTTCGCCCAATATTCTAAAAATATAATTTCATCTATCTTTCCAACTTGAATAACCATCCACAAATAGCATCTTGCAACTTTTGAAATATGATCACCATGTCTAAAAATAGACATAGTCTAAAAATAAACATAGTCTAAAAATATACTTGCGCCAGAAATAGCCTGCAGGCCCACTTAGTGAAGGTGACTATTTTCACTAAGCTCATCATCTTGTTAAATCTCAACACATCCTTCTTGTTCTTCTTATTTTTTGGATAGTTTGTGGCATAATGCCCGTGCTCGTGATAGTGAAAACACTTCACTTTGGACATGTCCTACTTCTTGCCATTTTTGGACTCGGATTTGGATGGAATTTCTTCCACTTTCCCTTCTTCGGCTTCACAGCCAAAGCACAATATTATTCATCCTCATGCTTAGATGAAGATCCATCTCTGGTATTCCATCTAAACTCCTCCTGCATCAAATCTGACCATTGTCATTCCCAATCTGGCAATTTTTCCCTTCCAATGACAGAGTCTTCATAACTATGCCAACTCTTGGGAAGTCCTAGGAGAGTCAGGCTGACCAAATCATCAACCGCGACTATTTTTCCAATGCTCCCCAGCTTATCTTGATATTGGACAAATTTTTTTAGATATTTTGGAATCGTGTTGCCTTTTTCCATCTTGATATTCCTGAGTTTATCTTTGAGCGCCAATTTCCTATGGTCGTTGTTGCTCTAAAATAGATCTGTAAAAGCCTTCCACATTGCTTATGGTGTGGCTTTCCCATGGATTCTTGATAAAATGTGGTCTCATACTCCATCCAATAGGATCCTCCTCACCTTTTCCACTTTCTTTTTCCATGCATCAATATTTGCAGCATCTGTCACAATGGGTTTAGGAATGTCATTGTCGATGAATTCCTTCAAGCTATTGTGTCTTGAGTACTTCCTCCATCTTGCTTTCCAAGAAATATGATTAGATTTTTCCCTTGAGTGCATACTCAACCTCAAGCCATTGAAAGCATTTAGATCTGAATCATCTGTCTACTTTAATAAATTCTTTTTGCAAATTCGAGATTCTATTAGGTCACAAACTCAACTTATTCTTTCTTTGTGATGATTTCTTACGATACCATGTGAAAATTATACGAGCGAAGCATTTATATCTTGGATTCAACTTGATCTAACAATGTACTAAGGATGTAAATAATGAATCGCTTCTACAAATCATACACAGGAGAATTAAACACAATCGCCAATTACATGAAGCAAATCAAGAATCAAATGGCAGGAAACCACAACACGAGATAATTTCACGGGGAAGCTTTAACTCAAAAACCCCACTATCCTTTAGTGTATATTCAGCATGGATACATGAAACAAATGCAATTCATTCTCTTCTCACAAAATTCTCCGACTTGACTATCTGTCTCACACTATCCTCATAGAAAAATAACCAATACTTAGTCAATTTCCAGCCTCCTCACAACACCCTTTCTCATGAAATTCATGAGAAATGCAATCCCTAAAGAATAGGAGATATTGCCTTCTCTAACTGCACTGAGTATCATGGGAAATCAAAATTAGTGTTTGGATGCATGGATGTAACCCAATATCCTACAAATGATAGTCAACATCCCTTTCACCTAGATCTCAACTAGGTCTCCACTGGAACTGACATGCATGCAGCTAATAATAGTAAATCCTCAGTCGCATGTGAGATCACTATTTGTGAATTAATTAATATTTAATTAACTTTATCTCTCACTAGTGTTTCTAACATTTAAAACTAGCACAACTGAGTTTAACTCACTTTACTGAGTTAAACTATTTACAACCTGCATTAGCTAATGAACCACTACACTTTGAACTTTGTTACAACTAGAATTACTATTCTTGCCTCACCAACTACCCTCAACTCGAAATTCATTATCTAGCTGAGTTTATCACACTCAGTTAACTATTACAAGTTATTTTAATATTTATATGACATTTTAGTGTCCATCTTAATTAAGGGATAACTAAAATAGACATGCACCAAATATAGTCGTGTGGGCCCCACCCTAGTGTAGGTGCTTAATGCACTAGGCATGGGTGCTGAAATTTTCTTGTTGAATCTCAAGAGGGTGTATGTATTATGTGGTGTTGTATGCCATATGTGGATGTACATGTTGTGATGTAAACTCTGTGTATGTGTACGTGATTGAAGAGAAACAAAGGCACTGGATGCTTGTCGAGTGTGCAAACTGATCCGGTGTGTGTATGGAAAGGACAAAGGATAAATATAGAAGAAAAGGACTAATTAAAGGATAGGTATTAGTATTTTATTTTGGTTTTATTATGCATGTGATCTATGATTCTGACTTATGATTTTTATATATGATCTATGATTCTGAATGATGATGGTTACATATGATTTATGATTATGGTTTATGATGATTGCATGTGATTCATGATTTTGACCTATGATGGTTGTGTTTTGAGCTAACTATATGTGATATGTTTACAAATGATGTTATTCAAATAACTAGTTTGACTTGTTGTGACAGGAAGTGAACAGAATTGTAGGTGTACCTTATTGAAAAGCTACCAATGGGGTATGATTTGAGTTTATTTCAATTCGTTTTGAGCCTAATGGGAATTATGTGCTTGGTATAAGGAGCATGGAAATCCCTATTTGGGTGATTGAATTTGGACACAAGAATTAGCAACGGAAAAAGGAATTGGGGCAAATATCAGTATGTTGGTAAATTACTTCAGGAGCAAGGCCATTGTGGGACACTGGTGCCCAATAGTGTCCATTGATTTCCATGAGCATGCTATGACTGATATGATGGTTTTGAGGTAAGGATATGCCTTTGTTTTTGGATGTAAGGATATGCGTTGGTTTTTGGACCTTTTGATGCGAGGAAGACTTTCCAAGGAAGGGCTCACTTTCAGTGACTGTGTAGCAGAGAAGGGGATGACCCCAAAACTTGGAAGGTGTGTGACTACACAGAAGGGGGTGACTGGATTACAAGAGGGACTATGTAGCAGAGAAGGGAAGGTTTGGGATGGATTTTTTTTTGGCCATTATCATTTCCAGATGGAATCATATTCACATTGGGAGTGTGCCCTGGGACAATGAGTCAGTAATGGTTCACTAAGAGGACAAATGGCGCAGGATTGTAGCACTGGACATTGGATGAAACTCTGACTTTGGAAGTCGATCATGGACTTCCTGGGAAGGACGTGAACCCTATTATCCCTTTTAGGGTGGAGGTGTGAGCCTCTGGATTATTTATTGGTTGAGAAAATGTGCATATGTTTCTATGTGTACATTATTGTAAATATTGTATCGAGTTGGATTTACAAAGTTCCGTAGATAGTATGGTTATTTGCTGGTTGAATCAAATGTGCATAAGTATGTGTAGGTTTTATTAGAAATACCATAATGATTTCAGTTATAAATCTCTAGTAAGTGTTATGTTAGACCTAAGACTTTTGTGATCCAAAATGTAGAATAATGTCTTTCGGATTAATCACATAATAAGGATTGGGTCGACATTTCGAACCAACTAATGTGGTTCATCCTCAGGACGAGGTGAAGAAGGAGATTGATCTCATTGAATAAATAGAAGGATGCATCATTTCCGGGTGATAGTTGTTAAAACTAGACGTTAAAAACTAGCCGTTAATTAGTTAATTAGTTAGAGAATTTACAAATTTTATTTATTAAAAATATTATTTAGAAGGGTCAACAATTATTAAAATAATTTAGTAAAATGAATAAATTATAGAATTAACCTTAATAAAGGGAATAATATTAAAATAAGGGGAAGGGATAGATTAAATTATAAAAATATAATATTAAGGAAATAATATTAAAATAAGGGCGAGGGGGTAAATGAAAAATATAAAAATATAAAATATAAAAAAGGCGGGGTTGGGGAAATTTTTTAAAAATGAGCGGAAAGGGGGAAAATTTTTATCACATCAAATATCTATATATAAAAAAATAAATAAAAATAAATAAATAGATAAATTTAAAATTAAAAAAAATAATAATAAATATTAAAAATTAAAAAATAAATAAATAAAAAATAAAAAATAAAAATAAAAAAATAAAATAAATAAAAATAAATAAATAAATGGCATAAAAAAACTAAACAAGAGGAAATGGCATAAAAAACATAAACCAGAGAAAAGGATACAAACAGAAGAGGAAAAACAAAACAAAGGGACGAGGAAAAATTAGAGACAAAAGAACAACACCCAGGGGGGCGAATCACCTAGAGAGGGCTGGAATCCAGCTCTTACTTAATTTCCACCCATCATTTCTACTGAGATTTTTAGGGTGTCTCTCAATTTCAATAGCCTCCCTCAATTTAAGCAATGGTAATTTTAAATACTGCAAAGAGCTCTGTTATAAAGCTCCATGGTCAGTATGTTTGGTTGTCGATGTTCTTGTTGGTTATAGGTGTCATTGAACACCGAGGATGGTGTTCCTCCAAGGGGGAGGTTTTGTAACATCCTTGGTCAAAAATCCATGTAAAAAAATATAAGACGAAGGTTATGGGACATATATTCCAAGTTGAATGGTGGGAAAAACATCCTGGTAAGTGTCACTTCAGTTTATTATGGCTAAAGGAAATTGGAAAAGGCAATCAAAAAGGATTTGGAAAGGCAAAGTGGCATTAATTGGCATTTATTTATGAGAATAATGGAAATTAGGAGAAAAGGAAGGTGAAATGTCACAGGTTGCATGTGAGAAGGAAAATGAAGGAAGATAATGGAAAATTGAAGAAAATAGAGGCCTCATTGATAAAAAGGCTTTTGAGGATTAGTTGGTAACCTTTTGTCAGTTCTATGGTGGAGATCTCTTCTATTTTTTCTCTCATCAGCGACTACATTTGGATTTCTTTGTAGGTATCGAGTTTCATGTATGGTTTCCTTGCTAGTTTTGGCATGCATGGTACATGCATGTGGTGGTTATGATATGTCATTGGCATGGAGGATTGCCTGGATTGACAGTGGTTTTTCCTAGCCTTGTCTTTTCCTAGATAACCATGGTGTTGTGGGTTTGTTTCCTTTTGTTTCTAGTTGGTTCTCATGTTCCTTTGGCTATGGGTTGAGTTATTAGTTCCTAGAGATTTGTCTGGAAAAATGCTCTTTTACCCTGAAACAACTTGGGTTGAATTACTAGTCCTAGTAGAGCCTTGGTTGGAAAAACTCTCTCGAGCCCTTGGTGGGTTGAGTCACTAGTCTTGGAGCCTTGGTTTGACAAATTATATGGAGCCCGGTAGCAGCTATGGGTTGATTTACTAGTCCTGGAGCCTTGGTTGGAACAAATTCTCTAGAGCCTTAGAAAATGTGGGTAGAGACCGATCTGGTAATGGTTAGTGATGTCCGACCATGAGGTGGAATCACTATTTGAGGGTTGATGTGGTTGGCATATGGAAGCTCTGGTTTGGTTGTGCTTGATGTGTTTCATGAGATCCTGCATTCATGCTTGGAATATGGCACAAGGGTGATTTCCTGAAAGAGATAATTGGTTCAGCCATGTCTATGGTCGGGTGGTACATGGAAGTCCTAGACCTAGTTTCATTTTTCTTATGGAAATAAAATCTCTTTTCCTCTTTTATTGATAGGTACATATTCTTGTTATTATGTGTCTTATATGTTTGTTCTATGCTTTTCACTTCTGTTGTTTATATGTTGGCTATGAATATGTTCTATGACATTGATGATGTATGGCTCTCATCATGTTTTGATTTGTAAATGAATGAAAAATCAATCTATGACCCAATAGATGATAATGCAGCTAATGTGATGAGGAAGAAATGCTTCATAGTGATTCTTAGATAAGTATGAGACATGTAACAGACTCGGGTAAAAAGTTAATAAAGGAAAAAATAATACCATAGTTAAGGGACACTTATTCCAAGTTGAATGTTGGGAAAACATATCCTAGTGAGAATTATTGGATATGTTTATGGCTAAGGGGAAATTGGGAAAGGAAACGACTAAGGCATTAAAGAGGTAAAAAATATTTTTTGCACATTTATTTATGAAAATAAAGGAAATTAGGAGAAAAGGAAGGTGAAAGGTCACAAGTTGCATGTGAGGAGAAAATTTAAGGAAAATAATGGAAAATGAATAAAATAGAGGCCTCATTAATAAAAAGGTTTCTAAGGATTAGTTCATGGATTTTTTCAGTTTGGTTTCGAATCTCTCTCTCTCTCTCTCTCTCTCTCTCTCTCATACTCTTATACTCTTAGATTTGTCTTGGATAATTTCAGCATTCGACCAAGAAAGGGGAAATAAAACATCAAGCAAGGAAGTGTAGGATCAAGTACCTTCAACAGTAATACTTGTAGGTAACATACCACACATGTGATTTCCTATTTGGGTTAGATAAGCATGGATTATGCATGTTGGTATTTTGTTCTCTTGTTGTCGGTGGCAGGGTTTTGCCAGGTTTTGGCAGTGGTTTTCAACCTTTCCTTTCCTTTTTCCAGATAGCCATGGTGTGATGGGATTGATCTCGGTTTTGAGCTTTGGAATTTTCGTATGGTTTACGAAATATGGGGCGGAGGTAGTCTCAGGAAATTCCCAAAGGCATAAGAATCCCTTGACTGATTTTTGTGGGATAAACAGTAAAGCCTGAGAGTGGTGTCTCAGTTTAGGGCCTAGTGATCTAATGTGGATCATCGTAAAGCCTAAGAAACAAGGAGATGGAAAATTCCTCAAGGATAGTGATGGAGTCTGGAGGAATTCCAATCTTGGTTCAGTATTCTGATCTCCACACTGGTTTATGTGTGATCACAATATGGTGAGGGTGGGGGCGGTTTAACCTATGGATTCCCTTGGTTGTTTTTGAATTTTTTTATTCATGATATCCCACATTCATACTTTTAATGTGGTATGTGTTATTCATCCATAATTTTCACTATCTAAAGATGACTAAGTATCGGTTCTAGATTTCTAGAAACAAAGTTCATGAACATTGTGAATTCTAGAAATCTCATGACCTTCATTACCCTTAGGATAAATTTTCACTATTTCATTATTCCATCGTGTCAAGCTCAGCTCACCCATCCTAGAAGACCCATCATGGGCTCATGTCACTCATTATCACTATGTTTTGCCACCTTTGGCCTCAACCCTCTATTTTTGTTTTTCCTAAACTCCTCCATTATCTATCTAGGGTTTTTAAGGGAATTTTTCTTGGTTTCATGACCTCCATGATTAAATAATCCGCAAGGCTTGTATCTTGATTCTCTTACACCTCCTCCTATCCTTAATATACCTTCACAAACACTTCCCATCACTCCTATCCCTCAAAATCATCATTTTCCTACAAAACCTAGTCTATTGCCACAATTTGACACTTTTTGAGACTGGGCTTGTGTTTTGACCTTTTGGACCCCTTACCCTCACTCCATTCTTGAAATTAAACTTTCCCATACTCCCTAACATCTATCCCTATTCTCAAAAATTTCCCCAAGAATTTATACAACCCTTAACCCCTTCATTCCCCTCCCTCTGCAAGGCGGTCCTAAAATCCCATACACCAAACCCTAATTTCCTCTTCCAACTAAGCTAGGGTTTGATATAAAAAAGAGGCATAAGAGAAAAGGATTAATTTGATAGATCATTTAAGCAATAATAATTCTACACCATCTCATAAAATTCATGTCTCCATCATTTTCCAAGAATTCATTTCAAGAGACAAGCCATGTGTCACACCTAGGGCTAATTTTTCTTCAAATTGTGTTTCTGACAAAACATAGATGAATTTGGAAATAGTGAGAGAGGTTTTTGTCCATCATAGGGCCAAGAAGAAAAAAACTCCTTCATTTTTTACACAGGTATCATGGTTTTAGATCAATGTCAAAAATAGAGGTGTCACGAGTGAAATTCTACACTTCTGGAGTGGCCTTGGGAAAATTCGTTTTTCTCATAGATGGAGTGTCCAAATGACTTGATTAATAAGTCAAATGAAAACTAGACTTAAATATATTTCCAATGAGATATAATTAGCTCAATTTGTAATTGAGGAAGTCATCCAAAAGTGGTATGCACCAGCACTCTGCATTTATGCACCAACATTCAACACTTTTTGAACAGTGTTGGGAGAATCCGTTTTTGGACAGGTAAATGAACACAAAATAGAAAAAGAAAAGAATTTTTAGAAATTAGACTCAAACAGATTTCCAATGAGCTATCATGAGCTCAATTTTGAGTTGTCTAAGGCCTCCAAAAGTTGTCTTCACCATCACTCTGCATTTTTGCACCAGCAGTCGACACGTTTTGACTAGTCATGGGAAAATACACTTTTGACAAGGTAAATCAACTTCAATTAAGAAAAAAATTATATATTTGGAAATTAGACAAGCCAATATTTCCAAAGAGATATCACAGAGCTCATTCTGACACTGAGAAGGCCTCCAAATGACCTCTGAAAAATGGCGCTGCGCACAGGAGAATTTTTTATGTTTTTGAAATTTTGAGGTCATAGGAGCGCAGCACCCTAGGCGCTACACTCTTTTTGGGGCATAATCAGCTGATAAAATTTATATTTTTTGGTTTTTCATGTCACCAAAATTATACCCACAAAATTTCAGGTCAATTGGAGCATTTTTGCCCCCTCAAAAGGTCAAAAAACACCCAAAATTTGACCTTTCTGCCTCCTTTTCTGAATAGGTGCTGCGCTCGTGGAAGCCTTGGATTTTTCCATATTTTGGGAAAATTTTATAGTTAATATTGAGAAAAAAAAGGTATATTTGAAACTTATACTCTTCAGGCTTTCGAACGAGCCATCATGGAGCCAAATCTGACATCAGGAAGTGGTCCAAAACTTGGTTTCAAAACAACCTTTTTTTTGCAAAAGTGGCGCTGCACTCTTGGACTATCTTTTGCCAAAAAGTCAAAAAAACACACAAATTTATGGCAAGATGATTTTTTAATATTTTCTTAGGAAAATCACTCCTGATTTGATTTTGGAGTTATTTTTTTGTGTTTTTCATTTATTATCTTATCTCTTACGTGTCTTGGGCCTTGCATGGTCATTAAACACATTTATGACATTTATGGCTAAATTAGGGTTTCTGGAAGCCTCTTAGGGTTTCCACCTCCTCATTTTCACGATAAATAGAGCATGAGGCTCTTATGTATTAGTTGGATTTTGATGACTTATTTTGAAGTAATACATAGTCTCTTAGAGCCTTTGATGATAATTTGATGTCTTGGAGCTCATGCATGCCTTGATTCGTTTACTGATGGTGAATGACTGCTTGCAGGATCCATAGGCCTGGTTGATGGTGAATTTTTCTCTTGTTTATGTTTTCTATTTTTCCATTATGTTTTCCATCTTGCTCTGTTGCAGTAGGTCAAAGAATTTAGATTAAGAAATGTTTTCTAATGGCACCTTAAGTCTATTTGTCCTTCACTGCCTCAATGTTTTCTTCTGCTGAGATATGTTAGGGAATCCATTTCTTGCTCCCTAAAGAAGTTCTTAGCTTGTCCATTTATTGAATGGTTTAGATCAGTTAGTGTTAAGTATGATTTATGGCTAGCCCTGCATATTGTTGCCACTAAAATACTCTGTTCTTGGAATCATCTCTTTAAAAGCATCTTTGCCTAGGTTTATCAAAGAAGTCTGTTTCAATCATTCTCTTTGCCTTTACTTAGCTAAATTTGTTTCAAGGAACCTTCATAGCTATAAATTTAGATGTTCAGGGTTTTCTCTCCTTCTATGGTTATAACTACTTGTGCATCTTAAATGTTTTTCTTCTCTTAATGATGAAATCTATGAAAGTTAAAGAAGTTTATTTCCTTTCTATGTTTCATCTAAATGATTTTTTTGGTTGATTATCTAATTTCAGTCTAAAATCAGATGGAGTAGGTTTTTCTTATGCCTTTGATTCTCTTACTATTCTTACAAATCTTCTAACTCTCTCAGTTTACAAGTACATAAAGGATTCAATTTTTTCCCTTTATTAGCTTATTGTTCTCAAGCTTAATGTTCACCTCATGATCCTTCACAACCTTAAAATATCCACCAACCAAGTTAAAATTTCCCTAGAAATGCTCTTGAAACCATTGATGAAATTATCATGACCTTGTTAGACTCCACTTCCCAATGACTTAACAATCTTCCTTGTTTTGTATCTAAATAAATTTGAGCATAATACCCAACCAAAAACAGTCAAAATACCCTACACTTAACATCTAGCCTAAAATCAACCCAAATCAACAAACAAGTTCACATCTTTTCACCTACTAGAGAGATCCCTCTTTGAATCCAGGAAGGCTAGGTCCTTGGATTCCAAAGCTTGGTTTGATGTTGTCCCTGTCCATTTTTATCTCAACCAATCTAGAAAATTACGGGGGCCTAACATAATGGCGATCATGGTGGGCCTTCCGAGTAAATTGCATCTTGGACATCCTTAAGACCTCAGAATGCCCACAAAAATCCTTAGATTGGTATTCAGTTGTTGATGGTGGACACCAACCTGCCTTAAAATATTTGAAATCATCCACCTGGTGACTCCACAACTCTCAATAGACCTAAAGATTCCACTGAAGGAAGAACCTGAAACATGACCAGTCATCCTAGAAAGAAAGATCATTCAGGCCTAAGTTGGATTCAAGAAATTATTGTTTTTATCTATAACTATGTTCTATCCTACTTTAAGCCTGATCAAGAATACACTGACGAGATCTACATTTACCATTGGAAATATCTCAAGCCTCGAAAAGCTAAGCCTCAAATTTTAGACCATGATCAGTCTTATACGCCTGTGCTTACCCCAGATTCACCTGTGGAAGATCTAGTGAAACATGAGCCTCATACTACCTTTCCTCCTCTTGATGAAACCTCAAACAACCATAAATCTCTTTTTACACTACCTATACCCACAAAGGTCCCAGAAAGATACAAGCCTTTGATTTTGCCTCCTATCTTCCAAGCCCTCCTTGAAAATATTGCAAATAAACTACCCAAATTTGATGGAGAAAGCTCAAAAGTCACTTCTGAAGAACACATTCAAAATCTTGAGAATTTACTTGACCTTTATGAAATAGAAGAAGATGATGTGCATATTATAATTTTTTCCTTGTCATTGCAAGGAAAAATTAGGAGTTGGTTTAAGGACCTTCCAGCTGCAAGCATTATCAATTTTCATAAATTTATTCAAGTCTTCTTAGATAGGTGGGTGATCATGGGAAATGAAGTTCTCATCATAGACAAATACAAGAATTTAAAAAGACAACCAGGGGAGACAGTATAAGAATTTTTAGCCAGGTTCAATAAGGTATACAATGCCATACCTGCTAAGATAAAGCCACCTTTGGGGTGGGCTCTCTTGCACTACCCAAGTACTTTTGACCCAGAGATGGAATTCTAGATAAGAGAAAAATACCTTTCAAACCTGGAAGAAATGTATAATATGGAAATTACTATGGAATTCAACATACTGGAAAGAGAGTAAAGGTTAGAAGAAATAAGGAAGGACAAAGCAGCTCAAGAGAAAATAACTTCTTCAGAGTTAAAGCTAGAGATGTTGATAGATATAATCAACAAAATGATGCATATACTTGGTAGGAAAGAGGAAGAGTACAAGGTTGAGAT
Organism: Pinus albicaulis; assembly: GCA_034641835.2. NCBI lineage: Eukaryota > Viridiplantae > Streptophyta > Pinopsida > Pinales > Pinaceae > Pinus > Pinus albicaulis. Next base: position 948,294,440 of record CM076571.1, on the reverse strand, counting down.
TGGTGTTGATTATTCAGAGCAGCCGGTACCATTTTCTTGGGAGGAACCAAATCAGTCATTTCAATGCAAAGGTAGCTATCAAAACATACTGGCTGACCAAGGTTGCAAAGAAGAAGATGCGGAAAGTTTTCAAGTAAGTACTATATGTCTTCCTACATCTTGTGCTTCACTATTTAGAGAGTATTACAAGCAAATTGAAAATAGAAACAAGGTAGAATGCTCTAAAGAATCAGTAAGGGAGGAAATGGATAATACAAACCCTTTTTCAAATCCAGAAGTTCTCCCCTCAAATCATCTTGGGATGGTTGTTTGGATTACAAAACCAAAAATGAAAGATGAGCCAACACCACTTGAGTCCCTACCCTTGTGCTTTGATTCATTTCAGATTACTAAAGGAGAACCTATTGGCCATGAACACTCTCCTTTTCATATGGTGGAACAATCTGCTAATCAAGTGTGCATAATGGATGACATTCCTCCTATGAATAAGCTGCCCAAATATGATCAATATGATGATGATTATGCTCTCCAAACTCAAGCCAACACTACTGAACAATCAGTGATTAGTTTGTAGGACAAAGATGGTCATTCTCCATAGCTCAAGTATAGTGATGAACAAATACCACTCAGCCATGACAGTGAAGAAGAAAGCGCAGAAATTTTGGGAGAAAGGGAAGGATCTTTACCTCTTTGTTGCGCTTCCTTTAGTTCATCAAAGACAACCTTAATGCAATCAGAAGTCAGTAATATTTGAGTATTGATTTTAACAATAAAGAACACATTCAGCCCTATGTCCAGCCTTCACAAGAGAAAGAGAACAACTATAGCTATTTTCAATAAGGTTTGCTAGAGGACAACATGGCAATATATGATGAGTTTGACAGTGTAGATGATCATGAGGAAGAGAAGGGGTTTCTTTCCCAAAGGAGTCCCAAGCTTAGCCAAGTAGAGGAAGAAGCATTCCTAGATCAAGCTTATTTTCCAAATCCTCACGTTCAGGTATTATTTCAAGATCCCTTTGCTAATTTATTAGAGACATCTAAAAGAAGATTATGCTATGTCAAGAGCAATTTGTTGCAAAGTGTAAGAAAAATGTTAAGCACTATTGTTCAAAAACAAGCGAGGTGGGAATGGCCTTTTGATTTCTTCCACATACTCAAAGAGCTGAAACAATATCACTCATGGAATCATCTGCTTTATTGGTTATATTGGAAAAGAGAGTTCACCGAATGAATGTATATCATGTATAGGTTAGATTAGGATAGATAGACAAAAAAATAAGCTCAGCACTATGAGAATCTTTCTACCTTTAGTTTTAGATTGTTTTGAAAACAAAGAGAGAAAAAGTAAAAAACAAAGAAAAATGAAAAAGAGGGCAAATGAAAAGAAGAGGTACAGCCCCATACCCAAAAAATAGTCTTACTGAAAGTGTGCAAGCCTAAATGCCACTACTTGTTCATAAAGAAGTCTTGTTCAGTCATCTAGCCTAATCATGGCTAAACATGTTTTCAATTTATTGTTGATAAGTTAGTGATAAAGATGCTTGTCAAAATCATTCAAACTTGGCTTGTCAAAAGAAGTAGATTAGGGTTGAAGAATGCTGGTTCCACATGCTTAAAACTAAATCAAAGAGAAAGATAGGATTTCTTACCAAATGATGAATCACAACCTTTGTTTTTCTAGTTTTGTTTGTACAAAAATAAAATTTGTGTGCAACTTGTTCTTATGCCACAACTCATGGTAAGTCAGATTGCCTAATCCTGATTTACTATGCTTTCAATTTCATGTTAGTAGGATAGAGAATAAAGTTTTTCAAACAGCTTAATCTTGAAAAATGAGTAGACTAGGTAGAAAATAAAAAGAGTTCATTAGCCTAATCGGAACTCTTGGAAGAGATAAGGGTACAATTAGATAGTTTGATTTTTGTTTTCAAAAAGAAAAATGTCAAGGGTTTGCTAGTTCAAATGCACCCAAGGAATAAAAAGTATTAGGCAAGTAGGTTGGGTAGGTAGAGATGATGTTGATGTTAATCATGTTTTTTTCAAATTACTAAAGATCACAACTTTAAGCAAGCATCAGCAAGTAAAAGAGGTAAAAATATGCCCAATGGATGAGGCACTGGTCTTCAAAAGCTAGAGATCTGAATGTTCTAGAAACCTCCTGAAAAGGAGCTGCCCTCCCCAAGTGGAGCCACTGTTATTCATCCATAATTTTCACTATCTAAAGATGACTAAGTATCAGTTCTATATTTCTAGAAACAAAGTTCATGAACATTGTGAGTTCTAGAAATCTCACGACCTTCATTACCCTTAGGATAAATTTTCACTATTTCATCATTTCGTCGTGTCAATCTCAGCTCACCCATCCTAGAAGACCCATTATGGACTCATGTCACTATGTTTCACCACCTTTGGCCTCAGCCCTCTATTTTTGTTTTGCCTAAACTCCTCCATTGTCTATCTAGGGTTTTTAAGGGCATTTCTCTTGGTTTCATGACCTCCATGATTAAATCATCTGCAAGGCTTATATCCTGATGCTCTTACACCTCCTCCTATCCTTAATATACCTTCATAAACACTTCCCATCACTCCTATCCCTCAAAATCATCATTTTCCTACAAAACCTAGTCTATTGACACAATTTGACACTTTTTGAGACTAGGCCTGTGTTTTGACCTTTTGGACCCCTTCCCCTCACTCAATTCTTGAAATTCCACATTCCCATACTCCCTAACATCTATCCCTATCCCCAAAAATTTTCCCAAGAATTTAGACAACCCTTAACCCCTTCATTCCCCTCCCTCTGCAAGGCGGTCCTAAAATCCCATACACCAAACCCTAATTTCCTCTTCCAACTTAGCTAGGGTTTGATATAAAAAGGAGGCATAAGAGAAAAGGATTAATTTTATAGATCATGTAAGCAAGAATAATTCTATACTAGCTCATAAAAATCATGCCTCCATCATTTTCCAAGAATTCATTCCAAGAGACAAGCCATGTGTCACACATAGGGCTAGTTTTGCTTCAAACTGTGTTTCTGACCAAAAAGAGATGAATTTGGAAAAAGTGAGAGATTTTTTTTTCCATCATAGGGCCAATAAGAAAAAAATCCTTCATTTTGTACACAGGTATCATGGTTTTAGATCAATGTTAAAAGTACAAGTATCACGGGAGAAATTCTACATTTCTGGAGTGACCTTGGGAAAATCCGTTTTTCTCACAGCTGGAGTGTCCAAATGACTTTCTTAATAATTCAAATGAAAACTAGACTTCAAGATATTTCCAATTATATATCATGCGCTCAATGTGGAATTGAGGAATTAATCCAAAAGTGGTCTGTACTAGCACTCTGCATTTCTGCACCAGCATTCAACACTTTTTGACAAGTGTTGGGAGAATCGGTTTTTGGACAAGTAAATGAACACAAAAAAGAATTTTTTTTTTTTTTTGGAAATTAGAATCAGCCAGATTTCAAATGAGAAATCATGAGCTCAATTTGGATTTGTGGAAGGCCTCCAAAATTTTTCTGCACCAGCACTCTGCATTTCTACACCAGCACTCAGCACTTTTTGACCAGTCATGGGAAAATAAACTTTTGACAAGGAAAATCAACTTCAATCAAGAAAAAAATTGTATATGTGGAAATTAGAAAATTCAATTTTTCCAACGAGCTATCACAGAGCTCATTCCAACACCGGGAAGGCCTCCAAATTCCCTCTAAAAAATGGCGCTGCACACAGGAGAAGTTTTTATGTTTTTCAAATTTTGAGGTCCTAGGAGCGCAACACCCTAGGCGCTATGCTATTTTTTGCAGAATCCTCAGCTGTTAAAGTTTAAACTTTTGGGTTTTTCATGTCACCATCAGTCCACCCACAAAATTTCAGGTCAATTGGAGCATTTTTTCCCCCTCAAAAGGTCAAAAAACACCCAAAATTTGACCTTTCTCCCTCCTTTTCCGAACAGCTGTTGCGCTCCTAGAAGCCTTAGATTTTTCCATATTTTGGAAAAATTTTAGAGGTCATATTGATAAAAAAAAAAAGGTATATTTGAAAAGTATAGTCTTCAGGCTTTCCAACGAGCCATCGCAGAGCCAAATTCGACATCGGGAAGTGGTCCAAAACTTGGTTGCAAAACAACCTATTTTCTGCAAAAGTGGCGTTGCGCTCCTGGACTGTCTTTTGCCAAAAAGTAAAAAAAACACACAAATTTATGGCAAGATGATTTTTTAATATTTTCTTGGGAAAATCACTCCTGATTTGATTTGGGAGTTATGTTTTGGTTTTTTTCATTTATTATCTGATCGCTTATGTGTCTTGGGCCTTGCATGGTCATTAAGCACATTTATGACATTTATGGCTAAATTAGGGTTTCTGGAAGCCTCTTAGGATTTCCACCTCCTCATTTTCCCCATAAATAGAACATGAGGCTCTTATGTATTATTTGGATTTTGATGACTTATTCTGAACTAATACATAGTCTCTTGGAGCCTTTGATGAGAATTTGATGTCTTGGAGCTCATGCATGCCTTGATTTGTTTACTGATGGTGAAGGACTGCTTGCAAGATCCATAGGCCTGGTTGATGGTGAATTTTTCTCTTGTTTATGTTTTCTATTTTTCCATTATTTTTTCCATCTTGCTCTATTTCAGTAGGACAAATAATTTAGATTAAGAAATGTTTTCTAATGGCACCTTAAGTCTGTTTGTTCTTCACTGCCTCAATGTTTTCTTCTGCTGAGATATGTTAGGGAATCCATTTCTTGCTCCCTAAAGAAGTTATTAGCTTGTCCATTTCTTTAATGGTTTAGATCATTTAGTGTCAAGTATGATTTATGTATAGCACTGCATATTGTTGCCACTGAAATACTTTGTTCTTGGAATCATCTCTTTAAAAACATCTTTGCCTAGGTTTATCAAAGAAGTCTATTTCAATCATGCTCTTTTCCTTTACTTAGCTAAATTTTTTTCAAGGAACCTTCATAGCTGTAACTTTAGATGTTCAGGGTTTTCTCTCCTTCTATGGTTATAGCTACTTGTGCATCTTAAATGTTTTTCTTCTCTTAATGATGAAATCTATGAAAGTTAAATAAGTTTCTTGCCTTTCTATGTTTCATCTAAATTTTTTTTTGGTTGATTATCTGATTTCAGAGTGAAATCAAATGGATTAGGTTTTGCTTATGCCTTTGATTCTCTTGCTATGCTCATAAATCTTCTAACTCTCTCAGTTTAAAAGTACATAAAGGATTCAGTTTTTTCCCTTTGTTAGCTTATTGTTCTCAAGCTTAATGTTCACCTCATGATCCTTCACAACCTTAAAAGATTCACCAACCAAGTTAAAATTTCCCTGCAAATGCTCTTGAAACCATTGATGAACTTAACATGACCTTGTTAGACTCCATTGCCCAATGACTTAACAATATTCCTTGTTTTCTATCTAAATCTATCTGAGCATCATACCCAACCAAAAATAGTCAAAATACCCTACACTTAACATCTAGCCTAAAATCAACCCAAATCAGCCAACAAGTTCACATATTTGCACCTACTAGAGAGATCCCTCTCCGAATCCAGGAAGGCTAGGTCCTTGGATTCCAAAGCTTGGTTTGATGTTGCCCCTGTCCATTTTTATCTCAAACAATCTAGCAAATTAAGGGGACCTAACAGTATGGGGGTGACTAACTGAAGAGAGATTTGGCTTGGCCATGTCTATGGTCAGGTGGTACGTGGAAGTCCCAAACCTGATTGGATCTTGCCTATGTTTAATAAAATCGAATTTCTCTTACTTTTTTACTTAGTAATGTGTGGATTTAATGGTATTTTTCTTGTTTTTATTTATATATTTTATGATAGTTATAAGCATGGTTATATGACTGGTTCAAGTCATGATTATTTCATGTACTTACTTAATTGTAAAGATAATAGATGAAAGATATAATTAATGTCATAATAGTTCAAGGAAGAGGGTAGTGATCCTTCTTGTCATGTCTCATAATATTTTTCTTTCATTCATGATTTCTCTTGTATCCTAGACCTATAGATTGCATTGATGCCAAGTTTTTGAAAAATTTCAGTCCCGGTTGGGGATGGTAAGGCCTAGTCCTGGAGTCAATTTTTGGTTCATTAGCCTTGTGATCATGTTTTTGACGAATTCTGGAAGCTCTAGGAATTTCTGGGAAGTGATCGATATTATGGCTTAAAAAATGGCACAAAAGCCATGAACGTAGGCATAGGTCCGAGGGAAAACGTCCCTGGACGCATGCATACCCATGCTATGGGGGCGTCCAGAGCATCCTAGATGCACCCTCACCCATATCAAGGGAAATATTGGGGGATTTATTCACTAAAAATTAGTAAGACTCAGGGATCAGTCAGGTGGATGACTGGGATAGCCTTTGGGGGTACTATAGCAGGTACAAGAGGTTTTTGTTATGGGTTTTCATCGATTACCCTTCCTTAAAGTCACCAAGGAGGTTAAGTGTAATATTCCCAAATGGGAAAAGTAGGAATATAGTGCAAAATGCTGGAACAATAGTTCAAATCATCATATAAAATAAAGAGGCCAATATGGAGACCTTTCATATGTTATAACAACAACAAAATATGTATAAGAAATGGCCCATAAGATACACAACGAGAAAGTACAAGCCTCCAATGCACAAAATCCTCAAGATTAGGTGCTGCAAATATATATAAAAGCTAGAAGACCCTTACAATGTTATTTTATTAGCTCTACTATAGAAAATGATATACATCAGATCTAGGGCTGATATGTGCCTTGAAAGTTAGATCTATTTCAGATCTGAGCACTATACAACCTCCTTTGAAGAACCCCTTAAGGGTTTTCAGCAAAACATCATGTACAAGTTGTAGATCTAAGCTCTAAGACTGCAGATATATTGCAAAATATAGATCTGGAAATTGTAGCTAATCTGATGTGATAAATAAAATAGTCTCCTCCAATAGATCCTCTAAGTGAAAGGTAGATTCCCTTCACTAGAAAATCAGCTGTCCAAATGGTGTTCCAAACCACCCTGCAACTCTCCCAAGAGGTCTCTCAAGGAAAGAGCTGGGATTCCCAATCAGGAACACCCTTTGCTAAACATCACTCTATCTCAGCTAAACAACAAGAGAAAGATATATGTCTAAACAAACCATATATTCAGAAATATAATAAACCCAAAAATAATGAATATGGCTACCATCCTCTTCCTTAAATAATATATGAGCTTTCAAACCCTAAGCCCCATCCATCAAAAGAGCTACATTCACACAAAGCATCTCCATCTAAAACTGCGTTGTTCCTCATTAATGACCACTCCTCCATGACAGTGATGTTGATTTGGTCAAGGTTGACCCAGTCAAAGTGATCCAGCCCCTTTTCACACCAAGGGTGCTTAATTAAGCTGCCAAGATTCATCTCTTTCACATGTGGCATTGATTTATTCGTTATTAATGAGAATTATGGACCTCCTTTTCCCTCTTATTCTTTAAACAAAGCAGTAAAACAAAATTGAATATTCCAACTAGTTCATGGCTAATTGGGAATATTATAGTCCTCCCTTCCCAAATTTTTCTTTTCCTCAAGCAACTGACAAGGTGAGTGCTGCAACTCTCCTCCTCCTCCATTGGTGACACCAAAATGTGATAAGATTCCCTCATAAGCTAAGTTTTCACCAATCCATCCCTCCATGAATTTCTCCTCCAAAGTTCTCATGAGATGCAAATAATCCATCCCATAAGAAAACAATAGTTCAAATGAAACAAACATGGTTTTCCCAATGTTCTCCCTGAAAAATGTAGCATAGTGAACATGGATAATCTTTCTCCCATAGGGCACATACATACCTCGCATCCTCCCTCCAAACATTCCCATAAAAAGTATAAGTACAACATCCATGTATGAGATCAAAACTAAGTACATGCAAACAACAATTTGCATAAATGGAGGTGGGTCATAGTCCCACATATGGAACCAGTGCAGTAAATATCCTAATTTCATCAGATCATGATGTGTTCAGTGGTTTCCCCACCACTTACTTGGTTCCCAAGTCATCTCACCTTGGCTAAAAGTGTGAGATATATTTGGTGCTTTTGGAATGCATCCACAATGATACAAAATCTCCCTTTGATCTCTGAGGGAGTGGCCATGTTCAGAAATTTTTGTGGCCCAAAGTTGGCCATGAAGTTTATATGGAATAGTGCTCCTCCTTAGACCTATGGCCTGCATAAACATGGTAAAGGAATGCATATATTCATCAAATAAAACATTATTTACATGAGCATATTCTTCACCAAAATTTCTCCTTAAAAAAATGGAGTTGTGCATAGATCTATCTCCTCTCATTCCAAAAGAGGAAAGAGGTGGCTCAATTAACTCCTTCATAGAGTCATATTTCTCTCCCAACTCCAAATATTTCATGCGCCTTTGAAAATTCTGATATAGTTCCTCTTCAAAGCCCTTCCAAGTGTTGCTTTCCATGGTAGTGTTTTAGGCCTTCATGGAATAAGTAAGGCTGAAAAAGAACTCTTCATAAGCTCTTTATAGCAACTTCTCCTTGAGCTTGGAGGCTCTAGATAAGAAGATCCTACCATGATAGTAGATGACTCCTTCTTGGAATGAATAACCCTCTTCATGTAGCTGGTCATCAAGTATCATGCATGTGTGAAGATCCTTGGAATAATCCACCAACAGTTGGGATTTCCAATATGGATCAATCTCCCATAGTGACAATGTTGATGATCTATCAAAAGGAATGTCTGTCATATGGTTGTTCTTCTCCTTGACATCTCCCATGCCAAAGGTATATGATGGAAGTTTGCTATCCCCTCCTTTTTTCCCTTCTTGCATATGCACATGCTCAAGTAAAGATTGAAGGTTTTGAAAGTTAATCTCCCATGGGAGGCTATCATCTATCCAATAATTCCTTGGTTTAATCAAAGCATGCATGTGTGGCCACCATCTTCTATCATGTATGGAATATTTATATCTAAGTGAGATAATATTATGAGTCTCCATAGCCAAGGAATGTTCTCCTTGCACCATGATGGTGTCATCCTCCAATCCTGCAACATTTCCTCTCAGCACAGTATGAGATGAGAGAGTGGGTAATGGTGATAGTGGAGGAATACCTCCTTCCTCCTTGAGCCTACCCAAGACTCTCAGCGTTGTATCTTGGTCTTCTAATGCTCCCATCCTCCTTGGATCTCTAAATGGAGCATCAAGATGTGAGACATCTTTCACCAAATCTGCATCAGGTGGTCTCCCAAGTGGTTTACCACAAGATAGTGATGTCTTATGGATCATCCTCATGTGCATAATAGATGGGATCATCATATCCCTGCCTCCACTACACAAATCCAACGATTTTTCTTGTGTGGAATTTTTATGATAATGGGGTACCACTCTTAATTATGCAAGAGTTCCTCTAATTGGAGAAATTGCTCCATCCTCACCTCTAGGTGGTGGTGGATCATCTCCTGCTATTCCAGCACTGTGACCCCTCCCTTGTTCTTTTTCTTCTTCCTCCTCATCATCTGAGAAGACCTCTATGTAATGTGCTTTTCCAACTGCACATCTATGTCCAGGTGCCCAAGCTTCTTGGCATGTGAAGCAAAGCTTCCTCCTTGTAATATCCCAAATGGAAATAAACAGTAATATAAAGCACATAAACAAGAAACTACAACAACTAGAGAGGCATCAGATGAACCAGAAACAATAGGGAGAACGCTGAGCCATTTTATTAAGTAGTGAAGATAAAATGAATACAAAGGTGATCAGAATGATGGAACCTTGGCTTGCACTAGGCAAGCGTAGAAATAATCTCAGAATATATCTTGAAATGGCTGCTCCCTCAATGACTGCGTAATCTCCAAGTTACTAGTGTTGTTGCCTTGCTGCTAGTGCTGCTACTGATGGAATGGACTGAATCTTTGGGGCTGCTCCCCACCTTGTAAAATTCTAAAACTTTGGGAATGGCCTCTACTCCTAAAACCTAGAAAAACCCAGAAAGCTTTTTAGAAATGGTCGACCCCCGAAAATAGCTCCCTTGAGGCTCTGCGCTGCTCCTCAAGGAAGGACACTGGATTTGAATGAGCGGCTCCAAAATTTGGTCCGTAACTCCACCAAAACACTGGAATAGGAAAGGGCTAGCCCCTTATCCACTATCCCAAGCTAAATCCACCTCAAACTCCCAATTTGGAACAACCTCTCCACAAGACTGCGTCCTCCCTCTCACTGACTGCATTGTCTCTCTGTGTGGGTGCTCCTCCCGTGATAACTGCAACTCCCACTGAAAAAATAAGGACGGAAATCCTCACCCGAGCAGGCACTCGAAGTCCCCTGGGGCTGAGGTTGGGATCTCCGAACGGAGACACTCGGTGTACTGAACAGTACGTGCAGACTTTTCTAAACAGCAAGTGCACTCAATGTCAAGAAGACAATTCTCAAAATGCATAATCAGAATGAATTAGAATGAGGAGACCCTTCCTCTTATTCTTGGTGAGCCTCTCCCTCACCTAGGCCCCACCAATCCCTGTGCTACCACTTGGCCACTAGGCCCCATATTTCTAATTCGATATGTCTCCTTAGTGACTTTAGGGAATGCTTTTATCCTAAGTGTGAGATAAGTGCTTCTTCACCCACTTTATTTATATTTTAACTTTATAAAGGAAAAATTAGTCAAAATTAATATTTCCAATTAGTTGCTGCTAATTTGGAATATTACAGTCCCCCCTACCAAAAATTTCTTGTCCTCAAGAAATTCCTGAACAAGCCTCCTCTCTAGCTGATGCTCCCCACTATCACTGTAAAATGTGCCTAGGTCCCAGATGCACCACTGAATCTTCCCTGTCCTCTATATCACCCTGATATGGAGGGATTTCTCAATGTCAGGATCCCAAGCCATCCTGTCCAACTTGAAGCTCCACCTGCTCCACTCACCATCCTGCCATGCTAATGAAGTCCACCACTTCATCAATGAATCACTAAATCCCGATGGAAGATATACATGATATCCCCATGTAGTATATAGCTCACCCCGAGAGGTTATCGAGCTGTGTAGAGTTGTAATGCTCAAGTATCCTGCTAATCTCGTAGAGGTACCACCATGATGATGTTGTGCTACTCTGATCATGATATACTCCCTGTCATGCGCAGACTGTATCCTCCTCTCCTGAGACCTAGTGGCAGGAGATTTATGGGAGACAAGCTCATCCAGACCAGGAATCACCATGATGCCAATACCTTCCCCTATGAATGCAGCTCTGAATCTATGCAGCAACAGAGAAAGTCTACCTTGCCATCCGATGAAGGCATCTGTGTACCCCTATGTGCCAACCCAAGAGTGAACTAGATTACTTTCTGTCCTGACTCCAACCATCATGAGACAGAATGGGCTATCAATCAGCTGAATCTCTGCATCCCATAGTCAGATCTACTACACCATAGCTCTGACAACTGCGGGAATCCCTTTGTGCCTTATCTCTAGTCCCTGCTTGTGACCAATATAGAGGGTCCATATATCATGGGAAAATACGATGCATGCTAACCTACCCTGTGTCGGCCACTGTGTAGTACCGATGACCGCTGGAAGCCATATGTGACAAATTGCCACCCCCTGAATGCAATCAATAGATATCTGATACTCGCAATTGATTCAAGGTATGTGGATCCCTCCTGTCCCTACCAACCATCTCCACTGGATCTGCCATCCACCCTCTTGATAATGTGTCGATACATTTTCTGGAGCCTAGACACATACTGGGATGCTACCTCTGCTGTACCGAGTATCCTTTGCTCATGCATGGTCTCGACATGCCCTAAGAAAAGAGTGATGCATGTCTCCCTCATGACCCGCTCCCCAAGCGTAGAATCAACGATGACTGATGTGACACCCCTGCATAGGATCATCTCATCCCCTAACCTGTGGCTGTCAACTAGTGCACCGACCCAGTGCCACTGCTGAGAAGTCTCTCCCCTAGTGTGTTGAGTGTCATCCAAATATATTGGGTGAGCCTCGTGTACCCCCCTGCTCGTGCCCAGAGTTCCAAAGGACAACAACAAAATCGACTATGCCCGTGAGTGATGTAGAACAGGGTCAGGTGCGTGAGTCCCCACAGATATCGTCAAGTATCGCTCATCTGTATCCCCATCGATCCTGGGTGAAATACCCCCAAAGGTATGCCCGATGTCCCTGTCCGTGAGTCTACCTGGAGGCAATACTCTAAGATCCTATTGTGCATCACCGTACACCCTCGCATACCACCGATCATCCATGTACTCCTCGACATGCCACTGCACACTGAGGCATACCCTTGTACACTGCTGGATACCCCCTACTACTGTTATACCACCCTGTACCGTCTCATGCCTTGTCTATGTCAAGGCATCAGTCACTCCTCGCATTTTCCCAATGTGATGTAGGACACTCCTACTCCACAATGCAGTCCCACATACTACGGTACACCACCATGCAACTCCATGTCCACCGGTAGTCCACTTCTCAATTCTAGATGCTCCCACACATCCTTAGACGTGATGGCCTAGATGTGTGTCTCTACATGTCAGACCACCCCCAATCGGTATCATCACCTCCACTGTTGCATTGCTATACCCATCAATGAATGGATCATCACTCCAAACCCTCCCTGAGGGGTCTGAGAAGTGAATCTCCCTATGTGTCAGTAGTAATACCACCATTGCTCAGCTCCGCTATGACCTTTGTGCCCCACACAAAGGTGAAGAATCCTTGGCTCCATACAAGGCACCATCTAGTGGCCTACCAATGCCACCTCCTCCAACAAGCTCCTGCCAAGGTATGTTGATCACCCTATGACACCGTGTATATGTGTCATACCAAGACAGCCTAGGAAGTCTGCCCATAAACTGGTTGGCCACTGGAGCTGACCAAAACTCCCCTAGTGAATGCATATGATCAAATGCTAGGCCAAGTGTACCCTCCAAGACATAGTCAATTGACCTTCCTGAGAAATGACAGGTAGTCCCGCCTAGATCCCAATTCCAGTTTGGGGTTCCTGTATTCCCAGCACCTGGAAACTCCTGCTAAACTACACCCGCATCCACCACTATCTCCATAACCCACTCCACCGAGTACCAACTCAAAATATCTCACCATCCAATCTCAACATGTGGATGTTGCACCCTCTGCAACTCCGATTGTCTCATCCCACTAACCAAGTCAACGTATGAGATCTGACTAGGTGGCTCTGCCTCTCTCTCTCCAATGGAAAGAGGTGACCCAAAAATGTTGCTAGCCATGTCTATGCATGCCTGAAGGGGGCTGCTTTGACACTCCAATGTGCCCTCTAGCTGTACCATTAGGGAATCTAGCCATTCCCCAATGTGGGCCAACTTGGCTGCTAACTCGGCACAAACCACTCTCATGCCCTCTAGCTCCTCGTTCTGTAACAAAATAGCCTCTCGTACTGATGTGGCCTTCCCTTTCAAAACTATAAGGTCGGATCGAAGCTGATGACACCATTGTGTGCGACCATTATCCAATACCTCTATATCTCCTAGTGCCTCATCAAAGGTGGATACATCTCCTGGCACCTCACCCATCTGTCACGAGCTGCTACCACCCAAAGACTCGGACACTACCCCGGTCATCACCTCAATGGATGACACTAATAGGGTAAGCTCTACTCTCTCTACTAAGATTTCAATTGATATGGTCAAAGAAGTCTCCAACAAAGGTGACCCCTACGTCATACTGGGTTTATCCACATGCTCCCCATGATCCTGTGTGCCCCCATCCTCCAAGTGCGAGGTAGCCATTTTGATGGCTCCCCCCTCCGTTATTCAGTCAAGCTGGAAAGAGGTATCTATATTTTCCACTCGATCCCGAACCGTGCAATTAGTGGATCCATCATACGTGGGAAAAGGTGTCCTCCCAGTGGTACGCTGCAACTCTGAACTCTGTGTGCTAGACCCCCCACTATTCCTTCCTCCTTCATCGTGCCTTAGCTGACAGTAATCATTGAAGGGAAAAGCCGCTCTAAATTTTTCCCCCATGGACTGCCATTCGTGGAAATAATCTCCAAAGGGTATATGATCATGCCACCTACCTTTCTCACTCAGTACCGGAGGTAATAATTTAGGCATCATGATATTGGTTGGCCTATTGAAGGCTGGTGGGTGAGTGGCTGGTAAAGGGTGGTCACACTGTTGTGAAACCCCCAAAGTCTCCCCAACTAGGGAATCCTGATCGATGCTCTCATTCTTATTCTGTTGTTTGAGTCTTTCCAACATTCCCTTCTGTCCTTTGTCTAAATCATTTAGGGCCTTAAAAATGTTACCAAAGGTTGCTTCCCTTTTTCTCTTTGACTCCCCCATATTTTCCACCTCTACTGCCTTTGGTGGGTAAGATTCTGCCTACCCTCTTTGTTCATAGAAAAATATCCCCACGGCTGAGCCAAGAATGAAGCTCTGATACCATTGTAATATCCCAAATGGAAATAAACACTAATATAAATCACATAAACAAGAAACTACAACAACAAGAGAGGCATCAGATGAACCAAACACAATATGGAGAATTTTGAGCCATTTTATTAAGTATTGAAGATAAAATGAATACAAAGGTGATCAGAATGATGGCACCTTGCCTTTCACTAGGAAAGCGTAGAAATACTCTTAGAATATATCTTGAAATGGCTGCTTCCTCAATGACTGCGTAATCCCCAAGTTGTTGGTGTTGTTTCCGTGCTACTGCTACTACTGGAATGGACTGAATCTTTGGGGCTACTCCCCACATCGGAAAATTCTCAAACTTCGGGAATGGCCTCTACTCCCAAAACCCAAAAAAACCCAGAAAGCTTTTCAGAAATGGCCGACCACCGAAAATAGCTCCCTTGAGGCTCTGCGCTGCTCCTCAAGGAGGGACGCTGGCTCTGAATGAATGGCTCCAAAATCTAGTCTGTAACTCCACCAAAACATTGGAATAGGAAAGGGATGGCCCCTTATCCACTATCCCAAGTTGAATCCACCTCAAAATCCCAATATGGAACAACCTATCCACAAGATTGTGTCCTCCCTCTCACTGACTGCGATGTCTCTCTGCGTGGGTGCTCCTCCCATGATAGCTACAGCTCCCACTGAAAAAATAAGGATGGAACTCCTCACCCAAGTAGACACTCGAAGTCCCTCGAGGCTGAGGTTGGGATCTCCGAATGGAGACACCCGGTGTACTGAAAAGTACGTGCATACTTTTCTAAACAAAAAGCATGCTCAATGTCAAGAAGACAATTCTCAAAATGCATAATCAGAATGAATCAGAATGAGGAGACCCTTCCTCCTTTTATTCTTGGTGAGCCTCTCCCTCACCTAGGCCCCACCAATCCCTATGCTACCACTTGGCCACTAGGCCCCACCTTGCTAATTCGATATGTCTCCTTAGTAACTTTATGAAATTCTTTTATCCTAAGTGTGAGCTAAGTGCTCCTTCACCCACTTTATTTATATTTTAACTTTATAAAGGAAAAATTATTCAAAATTAAAATTTCCAATTAGTTGCTGCTAATTGAGAATATTACATTCCTCAAATATTTCTGGACATCATCATCAAAATGTTTTTTATACTGACTCTCCTTTGAAGGAGGAGCCTTCTCTTCTTTTACCTTTGATGGAGCTTTTGGAAAGGCATCTAGAAGGTCTCTAGCCCTTTCAATGGCATATTGTAGGGTAGTGGACTTGGTAGACTTAACCAACCCATGAAGAGGTTTATCTAACTCATCAATGAACATATACACTCTTATTGCTGCAGATAAATCTGGAACCATAACAGAAAGTCTCAAAAGTTTAGAAATGTAAGTTTCTAGATTGCCTGATTATTTTAGCTTTGCAAGCCCCATGAATGGTGCTTCAAGATCTCTTCTATCAAACCTTTCCACCAGCCTTCTAGTGAACTCTGAATATGCAGTTACATTGGCATGACCCAATGTAGACAACCCATGGAACCATCAGTCATGTGCTTCACCCTCAAGGTGCAGTGCTGCAATATTAATGGCCTCCATTTCTGGAACCTTGTTCAAATGAAAGTAGATGTCAAGTTTCTCTACCCATGATTTGGCAGTGCACTTGGATGACCCATCAAATTTGGGTAAAAATAATTTTCCCATAGTGTGGTGTCGATCATGATTCTGAATGAATCCATCACTTCTATTGTGATATCTTGGTCTTCTATTGTCCTTGATTTGAAAAACTCCTAAAAGATCAAGTGATCCTTGAATCTCTGAATTTGAGACTCATACTCCATAAAATAGTCTTCAAGGAATTATTGCTCTTGAAATCCTTCATTCCCACAGCCAAAAATGTAGGCATGGTAGAGCATTGGGAAACTTGTGGTTGATGCACTGGTTGATCATTCCAGTGTTGATACATGCCAGAGCCTTCACCATGATGAAATAATTTAGTGGACTCCTTGAATCTATCCATTCTCATCTCCTTGATCTCTCTAGAAATGTCTTGCATGGCTTTAAGAAGGATCTTAGGGAACTCCTCCTCTTCATTTTCACCTCCAGATAAAGGGGTTTTACCCTTATCTTCTTTGTCATTTGTATAATCAAATTTTCTACCTCTTCTCTCTATCAGTAAGAGGTTCTCCCTCTTCAGATGACATATTGGCTTTCAAGGTGCACAAACTATGCCAAGATGATGCTCTGATACCACTATAATATTCCCAAATGGGAAAAGTAGGAATATAGTGAAAAATGCTAGAACAATAGTGCAGATCATCATATAAAAGCAAGAGGCCAATATGGAGACCTTTCATATGTTATAACAGCAACAAAATATGTATAAGAAATGGCCCATAAGATACAAAACAAGAAAGTACAAGCCTCCAATGGAAAAAATTCTCAAGATGAGGTGCTGCAACTATATATAAAAGTTGGAAGACCCTTACAGTGTTATTTTATTAGCTCTGATATAGAAAATTATTATACATCAAATCTAGGGCTGATATGTGCCTCAAAAGTTAGATATATTTCAAATCTGAGCACTATACAACCTCCTCTAAAGAACCCCTTAAGGGTTTTCAGCAAAACACCATGTACAAGTTGTAGATATGAGCTCTAAGACTATAGATCTATTGAAAAATACAGATCTGGAAAGTGTGGCTAATCTGATGTGATCAATACAATAGGATCCTCCAATAGATCCTCTAAGTGAAAGGAAGATCCCCTTCACTAGAAAATCAGCTCTCCAAATGGTGTGCCAAACTACCCTGCAACTCCTCCAATAGAAATAACGCAGATCTAGAAGTAAAATACGTTGTAGGGCTGAATAACCAGTTGGCTTGATGCTAAGATCTGAAAATAAGCACAATGGCCTTCAATACTGTCCTCCCAATGGAAAGGAAGCCTCCTCCACTGAAAATAAGCAATGAAATGGCCTAAATATAGAGATCTAATCACCACTTGTTGCAACCTGCAAAAACAACCAAACCCTCAACAGGATCTGTGCTGTAATTGAAAGAAGAATCTTGGCCTTAAACCTGATAGTGGAAAATGTAGTATAAAGTCTACCAAAATGCCTCTCAAGGAAAGAGGTGGGATTCTCGATCGGGAACACCTTGTGCTAAACATCACTCTATCTAAGCTAAACAACAAGAGAAAGATACATGTCTAAACAAACCATATATTCAGAAATATAACAAACCCAAAAATAATGAATATGGCTACCATCCTCTTCCTTAAATAAGATATGAGCTTGCAAACCCTAAGCCCCATCCAACAAAATCACTACATTCACACAAAGCATCTCCATATAAAAATGCGTTGTCCCTCATTGATGACCACTCCTCCATGACAGTGTTGTTGATTTGGTCAAGGTTGACCTAATCAAAGTGATCCAACCCATTTTGACACCAAGGGTGCTTAATTAAGCTACCAAGATTTATCTCTTTCACATTTGGCATTGATTTATTCATTATTAAGGAGAATTATGGACCTCCTTTGCCCTCTTATTCTTTAAACAAAGAAATAAAACAAAATTGAATATTCCAAATAGCTCATGGTTAATTGGGAATATTACATCAAGTCTGCTCATAACTTCCCCTCATCTCATGTTTACCTCGGTTGGTAGGTTACTTGGGTAGATGTCTGGGGAGGTATCATTATAGAGTGGTATCAAAGCGTGGTTATGTTCTCTTTGGGAAAAGTATGATATTTTCAAGATTATTGTCGCCATGCATTTCCGTTGGTTGCATATGTGTCTCTCATACATGTGTTCTATGTACTTTTTGTATCCACATGGCATTGGTCATGGTGATAGTTGTTGGGTGGTGTAAATTAAAGATTTAAGCCAACATTTAATTTGTCAATCCGGGCAAGTAAACTTAGAGGCGTAGCACAATATATGCCAGAATACGACCTCAGGGATCTGTAAAATAAAGATCAAGCTCCTGCAAGAAAAAAAGGAACAAGACTCTTCAAATAAACACACTGCGGGAATCTACTTCTAGCTCCTCTTCTAGGTTGAGTTGACTCCTGCAGAAAGTCTTCCTCAATTTTCTAGGGGACAAGGGAATGTAGGCCCCATTAAAACTGACAAAATGTAAAGAATGTGATTCGGGAAATAAAGGATGCAGAACCTCTTAAAATTACTGCTCTGTTGTAAAGATGAAATTAAACTAGAATTCGCAAGGAAAATTCAATATGGAAATAATGGAATTCTTTAAAAAGGATGAAGACGATAATACATTGCTTCTCTTAAAGACAATTAATTACTTAATTGTGAGTAAAATATGTAATGAGAACAAATAGGATATATATATATATATATATATATATATATATATATAGATTTCCTATTGTTTACCCTGATCGTATTGAATACTTCCTCAAAATATTATGTATGATGTGTGCAACATTTAATTATAATGAAGAATTATGTGAGAACTTCGTCAATTAAGATTCATAATCTTTTCTTATATTCATCTTGTCATTTTCTTATCAAGAGTTTACAAATAAATGTTTTTCTGCAAAAGTACAGGAATCTGTTTCATATAAAAGGCAATCATGAATACTTGTTAAGTTCAACTAACTATAATTCTTACTCAGCAATTGTTTCACCATTGCATCTTGAGAATAGTCTTCGTTATGCCGTAATGGAATCAGGGCAAGTACTTAATCTTGTAATAGAAAGGAATGAGAGATGTAGCAATAAAGAAATTTCCGTTTAATTCATTTCAGCCTTTTAAATAACTAAATTAGTGAAACGAAATTATGGAATGAAATTAAAAATGATTTGACTGAAAATAAGATCTTATGAAATGAAATTGTAGAGCTATCATGCTAACTAAAATGTAATAAAAGAAAATTACAAGGTTTTGGGCAACAGACTGGCTGGTGGGCCCAACCACCCAGCTCGTTTCCCTTGCAGCAACTTAGATCACAATCTTAAAACATGAAGGAGAAATAAAATTTCTCAGAAGTCATTTCCAAATAAACTTATTTCAAAGTAGAAACCAGAACTTCAAGATTGAATGCCACAGAAATTCATTGCAAAAGTGATGCTACAAAATTCATAAAACAATGTTGCGTTGGCTCCAATGATCTCCTCCAGGGATCATCGCACTAGGGCACAACTCCTCCTTCCCTCCTACAAAATTAAATCGATCCCATCTATTCTGTAAATGATGTGACCTACAAACCACAATCTACCATTTGACCATTCCCCCTCTACCTACATGACTCCTCTTCTTTTATAATGTTTTTACATGTCATTATTTATAAAACCATGTTTGGATTGAATTCCAACTAATATTCATTAACTATAATATCATTACAGTTGTTTCCTATTGAAAGAATGAATATGTGATACGAATTTTCCAAGTCTCGCTATTTTTCTAGAATTATGGAAACACTGGTATTTATCAAAATGCCTCCAATGACCTCTTTGTATCTCCTTAACCATTATGAATTTTGGAAAACTATTTGAGGCTTAGTCAACTTTCTATATTGGGACAAAAACCCATATTCCATAATTTCTTTATTCGTCTTCACCTACACGAAAATAGAGGCAGAAGTTGGCAGTCTGGAAACCTCAGCAAATCTTAGATCCTAACAGTCTATTTTTATAGATTGGATTCAAATACCCTTGCATAATTTTTAAACCAATGCGAATTTTAGGAAATGGTTTTTTTTCTAGGTAATTGGTTATATTTGTGAAAAACTAATTTTCTCGGATTTCCGTAATTCACCTCCATTTACACGAAACCTGAGGTCAAACTTGACCGTTTAGAAATTATGTAGATTTTGAGCAAATTTATTAATTTGTTTCTATAGGCCCACACATGTTACCTAGGTGAAATCCAACTCGTGGAAAGGTGTTGGAACCTCATTTTGGACAATAACCATCTTTTGTTTTCCCCGAAAGAGTGTTGAGATATCAAAGCCCCAAATCGGTGCTGGTGGAGGAATGTTGGTACAAGAATGCGTGGTGCAGGAATTCGATGCATGGTGCATGAATGCTAGCACCTGCCACAAGAGAACCCAACATTAATGACATTTTCACATTAAATATTATTCATATTAACAAATCAATAATAGTTCATAGATCAGCAACTGTCAGCTCTACATGCCTCTGAATAACTCAATAATGCCTTAAAAAAAGAATAATGGCTTATAAATACTTAGTACAGGCATAGAGTTATTCAGCAAAAAGCATTGAAATGTGGAAAACATAGAGGCTCAACAATAGTAATTTTTCCATGGGAAGGCTGATGGTGTTTTTTTGGATTGTGTTGTCATGAGCATATGACTAGTTATACATGGAAGGTGCTTACATGTTGTCAAGTGTGAATTGGTATGGTTGATGTTTTCATGCATAACGTCATGGTGTGTAGTTGATATGGTCATGCATTGATGACTGAGATCTAGTTAGAATGATTTCTATGCGTTGATACACCTATGCATTATAATTTTATATGGTGTTATGGTTATGTATATACATGTATTATATTTATTGGTTGATCTTGCAGATGAGATATCCTCCCTAAATTATGCTAAGGTACGTTGGTTTATTGTAATTTGGTTTAAGATGACATGAGATGCCTTGCAGGAAGAAATGATATATGACTATCAATATGGTAGACTACAAAGATTCTCCTTATGAATCAGATGAGCAACATGGTGTTGGGTACTCTTCTAACTTAGTAGAACCACTGAGAAGTTTGAAGGAAGAAATAAGGAGTTGTAATGAAGATAATGACAGAATCATACAGGAATATGAAAAACAAGCAGAAGTAAATGTGGTAATCATTCAAAGTTTGTCATATTTGCAGTGATAGGGACCACTCTGGATCAGCTATGGATAGGAGGATGGGACTAACATGGCATATGGCAGTAGGTATGGTGGTGGTCACAGGTCAGATAGATTTGACATAATTAGATATGGCAGGTTATTGGACATTTCAGATAGGAGAGGTGAAAAACACAGGTACTATTCTAGCTTTGGCTCTGATAGGCACTATGATTGTCATCATTATCATCCTTGAAAGAGGAGTGATAGATGATAGTTGTTGAATGTGTTTAAGAAAAAAAAGCCACCCAAATTCGATGGAGATATGAAGAAATCACAAGATGCAGAGGCATGGTTTCTTGGTATGAGGAAGTTCTTCAGGTTGCATGATTACTTAGAAAACATGAAATTAAAAATAGCTATATTCAGCCTCAAAGGTAAAGTAGATATTTGGTGGGAAAATGTGAAGAATGGCAGGGGTATTTATGAGGAGGAACTGACTTGCAGTGAGTTTGAGAAGCTATTATGGATGAAGTACCTGTCAGAGAGGTACTATGATTCCAGAGCTAAGGAGTTTTATGAGTTGCAGATGGGTTCCATGACAGATGATGAGTATACTAGAAAGTTCTTGGATTTTTTGAGATATTTGCCTTACCTCAAGGAGGAGAAGCCCAAGGTTAAGAGATTCATCAGTGAGTTTCTAGTAGCCTACAGATACCAGATTGAGTTCGATGAGCCTAGATAATTGGAGGAGGCCATTCAAAATCTAAAGCATTTTTATGAGCAGTCAAAATGAAAATTTGAGCCTAAGCATTATTTGAAAGGAAATGAGAAAGCTAAAGGAATATGGCCACCAAAGTGAGGAAGACCGCAAGATACATGTGAGAAATAAGATGTGGTTCCTTATAAGAAGTTCAATACAACTGAGAAGGGACATGGAGAGAAGCAGACTAGAGGTGATGATAGAGCACCATTGCAGTATTGGATATGTGGCAAGGATCATCGTAAGAGGTATTTTACGCAATATCAGGGTGGTATACCCCATATCTATAGTGCACAGGAACAAAGTGACGATCAAGAACATGTACCCATTGTCAAGGATTGATGAATTTTTTTATCCACTGAAGGGAGAAGCCATGTTCTCTAAGATCGACTTGAGATCGGGATACCATTAGGTACACATCAAAGAAGAGGACATTTACAAGAAAACCTTCCAAACTAGGTATGGGTATTATGAGTTTGTTGTAGTTCCATTCGGTTTGACTAATGCTCTAGCTACCTTTATTTGTTTTATGAATATTTTGTTACATCCTTATTTTGACAAGTACATTATTGTGTTCATTGATGACATATTAGTATATTAAAAAAATGAGGAAGATCATGCCGAGCATTTGGTAGTAGTTTTGATATTGTTGATAAAGCATCAGTTATATGCTAAGCTCAACACGTGTAGTTTATTTCAGACTAAGGTACATTACTTGGGACATGTTGTCTCCAAGGAGGGCATAGTAGTGCATCCAAAAAAGGTAAGATCTATCATGGACTGGGAAGCTCCTATAAATGTAGATGAGGTGAGATAATTCATGGGATTGGAAGGTTATTACAGGAGGTTCATCAGGAAATTTTCACAGATTTATTATCCTATTACATCATTGCAGAGGAAAGGTAATAAGTTCGAATGGAAAAAGGAGTGTGAGGCAAGTTTCGAAAATCTTAAGAAGTTGTTGACACATGCTCTAGTGTTAAAGATTGCAGATCTAGAAAAAGAGTTTGTAGTAAGTACAAACCCTTGCAAGAGAGGAATTGGTGAATTCGTTATGCAAGAAGGAAAGTTGATATGTTGTGAGTCACAGAAACTAAATGAACACGAGAAAAACTATTCGATGCATGATCTTGAGCTAGCAGTGATCACCCATGCATTGAATATGTGGAGGCACTATCTTCTTGGTAGGAGGTTTGTACTGATGAGTGATCACAGTGGGTTGAGATAATTCTTTCACCAGCTGAATATGTATGTCAGGAAAGCTATATGGTTGGCCACGATCAATGAGTTTTATTTGGAGATCAAATACATCAAAGATAAAGAGAATAGGTTCAAAAATTCTCTTAGCAGGTGGATACAGGTAAATCACATTGCAGCTACGAGCTCGAATGGGACAGATTTACAGGATAGGATCTTACAGGCAGGTCAACATGATGTCAGGTATATGGATCTTAGGCATAGATTGCAGCATAATACAAGTACAGGTATAGGTATAGGTATAGGTGCATGTACATGTAGTTGTGTAGGTACATGTGCAGGAGCACAGGATGCAAAGTATTTTCCCACAGTAGATGGATTGGTTAGATTTAGAGATAGGATCTATGTGTCGAATGACAATGAGCTCAAGAATTTTATCTTGAGGGAGTTTCATGTCAAACCATACTCGGGTCACCCAGGATATCAAAATACATTGACGATGGTAAACAAGTTCTATTATTGGCCGAATCTGAGGAAGGAAGTGGCATAGTTCGTGGCTAGATATTTGGATTGTCAAAAAGTAAAGGTAGAGTGTATGCATCTAGGTGGTCTACTACAACCTATTCCGATTTCGGTGGGAATGGGAGGTCATTTCCATGGATTTTATTACAATTCTTTTGAGGGCAGTGAGGCAGCATGATTCGATAATGGTTGTGGTTGACAGGTTGAGCAAGGTGTCTCACTTCATTCCAGTGAAGACTACGTATTCATCTAGTGAGGTGTCACAATTTTTCATCAGGGAGATCATGATATTACATGGTGTTCCAAAGAAGATTATATCATACAAGGATGCCAAGTTTACTTCCAAGTTTTGGAAGGAGTTGCTTTCAGGTTTTTGGAAAGAGTTGACCTTCAGTACAACTTATAATCCATCGACAGATGGACAAATAGAGAGGGTCAACAAGATTCTGGATGATATGTTGAGGATGTTTGTCATGCATCAATAGAGGATATGAGAGGAGTATCTACCATTGGTTAGATTTTCATACAAAAATGGTTATCAGTATTCATTAAGGATGATTCGCTTTGAGGCATTGTATGGGCAGAGTTGCAATACTCCCATCAATTGCAGTGACCTAGTTAATAAGATGTTGCTTGGTTCGGACATGTTGGAAGACAT
Source organism: Pinus albicaulis (assembly GCA_034641835.2). Taxonomy (NCBI): domain Eukaryota; kingdom Viridiplantae; phylum Streptophyta; class Pinopsida; order Pinales; family Pinaceae; genus Pinus; species Pinus albicaulis. The sequence continues at coordinate 948,270,041 of CM076571.1, read as the reverse complement.
GGAACAGGAAATGCAGGTTACAAAGAAGAATTCAAAGGCTGCAAAGGATAGACAAAATATTTATGTAGACCATAATAGGGAATTTAATGAGTTTCAGGTTTGGGAGCATGTGTATTAGCACATCAAGCCCAAGAAGAGCTCCTTGAGGATTGAATCATGTGCCAAGTTGGAACCATGGTATTGCAGACCTTTTGAGATCCTTGAGAGGATTGGAATAGTGGCCTATCAAAATTCACTGCCTCCAACAGTGAAATTCCATTATGGTTTTCATGTTTCATTACTTAAAAGGTACATAAAGGATGTTGATCATGTTATTGATTGGTCTTGATTGTAGGTGTAGCGAGAAGGAAAATTCTAGCTAGAACCTCAGTGCATATTGCAGCAGAAGTAGATCATGCTCAGGAATACATCCATCGAGAAATTTAAAGTGCACTGGAAGCACTTTGGGCCTGATGAAGCTACATGGGAGATGGCAAATCAGATGTGGGCTATCTATCCTTCATTGTTTTCCAGTTGAGGCAAAGCAATTTTGGTATGATGTTTGGTTTATGTTTGGCATATGTTTTGGTGATGTTTTGGTATGTGTATGTTAGGTCCATATATTACTAGTGTAGTCCCTTATTGTTGTTAGTGTAGCCCCCTTATTGTTATTGTTGTACCCTTGTAACCCCAATATTGTTATTATTATGCCCTTATATTATTATTTTTAGGTCGGCTAGGATTATATTGTGACCCCATATATAGAAGGAGGTTTTGTAATTTGTATCATAGAAGAGTTGTTCATTTATGTAATGTAAAGGAGGTTTCCCCCTCTAATTGTCTTATTTCTAAGGCGTTGATCTCTCTTTTATTCTATTTTTGGAGCTTGTTTCATAACATTTGGTATTAGAGCTTTGGATTCTAAGGTTTCGCTGCTCCAAACAAGTCATTGTGGAATTTTCACTATAAATTTTTTTATACGAATGTGCAAAAGCTAAAAAAATTATCACGCAAATCCGAAAGCCTGAGGAACACTGTGTAAAAATTTCAGATCTTGGTTTGCAATATTTTATGAGATATGATATGTGGAAGTTAGGGTTTTTTCAGGTTCCCGAATTTCATCTCAAAGAGGTGACCGTGGAAAAATTTTCATAACTCTCTCTTTGAGCATCGGATTGGAATTATGTAAAAAGTGGCCGCAAGTAAACAAACTTTAGTTTCATGTGTATCAATTTTAGAGTTGAAGGAGGAAACAATGACACATGGCACGCCGTACAATTTCGCTCTACTGAACTAGGCCATAATTAGGTCATTGTGGGAGTTTGGGCATAAATTTTCCTTGAAGAATCCAAATCAGGTCAGACCTGTCAGTGGAAATCTGATGCTCAGAGAGAGAAATATTTATAGATGTACATACCTCCATGAGATAATTTATAAAGCTCCAATGTGCAGTATGTTTGTTATATGGTCATGTTATCATGGTGTTTTTCCTTAAGCATGTTATTCATTCTAAATTCGACATAAAGATAAGTTATAAAGCTCCATAGGAAGTATGTTTTCTTTTGAGAGGTTTTTTTGAGGTGTAGGTGTGGTTTAACAGTGGTAATGGTGTTCCCCAAGGGGGAGGATTCTGTAACAAACCCAAGTTAAAATTTCATGTAATAAAAGTTAATAAAGGAAAAAATAAGACCATGGTTAAGGAACACTTATTACAATATGAATTTTTGGAAAAAATATCCTAGTGGGCATCACTGGATATGTTTATGGCTAAGGGGAAATAGGAAAAGGCAATGTCTAAGGCATTAAAGAGGAAAAAAGTGTTTTTGGCACATTTATTTATGAAAATAAAGGAAATTAGGATAAAAGGAAGATGAAAGGTCATAGGTTGCATGTGACGAGGAAATTGAAGGAAAATAATGTAAAATGAAGAAATAGAGACCTCATTAATAAAAAGGCTTCAGAGGATCAGTTCATGGCTTTTGTCAGTTTGGTTTTGGAGCTCCCTCTATTATCTCTCTCCCTCTCATACTCTTAGACACTTAGAGTTGTCTTCAATCATTTCATCATTGGAACAAGAAAGGGGAAAGCAAGCAAAGGAAAAGGAAGGAAAGAAAAGATCAAGTAAGGAACAGCTAGATCAAGAAGCTTCAGCAGGAATAATTTTAGGTAGCATATTCCATGTGTGATTTCCTAGTTGGTTTGGACATGCATGGCTTATGCATGTTTGTATTTGGTTCTCTTGTTGTCGGTGGAATGATTTTGCTGATTTTTTATAATGGTTTTAAACCTTTCCTTTCCTTTTTCCATATATCCATGGTGTGATGGGATTGATCTCAGTTTTGATATTTGGAATTTCTAGATGGTTTTCGATATCCGAGGCGGATATGGTCTCATGAAATTTCAAAAGGCCTAGGAATCCCTTTACCGATTTTGGTAGGATACATGGTAAAACCTGTGGGTGGTGTATCAGTTTGGGGCTTAGTCATCCATTGTGGATTGTGGTAAATCCTAAGTGACATGGAGACATAAAATTCCTCAATAATAGTGATGGATTCCAGAGGCATTCAAAGCTCAGTTTTGTTTTGTGATCTCAGAACCAGTCTAGGTGTGATCACGATATGGTGCGGCTGGAGGTGGTTTAACCTATGGATTCCCTTGGTTTTTTTTGGATTGGTTTATTCATGAGATCCAACATTCATGCTTCAAATATGGCATAGGGGTGACTGGCTGACGATATATTTGGCTCAACCATGTCTATGGTCAGGGGGTACGTTAAAGTCCTGGACCTAGTTGGCTCTTGCTTATGTTTAATAATAGATAAGTTATCTTGGTTTTGTACTTATTAATGTGTGGCTTTAATGGTCGTTATCTCATTGTTATTTATATGGCTTAATGTTGGTTATAAGCATTGTTATATGATTGTTTCAAGTCATAGTTATTTCATGTACTTAGTTTTAATTGTAAATATAATGGATGTAAGACCTAATTGATGTCATAAAAATTAAAGGAAGAGGGTAGTGATCCTTCTTGTCATGTCTCATAATATTTTTCAGCCATTCAAGCTATGTCTTGTATCCTAGACCTATAAGTTGCATTAATCAAAAGTTTTTGACAGAATGTCAGTCCCAGTTGGGGATGGTGAGGCCTAGTCCTGGAGTCAGGTTTTGGTTCATTAGCCTTGTCATCATGTTTTTTACCGATTATGGAAGCTACGAGGAAGTTAGGAAGTGACCGAGATTTTGGGTTTAAAAAATGGCACAAACCCCACGGATGCAAGCACAAGTATGAGGGAAAATTTCCCTGGATGCACGCATACCCATGTTCTGGGAGTGTCCAGAGCCTCTCAGACACACCCTTTCCCATATTAAGGGAGCACCCAGGTGATTTATTCACTAAAAATCAGTGGGACCCAGGGATCAGTCAGGTGGATGACTGGGATAGCCTCTTGGGGTACTATAAGAGGTACATGAGGTCTATGTTATGGGTTTCCATCGATTCCACTTCCTTAAAGTCACCAAGGAGGTTGATTCTGGTCATAACTTCCCCTCATCTCATGTTTACCCCAGTTGGTCGGTTACTTGGGTAGATGTGAGGGTAGGTGTCGTTACAAGACCCCTATGCTCAGATATGTTGTTTAAACCTGTAGATTTCATATTTGTGACATGTTTGACAAAATTCCTATCATGGATAGTAAGGGTCTAGTAAATTCATTTTTCAAGTAATTGCATTTGTATCATTATTCTGGTGTTATATTTCATTCCTGGAAGTGTCATGGAGTTCTAGGAAGTGACCTATGTCTTAGCCATAAAATTTAGCCTTAAATACCATAGTCACTTGCACAACACTAGCAGAAAAATGTTGCAGTCATAGTCACATAGGGCCATGGGAGTGACTAGAACTCTCAATCGCTTGGAGCACTTGGAAAGGGAGCGAATAGGGGATTAATGCAGTCAAAAGTTAGTTTGTGTCGGGGGCTAGTCACCTAGAAGGCTTGGATGGATCCTCAGGGTTTTTTTGTAGGTGTAGAAGGTTTGTTTTGTTGTGTTCCATCAGTTCCACTTCCTTAACTAACACATAGGGAGTTGAATCATATCATTGTAACTCTTCATCACATGTTTACCCCAGTTGGACAGTTACTTGGGTAGATGTGGGAGGAGGGTGTTATATCTAACGCCTCTATGTAATGAACCCAAGGGGCCTCGTAAGAGTCATTATTAGTTATTTTAATAAATAATACCCGCAAGAATTGTAAGTGGTTGACCCACATTATAAGAAATGGACCATAATTAGTTATAATGGGCCATAGATAATAAATAAAATGGTTAACCTGCACTATTAAAGGGATCAATAGTATTTATGGTTTTGGGTCTCATGAAACTATATATTTTCAAAGATAGTAAGGGAAATCTTGTCTTGTGTTGTGTAATTGAGCTCTGCTCTACTGAAGGTTTCCCCCTCGAATAGGAAAGTTAAAAATATTGTTGTAAATATTAATAGAATATTTCCATTTTTATCATCTCATTGTGTTATCTTTTGTAGTATCTCTGTCATATTTCACACTTATGATATTTTTTACAAGTCAAGCATACTGCAAGTGGTATCAAAGCACTTTCCCAACCCAGTCGCACCACCAATTTTAGAAAAAAAATTAGGCTAGAGACGTGTTCTGAGGTAATTAAAATATAGATATTTGTCACTATACGTGCATCAACCTATGGTTGGGGAAGAATACACATAGGAACTACAAGAGGTGGTCATGTTTTTTGGACTCCCTTGTAACCCCTATTAGTACCCCATCGAGTATTAACGCATTAGATAACACCTTTAGATGAACTACACTTCCACGTACCTCTGGTATATTAGAAACCCCCCAAGATTAACAAAAAACCAACCTTAGATAAGTTTTCGGCCATCTTGTTACTATAGTATATTGAGAACAACAATCAGGAATATTACTCACACGTACCTAGGGTAGTCAAGTATTATGGCTAAGGGCACATATGATCATCCTTAGTTAGCACTCTTAAATATTGGTTCGAGAAATATTATTGGACTCCTGGAGTATATCGCGATATGTAGCACCTGACGCTCCTTTATTGCCATAGTTCCCTCACTTCTTGTTGATTTTTCGTCACATTTTTTCCTCCAACTTGGAATATTTTCTCTAAAGTCATTTGTGCCCATTTTGACAAGGACTCTCACTTTTTAGGTAACCTCATGAAGCATAAAAAAAAGTATACTATACAAGACTACATCATGTCATTTGAACAACTGTTCATTTAGACCGAGAGCCTTAGGGATTACTTCTATATGGAATGTTTGATAAGTGGCCTCAAGGAAGCCATCTAGGCACATGTTAGAATGCATCAACTCGCTACTTGGTTGGAAGGTTGCTACAAATATTGAGATGCAGAAAATACTATTAATTCCCAATAAATTCATCCTTCATTGACATCAAAGGCACCTCCCACCCCTACTAGTGGTCCCATCCAAACCCTTAAGGTGCAAAAGGTATCACCAACAAAAATGGTTGAAAGGAGAAGACAAGGACGATGTTACTATTGTGATAAAAAATATTCACCAAGCCATAAATCCAAGGAACCAAATTTATTTTAGAACAACGCAGCTAAAAATAGGCAAGATGATGAAGCCCAACCCACTGAAGTGTAGGCAAGGATGCAAGGGAACCCAAAAATACTACATCATATACTACAACAACACCTATTGAACCGATTATCTCACTCAATGCATTAGAAATTATTCCTTATCCACAAAACTCTTTAAATAAGAGGCTTTATTAAGTATTTCCCAGTGGTGGTGTTGATTGACAGTGGCAACATGCATAATTTTGTCCATAAATGAGTCACTAAGGCCATGCATTGTTTTGTGAGGGAATTATACAATTTTAAGGTTCTTATAGCAGATGGGGGGATAATGAAATGTGGAGGATGTTTTTAGATCATAAATCTCCATATGGGGGACTATCACCATAAAACACACATGTTTTCCATTGAAATGGGAGATGGACACACCCATACACTTTGAGGGCCCCACGACGGTCCTCCTACTATCACCAACTCACATAAAATGGAGAAGAGTTTAAATAAGGGACACCATGGGGTAGTTTCTCAATTCAATTCAATCTAGGCCATTGAATCAAGGCCTGCCAACACTCATCTAGAAGTGAAAATGGTGTTCAGTCACCACCAAAAGGTGATTGAAAAACCCAAGGAGCTACCCTCTTCTTAGGGTGACCATGATCATAGCATCCCTTTGATTCCAGGTATCTATCCCACAAATGTATGCCCCTAGAGGTATCCATTCAAAAAAAAGAATGAGATTGAAGATATTATTAGGGAGCTACTAGAAGAAACCATTGTTCATCTTAACACTAGCCCTTATTCGCCCAAATGGTCATGGTCTTAAATAAAGATGGGGAGTGGCACATGTGTTCCAACTTCAAGTCCCTCAACAAGCTCAACATAAAGGATAAGTTTCCCATTCCAGTAGTTGATACTCTCCTTGATGAAATCCATGACGCCAAATTCTTTACCAAGTAGGATCTTTGTTCGGGATATCACCAAATCAGAATGAAAGTACCAAACATTCCTAAAATATCTTTCAGAACCCATGAAGGTCACAATGATTTTTTGCTTATTCTTATGAGGAATTTACGATTGCAGATAAATTTATCTTTGCTAGAACTAGTGGTGTTATCACTCAGAAAAAGTGAAACATTATTTTATATGGTCATAGAGTTCATTTGTCATAAGTTGGTATAGGAAAATTTAATTTTTCTATCTTTAACCTATCCTAAGGTTCAAACCCACCTCCATATAGGTCACATCATGTCTCATTAGTCATCATTAGGTGTCAGATTCCATCTCCCAAGCGTTTAAATCCAAAAAGGACACTTTAGCCAGTTTTTCTCTTTTCGTAGCGTTTTACACTGTAAAATAGCAGTTTTCACTATGAAACTGCCTAATAGTTTCGTAGCAAAATGTCAGAAAATGAACTAGCCATGCTACGAAAAATAATTTTCCTGTCTGTCTTGTCAAATCCACTGAAAGGTGTTAGTTCATGATTAGAGGATATAGGGTGGATGTCATTTGAGTCAGTTAGGGTTATTTCAAAGGTACAAGGTCATGCCTGAAGTCATCATTATCATTTTTAGCATGCATGAGTCATGATTAGGGCATGAGTTGTCATTGAAACCATAAAAAATTACCCAATTTAGTCTTTTTGTCATTCTATGTTTTATCCTTGCATGTTATTGAGTTACCGGAGAGCTGCTTCACCAAGCCAATCAGGTTGCTGGCATTTTCAAAAGTTTCAGGTGTCACTAATCAAGCGAGGCTGAGAAGATATAAATTAACCATGGCTGCAAGAAAGAAGACTAACAAAGGTGATAACTGCCTCAAATATGAACCCATGGACGTGAATTTTTTAAATGAAAACCCAACTACCTTGGAAGTGTTCAGAAGAACATTTTGCTTGAAATTATGTCAAAGATTGCAAGGGTGCCATTTGTAGGTTTCACATGGTCTACTCCTACCACCTTAGGCTTCTATTGCATTTTGTGGATAAGAGGTATCTTGACTTGCCCTTTTACTTATATAGAATTCTAACTAAAATGTCAGATAAGGTCCAAGTTAAAAAAGAAGGAAATGAAACTTCTCTATTTCATCATGGTTTGATCAAGTTGTTGGTGTTAGAGGAGTTAAAGATATTAGGCAGAGATTGGACATCCTTTCTGTTCATAAGTGGTTTTGAAGTAGATGTTTTCACTCCTAAAATAGTTCCCAAACATAGAGATGTTTCATCACCTATAGTGGCAGAGAAATTTGAGCCAGTGAGCATGGAGGCGGAGCCTTTGCAAAAGGTTGATACACCCAAAGCTACACCTGGAAAACAGAATCCAACAGTGAGAAAATGTGGCAGAAAGAGGGTTACAAGGAGAAAAATAGTGGTTAAGGTTAACTTAGAGGACATCTTGCATGCTATTGATATTGAAGAAACTCCCATAGTCCAAGCTGAAGACATAGATGAGGGAGGAAGGAAGCTTGAGAAAGGAAAAACAACTAAGAAGTTAGAATTTGCAGGTGATGATGCTGGATTCATGTTTCAAGCTATAAAACCAATGACAAGACATGCCAGAAAAGCCTTGGAAAGCAGCAAAGAAACTTAGGATTTCAGTGAAACTGTTCAACCACCACCAAGCATCATAGACCTCTCCTCACCTGCAAAAGAAGATATGGTCATCAAACAAAAGAAGGGCAAAGATAAAATCACTGAAAAGACAAAATTTGAAGCCCTTAAGGAGAATTTGAAAGATGCAAGTGAATAGATATCAATCTTGAGGAAAGAGGCAAAGAAGCATAGAGCTGAAAGAGAACATTTTGAACAAATGAGGAATATTTGGGAGGATCAAGTCACAAGTGTCTCAAAGACCTTGGACAACACAGAAAAACTGATAAAGTGGACTCATCCACTAAGAAAAGAGGTCAAGCACATCAAAAAGGTAAACCTTCACTTGCAATCCAAGAATAGGAAACTGAAGGATCAAGTCAAAGACCTTCAAGAAAAATTGGATATGATTCATGAAGAGCTAGAAAAGAAAGGTTTGAAGATGACTGTGGTTGAGGAGCCCATTGTTCAACTAATCATAAATGAAGAGGAAACACCACAGGAGCAATAATTTGAGGTTGAATATGCTTCAGAGGGTTCATTACATGCAAAAAATCAAGATTTTGTAGCAGGAGGTCATTTTGTGAAGACAGTTTTGAAATGTAAAATTTCTTCACTTTTACACAGTTTCGTGGCGTTTCCTAGGCTTGAAGCCAGGAAAACACTACGAAAAAACCTCTAGCAACCTTTTTGTTTCTAAAGTCACTATTTGCAGTTTTCAAGGAGGTAGATTGATGGTGGTGATGTTTCATGACTTGATTGACATCATGGAACAACAAAGGAGCAAAGTTATTGGGTGCAGAAGCCATTTTTTCAATGCTACCAAAACTCGCTACGAAATTGCCACATTTTTGTAGAGAGCATTTGTTAAAGGTTTTGGAGCATCTTAATGGCAGTTTTGGATATCTGGACTGCTCCGACATTTCAAGGGAGCTTATCATCAAATATTTATGACTCGAAGGAGGTGCTATGAAGACAGGTCATCAGCCAAAGTAGCTTTGAAGATAAGGGTCATGCATCCCTAAAAAGTAGGGTTATGCTCCACAAGTCTAGGAGAGTTTTAAATATGTAAAGTGGTAATGGACTCTGTCATGTTTCTTTCGAGCATGTGATGCTCATTTTGTAACTATCATATAACTGTTTCAAAAGATAAGGTATATTAATGTAATAAATAGGAGTTAGAGTCCTATTAGGAAATGTTTTATTTAAGGTGTAGCTGTCAGCTTTTGGTTAGAAGTCATGTATTTCAGTTATGTGATGTCATAGGAGAATTTTATGGTCTAGCCACCAGGAAAATCATCATTATTGTAAAGAAGGTCTATTTAAAGACAAAGCATCGAAATAGTCAAGGGGACATTTTTTTCACTAAACTGTTGCTTTTATGTATTTGAATTATATTAGTAATACAAAGTGACTTTCTTCTTGACATACCTAAGATTCTCATGGGGTTTTTAATGTCTTATTGATCTATATATTTATGTTTTTACCACTTGTAGTATATTTCATCTCTATTACTCAGAATTCATAATTTATGCTCTAACTTCCTTTAGTGATGAAATGATTGTGTTTCCCTATGTTTTGTGTGAGTTGCCTCTGTTAAAGACCTCTATCTGCCTCAACTTCCATGTCAATAAACCTTGCCACTAAAACTACTGATTGTTGACTCCATAAGCCCAATGGTAGAAAACCTGCATTCTTTTCAACTTGCAAACATAAAAATCATGTTACATTTCCAATAGAGTTAGCCATCTAGTACCGTCATTATTCAATATCATAAAACCCCCTTGAGAGAGCCCTCTCAGACTGAAGAGGCTAAGCATCAGTCAAAAGCTGGTTTGAAACAATCACACTGAGTTGTTTGATAAGCAGCCAATCAAGTACAATTTTTTGATAACAAGTGGATTGGTCTCAAAAAACATCACACAAAGAATATAGATTCCCCCCTACAGAAATTTAAAGATAGGAAAGGGGACTACTTGTAATCCGTCGCAAGATTTACTTTCCTCCTAGCTTGTGAGCTCCAACCATAGCTTCAAATGTTATAATTAGAACTTTCACATTCAATAAGAACAAGCCAAGGATATACAATAGCTACGTAGCATAATTCAATTACTTTATTCAATGAATGAGAAAGGCATTGAAATACATGAATGTAAGTGTAACACAACACATATAGGAAAACATGATACTATTTGTATTAATAGAAACAAGAGAGATTTTACAACCAAGAATATTATTTGATCTTGTAGAGATCTCCCCAAGTTGACTTGTCCTTCCTTGTCACAAAGAACACCTCAATGTTACCTAATGCATAAAGATGTTGGCTCTCTTAGATTCAAAGAAACAACATGAGGGCATGATCAGTATCCAAAATCCAACCCTGATGTTGTGAATGGCAATAAATTTAGAGGATAGTGTGGTATTTAGAAATTCTTATCCATTTACCAATCTAGTCTTGGGATCCAGTTAAGAGGGGAAGATGAGCTCAATGGATAAGAGGTTAAGTATCCAATGAAGTATCATATAGGACTCGAAATTATTATCCAAGTTAAATGGTTATAAAAATCCCTAGAATCTTATGTAAGAGGAAGCTTTGTAAATATTTTTAATTTTCCTGAATTTCTAGAATCAGTGCACCCCCAGAAAGGAGCAATATGTTGCTGATGAGTGCTGGTGCATAAAGGAGTAACTAGCAGTGAATCTAGGTCTCTTAAAGATTTGATTTTTTCCTTCGAAGATCTGAAATCACAAACAAGCAAACATCAAATAGCACCTGCATAGCATATATTCATAAATCATATCTATTATGGTGATCAAGGAATCCATAAAATAAACTAATCAATTGACAACTTATTGAGAAAAAAGAATTTATTTGTATTAACTTTGAATAAGAAGAGACTTACAACCGTGTCTGCCTTGATGTTGTACAGGTCTTCCTAGGGTACGGAATAGGTGTTTTCTTTATTCTGACAAACCTTGCACTCTTCCAATTGAGATACATATAGGTATGTAATCCTTCCCACATAAAATCTCAACTAAAAGGATCTGAGTTTCAACAGCACTTCAACTCCAATAATACTAAAAACTTCAACTCATCAATTATAACCCCTTGATACTGCCCCATGCCTCTTTTTATAGTGAAAGAGAGGAAGTTACATCACCATACAAGAAGGGATAGAATCCTCCTTCAAAGGGATTAGCTCCTTACATCAAGGGGTTAGCTCCTTATTGGATGGGATGCATGAACATGAAAGGAGTGGACTTTCCACCGTAGGAATGTTTCTAGAAGCTTCCAAAAATGACTTTAACTGAGCCTCTAGATTTTACTTGCACCTTTTTCAATATTTTACAAGGTTTGAACTCTTAATAAATAGAAAGTGCATTTGGCTATGCATGATTTATAGCCAAAAAGTGCGGGACCACAGGAAATACTAAGAGAAAGTGCAGAACCAGAGTTTTAAGGCTTTTATGAGCTTTTCTCTTAGTTTCAAGGCTTGAATTTAGGAACCTGGATATTATAGACTTCCAAGGGAGTACTAAAATGTCATGGTGACAAATTTCAGTGTAACAAATTGCCCCCTAAAGTGTGAAGTCTAAAAATATTCGAAGAGTGATGTGCTTTATCATTTCAAGGATCATCCTATGGACACCCCAGTCGGAACCCTGTAAAAACATTCAACGCAACACATATATGTATATACATCATCGCTGAGGTAGGCATTCCCATACTCAGATCAAAAACTAACTAAAATTGTTCTGATACCGAAATTATTTTAATATTACATCAATAGTGTAGACACAGCATGGTCGTAGCCATCTGTAATGAATAGTCTATGGCATAATGAATAATAGAACTCCCCGCAGCCTGGATGGTGGAAACTAGATCCAGGGTCTTGATTTCTGCTTCCCGAACTAGTACGATTCTAACCATGTGATTAAATGTGTTGAAGTCAAACATGGTAGAAACCACTTGATTACAAATCAATGATGTGAATTGTTAACAAGTGTGAGAGAAACCACCAATAATGACAATGGTTCTCAAAGTACTCAGTACAATCCACGAAATGTGAATAAGTGATCTGAATTCAAACATTTCATGGAATCGTTCGATCGAAGGTCAATGATGCAACCTGTCGTCGAAGGCGAGAAACCTGCCATTAAGGCATGCAGATTTCAAGTACTGACAGATTCTAGATCAACTTCCTAGATGGTGAGCTGTCATCGATAGAAAGTGATCCGTCGTAAGCAAGCTCACAACACGAAACCATAGATCAAGTTTTGAAAAAAATTTGTGCAAGGACTGACTCAGGGATGGTCAACGCGAATGGAGACATGTGTTGCAGGTGAATGGTTTGTTTGACTGTCCTCTTGAACACATAACGACACTGCAAATGGTTTGGTGATAGTTTCCCTAAGCTAATACCCAGAAACCAGCTGAAGACTTTCAATGTGGTTTGATTAACTGATTGATAAAGGATTTCCCAACCTAGGTGGAAGTGCGACAGAAAGTGTCATGTTCAAGAGTCGTATAATGCTTTTATAAATCAAAGTGTAACAAATGAATCTATTTTTCTCTCTTTTTCCCCCACCATTTATGGCAAGTACCTCTTTATTTTTGACAAGCTTGAGGAGGATAACATTTTCTTGTTTATAAGCTCATCCTTCGGATGAGTCCAACTTAGTTTAAAATCGAACCCTAAGAAGGAGTGGTCCGTTCTTGTTTGTAATCGACAGGTCCTTTACCGTTAAATTTTAACAAGTCCAGTATAGGAGAAACTTGGTGTTTTTCATTTTTAGGGAGTCAGAAGAAAACACTTAAGAAAAATCCATGGGTGTTATTTTTCGTAAATTTAGTCTCTCAAGCCCAAAAAAGGATAAAATAATGCAAGAGAGAACTCTATTGACCATGATTATTCAACGTATACCTTTTTCGTAAATAGTCCAGTTCAGTCCAGAAAAGGGGTAAACTTATATTGAAGCGACGACTGTTCATTTACTTTAATGAGTTCGAATAGTCAAGTACTCAGCAATATTTTCATTTTTAAAGAGTCTAAAAAGGGCTTAAATGAGGACTCCATGGTTTCGCTTTTTCGTAAAATTTAAAGAGCCCGAAAAAGTGATAAAAGTTTACTCTTCATCAAAAATGACAATTTTGCCTGAAAAATCCGCTATTCTACACAAAAACTCGAAAAATTAAAAATACATGTTTCAATAATAAAAAATATTTTGAAAAAATGACTTTTTAAAGTGAAAAACAAACAAATTTAAAATTCATCTATTCGAAAAAACTTATAAAAAGGAGTTTTTCAAGTTCATTTTTACCATTTGAGTTTGGAGTGAAGTTTTTAGAGCTCTGGGGAAAAAACGATTCGAAGAATATTTTGGGCAAACCGACCATCGGAATCGAAAACTGTCTGTTTCAGGTAATCCACAACCTCCTTATCTTGCATTCCATCCATTCAATTTTTTAATTTAGGATCAAAATTTCATTTTTGGGAGGAAAACATGTTGAAAAATCTGCCCTCGGGGGTCTGCCCTTAAGACATTGGGAACCTGCGGACCTCGACATTTTCTACAAAGAAAAATTTCGGGGGCCCTGCACTTTTAACATAGGGCCCATGCGTATCTATGCACTGTCCCTGAGCGTAAATTGCGGAGGCGCCGTGACAAATTCAAAAACATATTTTCTTCCTAAGTTACCCAAAATTTTTGCTTGAAAATGATTCTAATCCTTCATTTTACTTGTTGTAGGATAACTAAAATGCTTATTTGGCGAGAACAGGAGCACAAAGGGGTAGATGAAGTAGCGATAAATCATCTACCTACTTTGCAAGCTTCAAGAGCATGTGGGCTTTACAAATTTTGGGCTATCAGTGGCATGAGAGCTCAGGTGGATCTTCTTACTTGGCTGGTAAGCAAATGGGATGTTCAAAACCAATGATTCGTGATCAGAGGACACTGGCTCGAGATTGAGCTGGAGGATATTTATTTTTTGACCGGTTTGTCCAAGAGAGGCAAACCACTATCTCTATTTGGGGCTAGGCCAGGTGGCCAGTTTGTTGCCAGCCTCCAATTGGAGTTCTGTAATGATGAAGGCAATCCCAGGGAAAAACGAATTGACATTAAAAATATCATCCATCCCGAGCTTAAAGTCATTTTTTTTACCATTGTCAATGTAGGTTTTAACCCTGAACAGAAATTATCTACACACAAACCTTATAACAGAAAATAAACAATAGCGAGAGCATAAAACATAAAACAGATAAACACAGATATTTTCCCCTGGATCCCAAATCGGGACGACCAGCTTGATTTTTCATTATATTCCTTTTAGTGTTACAACACATATATATACATGCCGAAGCATACATAAACCCCAATCCAATAACCCTGGATTAGAACATAACCGTAGTTCCCTTGACCAGATCTACAAAATACCAGGGGCCGAAAACCATCGTACCCAAAAACCATGTGCAAAATCATGCACAAAACCGTAGACATGGACTACCCACCGAAGACAAGATGAGTTGTGGAAAAATCTGCACCACATACCCAACATTCTCCCACTTGTTTTTCTAACTTGGGGACCTGGAGGCTTAGTCATTATTGAATTCTTTAATACATTGTTCCTACCAAGAGAACTTCTGAGTGCTCACAGACTTTGTCAATGCATCTGCAACATTCTTCAAAGTGTCCACCTTTACCAGCAACACCCTTTTAGTCTCAACCATATCTCTAACAAAGTGATATTGAACATCAATGTGCTTTGTCTTTGAATGATAAGCAGGGTTCTTAGCCAAGAAAATTTCACTTTGGCTATCACAGTCTATCCTTATAGCTTGCTGTACCAACCCCATACTTGAACACAATCTCTGCAACCAAACTGCTTTCTTGCTTGCATGAGTGGCTGCTATGTATTCTGCCTCTGTAGTTGAAAGAGCCACTACAGACTGTCTTTTACTCATCCAACTGATTGCGCCTCCAAATAGGCTAAACACATACCCACTTGTAGATCTTCTTTGGTCCAGATCTCCAGCCCAGTCTGCATCAACAAAACCATGAATGTCCAACATTCTTTCCAATCTTGGTCTTCCCTGGTAGCACAAGCCATAATTGCTAGTGCCACGTAAATATCTGAAAACCCGCTTTACTGCTGTCCAATGCTCCTTCCCTAGGTTTGACATAAACCTG
Source organism: Pinus albicaulis (assembly GCA_034641835.2). Lineage (NCBI taxonomy): Eukaryota > Viridiplantae > Streptophyta > Pinopsida > Pinales > Pinaceae > Pinus > Pinus albicaulis. The sequence continues at coordinate 948,254,684 of CM076571.1, read as the reverse complement.
CTCAATACTCCCACTGCATGTGCAATGTCTGGTCTAGTACAGACCATTGCATACATCAGGCTACCCACTGCACTTGCATATGGAACATAGGACATATCCTCCTCTTCTTCTTGTGTCTTGGGACACTGTTCAGCAGATAGCTTTACACCTACAGGAATAGGAACATTCACCGGTTTACTATCCTGCATATTGAACCTCTGCAATATAGTCTCGACATACTTCCTCTGGTTTAACCAGAGCTTCCTCTTTGCCAGATCTCTCTTAATTTCCATGCCCAAAATATAGTTTGCAGCACCCAGATCCTTCATGTCGAATTTGGAGAACAGTTGGGTCTTCAAATCTTGGATAATTTCTTTGTCATTTCCAATCAACAACATATCATCCACATACAAGACTAGATATATAAAACGATCACCAATTAATTTAAAATAAACACAATGATCTTCCTTGCTTCTGGTGAAGCCAAGTCCCCGTATATAGTATCAAATTTCTGATACCACATCTTTGGTGACTGTTTTAACCCATACAGATACTTCTTCAACCTGCATACCAGTTCTTTCTTACCCTTCACCATAAAGCCTTCAGGTTGCTTCATGTAGATCTCCTCTTCTAGATCCCTGTGAAGAAAAGTTGTCTTCACATCCATCTGTTCTATCTCAAAATCAAATGCAGCAGCAACAGATAAAAGTAATCTAATAGAAGTAACCTTGGCAACCGGAGAAAAAATATCACCAAAATCAATTCCCGGCACCTGGGAATAACCTTTCGCTACCAACCGAGCTTTGTATTTCTCCACCTTGCCTTCTACATTCATCTTCTTCTTAAACACCCATTTGCTCCCAGTGGGCTTCCTTCCAGCCGGCAACTCCACCAGATCCCATGCATCGTTTTTGTGCAAGGATGCCATTTCATCAGCCATGGCGCCTCCTTCCAGAGTTTTCCATCCTCTGAATCTACTGCCTCCCTGAAAGTTCTGGGTTCATCATCAGTTATAGTTAAGGCAAAACTTGAACAGAAAGTAGATGGACTATACCTTTCTGGTTGCCTTCTTTCTCGAACTGATCTTCTCAAAGCTGGAGTTTGTGGCTCTTCATCTTCTGAGTATTCTTCTGTTGTAGAGTCTGATTCATCCTCCTTTAACTCAAACTCTATCTTCTCAGGTTCCTTTGGTAGGACTTCATGTTTAACAACATCTTTCACTTCTTTAAACACCACATCTCAACTGTACACAACCTTCCTTGTTTCTGGGTTCCAAAGCTTGTAACCCTTTAAACCATCCTTATACCCAATGAAGATGCACCTTTCATATTTATTATCCAACTTGGTCCTTTTCTCCTTTGGAACATATACATATGCATCACATCCAAATACCCTTAGATGTGAAAGAGAGGGTTTCTTACCAGTCCATACCTCATGTGGAGTCTTATCCTCCAACGCTGATGAAGGTGATCTGTTAACTAAGTAACATGCAGTCTCCACTGCCTCTGCCCATAATTCTTGTCCTAACCCGGTACCACTGAGCATGCTTCTTGCCTTTTCCATTAGTGTTCTATTCATTCTTTCTGCAACTCCATTTTTCTGAGGTGTGTATGGAGTAGTCTTCTACCGTGCTATACCACACTTCTTACAGAACTCTTCAAATTCCTTCTTGCAGAACTCCCCACCATTATATGTCCTCAGCGCCTTTATCTTCTTCTCTATCTGGTTTTCCACCAGAGCCTTAAATTATTTAAATTTGTCAAAGACTTCAGATTTCTTCCTCAAGAAATATATCCATGTATTCCTTGAGAAGTCATCTATGAATGAAACATAGTACACAGACTTTCCCAGTGATGGAACTGACACAGGCCCAAACACATCATTGTGCACAAGTTCTAATATCTTGTTTTCCCTCTTAGCACCAGAAGGAAAACTCACCCGATTCTGCTTCCCATATACACAATGTTCACAGAAATCAAAATCCAGAGAACAATTAGACATACCTTCTACCATACCATCTCTATGCATTATCCTAAGGGCCTTCTCTCCAATATGTCCAAGCCTTTGATGCCATAGCATGGTCTTTTCTCTAGAGACAGCTAGGCTTTCCATCCCACTTTCAAGAACCACAGAACTATTACACCCATCAATAACAATGCTACCTTGTATCTTGTACAGAGTTCTAGTTCGAACTCCCCGCATTAATACCAATGCTCCCCGAACCATCTTGCAGGCATCTTTCTCGAACACTGTTTTTACACCTGCATCATCCATCTTGCTTACAGAAATCAGATTTCTGGCCAATGCAGGAATATGCAGAACACTAGGAAGTGTTCTAATCCTTCCACCTTGCAGCTTCGACGAGATTTTCCACGTTCGGTAATTACGGCCTTCCTATCATCCCCTAGGAAGACATCACCACCATCATATTTCTCATACTCGCGAACCACTCTGACAAGTGAAGTGAAAGGATACACACAGGTCAATCAACCATGACTCATGATATACATGTGTTGAAGAAGAAGCCAAATACACATCCCCTTCTTCATCAGGAGTCGGTTTTGCCTCTGCGCAGAAGAAGCATCCTCGGATCCCTTCCTTTCTTAGGAGCTTTCGTCTATGAGTCCTTGTACTTAGTGCCCTTCCTTTCCGCATTTCCGGCACACCTTTACAAACTTTCCGAAGTTAGATCTCCCTCTAGATTTAGATCTCCCACTCGAAACCTTATTCTTTTTTCTATTCTGGGACCTTCCTCGTACGGATAAGGCATCTCCATTCTGACCCTCCGTATTTCTCCATCTCATTTCCTCCGACAGCAAGGCTGAGACAATGTCATCAAAATTCAAGGTAGTTGTATTGCTACCTATTGCAATAACCAGACTGTCCCATGAATCTGGTAGAGAACACAACAAGCTGATGCACTTATCTTCACCTGAGATTTTAATATCAACAGACGACAGCTGACTACACGATGATGAGCGTTTAGATGCTCTGTGCGAATCTCCATCCTAGCTTTTCCCACAAGGTCTTCGCCATAGCTTCCCCAGATACATTCAACAATACTGAATCTGAGACACACAACCGTATTGTGCTTTTAGCCTTCTGATCCAGTTTCTTCCATTCTTCATCTAACATTCCTGTTGGCTTATTACCTGGATCTACCGCGATCCACTGATCTTTATCCACCAGCAGATCCTCCATCTTGAACTTCCACAACTCAAAACTCTGACCATTAAATTTCTCGATCTCTATCTTTCCGCCGCTCACCATCTTCTCTCACCGCAAGAATCGATCCCGCATATCTCCCAACGAACGGGGTCTACCTCGGGCAGGAACTAAAAACCCTACATTAGCAGCAAGGCGTCACTTGGCTTGAAAGCTTGACTTTGATACCAAATGTGGTTTTAACCACAGGCAAAATGATCTACATGAATCACCCCTGTGAAGAAAATAAACAATGGCAAGAGCATAAAACATAAAACAGATAAACACAGAGATTTTCCCCTGGATCCCAAATCGGGACGACCAGCTTGATTTTTCATTATATTCCTTTTAGTGTTACAACACATATATATACATCCCGAAGCATACATAAACCCCAATCCATATACCCTGGATTAGAACATAACCGTAGTTCCCTTGACCGGATCTACAACAATACCAGGGGCTGAAAACCATCGTACCCCAAAACTGTGTGCAAAACCATGGACGTGGACTACCCACCAGAAATTAAGGACCAAAAAATTTTTGCTGGGGCGCTGCCCCGAACCCCGACAGGGGGGGCTACCGCCCCCCCTGTCACCTATCGCCCCCCCTCTTACCCCCCCGCGCGTGCTTAGTCGTGGAAAGAATATAACACATACCCAACAGTCAAGTTGTGTGGAAGTGCAGCTTTGCATGTAGCCACCGGATCTGAGATGCGCATAGTAGTAGACTGCTTTCGAGGCACCATATTCAACTGGTGCAAGGCAGTGTTGGAAAATGTGAAAGGCCAACTTACCAGAGCAAAGAATGGGAAGCTAAACAACTTTGGATATGGGTCCATTGTAGTCACCTTTTCTCTAGAGAGGATCCCCATGTTAGCCCCACAGCATATTCATGTTGATGCTAGTTGACCTCGAGAGCCTAGGATGGTTCGTTGGGTAACTCTGATGGCCCGCCACAATGAGGGTGGGGAGATTGTGAGATTTCCCTCTACATACTTTCGTTGGCTGGAATGCCAAATTTTTGTTATAGAGGATTTTCCTTATACTGGAATGGACTTTCGTGGCGACCGGGAGATGCCCCTTCCTCCAGGAACTCAGTGGGATGAGTCAGGAAAAAAATCTCTTTTGACATGTTCTAATTTCTAATTTTTATTTTGTTTTTTAAATCATCCAAAACTGATATCAAAAAATTTCAAATGCAGATGTGGGTCCGACTCGACCAACCATTCTCCGCCCCTTTGACCAGAGGCAAAGGGATGCAGCAGTAGCACCACCACCCCCATAGGATCAGACTGCAGAGATCCTGACTGATTTAGAGCACCATTTGGAGCGGCTCATTATAGATATTCCTAAGACTACTATAGATGATATCCCGCTACATCTATAGAGATATGTCATAGGTGTTCCTGGACCATTCAGGAGGTTTTTGACTAGGGTGGCGTGAGCAGTGGTGTACTATTGTGATCATCACCATGGATAGTGGATGATTGATTTGTAGACCCATTTTTTGTATCACTTTTTTCCAATCATAAGGCGTTTTGAGCCTATGATCGAAGACGATGTATTATTTTTTGAACACTACATCTATACTATGATATACTATTATTTCCAGTTACTTGTCCAATCATGTTTATCAAATGTTGATTTCTTACTTTGTTATTGCAAATGTCTGTTTATAACACTAGAAGCAATTGTGTCTAATAATGTATTTAAACTTCTTGGAATGTGTTGATACTCAATATAATCGAACTCTCGTTCCAAAAGACGAACCCTTAAAAATAATCTTAATAATACTGGATTTCTAATGGCATATACTCGATTTAACTGTAATACAACGAGTTCAGAATCTAACTTAATGATCAAACTCCGAATTCCAAATGAAATGGATTTCAATAATAATTCAATAACTGCACTATATTCGGCAATATTGTTCGTCGTTTGACCGAGACTTACCCCATGCATCGATACTAACTCATCAATGGGTGAGTAAATAACCCAAGCTGTGGAAGAAATGTTTCGTGTACTACGAAAAGCACCATCAGCAAAACCAATATATGTTTGAAAGGACGTCGACATCTGCGATAAAAATATTCAGATAAGCAGGAAAAAATAGTAAGAGCACACTTAAGCTAGGCACATGTTTCTAATCTATAGCACACCAGCTAGAAAGTAACTAATATAAAGAGAAGATCTCCACACAGAAATCAAGCGTAATATCTCTTCAGATAAAGTCCATTTCTGAGTTTACCTAAAGAGACCCCGTCAAAATCAATAAATTCATAGGCCCCTTTTGCAAGTTGTCGCTTGAAAATGTAAGGACCATTCCATATGGGTTCAAATTTCCCAACCCCTAGTTTATCGTTGGCTTGATCATAAATCAAAACTAGGTCTCTTTCTGAAAAATTACGAGAGGTAACACTTCTATCATACTGAGCTTTCATTCTTTTTGCATGAGACTCGGTATCTAATGCAGCGGTGCGCCGATTCTCATCTAATTGAGCCAAGTATAAAAAATGTTTATCTTCTTAAGAAGTGTCTGGTAATAACTCTATGGCTAGTTGGAGTGATGGTATCTCGCATTCAATGGGTAATACCACTTCTAAACCATAAACCAATTGAAAAGGGGTAAAACCTGTCGCTGTTTTTATTGAAGTTCGATATGCCCAAAGTGTTGAAAAGAGCATGGTATGCCAATTCGAATTATGAATTCCAATGATTCGTTTGATCATGGTGACTAAAAATTTATTAATTTCCTCAACTAAACCATTGGCCTGCGGATAATATGGAGTAGAACTATCATGGCACAGGCCAAGCTGGTCTGTTAACTCAGTCATCATGATATTCTGAAAATGGCTCCCATGATCAGTAATTATCGCTTGGGGTACACCGAAACGAGCAATCACATGATTGAATACGAAAGTAGCTACAGTTTTGCCATCTATCGAAAATGTAGGCATCGCCTCGGCCCATTTGGTAAAATAATATACTGCTAGAATAATATACCCATGCCCCCCGGCCAAGTGAGGGTTACATGTAATGAATTTAATGCCCCATTTTGCAAAAAGACCGACATCAATTATGGGGTGAAGAGGAGCAGGTGGTGCATGCATTTTCTGATCGAATATTTGACAATTATGACATTTTCAGACCGCGTAAATACAAAATTTAAACATTGACGGCCAAAAATAACCTACGCTCAATATCTTTTGGGTTGTGGCGTACCTAGACATATGACCGCCACATGCCCCAGAGTGACAGACATTTAAAACCTTTTCGGCTTCCTCGTGGGTTAGACAATGTCAAAAAGTTGAGTCTGCACCAAGACGATATAGTGTGTCACCAAAAATATGATATTGTTGAGACTGGAAACGTATTTTTTGTCGTTGCGACTGTGAAAGCTCAAGCCGAAAATATTGGGTCTGAAGATAAACAATAATATCTCCATACCAAGGATCAACGGTACTAATAAGAAACAAGGATTCGTTCGCGATCGGTTGTTCCACCACAGTTTTTGTATCAGTACTTGGGAAATCACACATAAGTTCAGCAAATATCAATGATTTATTTGATTTGGATTTTTCAAATTCCAAATCAAACTCCTGCAGGATAACTATCCATTTGGAGTATTTGTCCCCTAGCAATTGTTTGGTCAAGATTTACATCATAGGGTTACAATCAGAGATCACTGTCGTTTTACATAAAATTATGTAGTGAAGAAAACGTTGGACAGCTTAAACAGCTGCCAAGGCCAATTTCTCCACATGTGAGTATTTAATCTCAGTCGGATGCAAATTCCGACTAAGATAGTAAATCACATGTTCACTATGGAACTCATCTTCCTGAACTAAAACCATTCCTATCGTGGAATTTGAAGCGGAGAGGTACAAAAAGTAATCTTGGTTGTAATTGGGAGGATGCAGTAACGGTGCATGGGTCAGCGCATTTTTCAAAGCATCAAAAGATCTATCAGTGACTTTGTCCCAAAAGAAAGGAATGTTATATTTCAACAACCTAGTGAAACCTTTCGTTAACTCGGCATAGTTAGGAATGAATCGTCATAAAAAGTTTTTCTTTCCCTTGCAAACTTTGGAGTTGGCGAAGAGTAGGAGGAGGAAAATTGATGATTGCTTCAACCTTCGATGGATCAACACGAATGCTTGCCTTCGAGACAATAAATCCCAGTAATCGTTCGGATTGTACGCAGAAAACACATTTGTGAGGATTTAGTCAAATATTATAATGCCTACATCATATAAAGATGGCTCGTAAATGAGTAATATGATCTAATCTGCGTGAAGAATGAGCAGGAAAATCGTCGAGGTAGGGCTGCACAATGTGCTTAATGTCGTGAAATGCATAAGACATGGCTCTTTGAAAAGTGGCGCCAGCATTCTTAAGGCCAAAAGGTAATTTTCGATAAGCAAAAGTCCCCCATGGACAAATGAAAGCTTTTTTAGGCTGATCTGCAGGGAGTATGTTTGTTTGATTGTAGCCAGAAAATCCATCCATGAATGAGTACATTTCACTTCCAGCACAATCATCGATAATTTAATCGATGTAAGGGGTTGGATAATTGTCTTTTGGACAAGCTCGATTTATATCCCTATAATCGATACATACTCTTATTTTTCCTTGTTTTTTATTAACCAAGACAATATTAGATACCCATTCCGTTAATAGGATTGGATAAATAAAACCTGCACGAAGTAATTTTTCAACTTCGGCTTTAATAGCGGCAACTTTTCTCGGATGTATCTGACGTAATATTTGTCTAACGAGTTTAGCATCCGGATATGTCTTAATTTCATGAACAACAATTGACGGATCGATTCTTGGCATTTCTTCATATGACCAGGAAAAAATGTCGCAGAATTCTTGAAATAGGGCTTTATATGCTTGGATTTCATCTGGCGTACAAGAAGCACCTATATTAATGTTTTCAACAATTCTGGGTTTCACTGAAATGTCTAGAGGAACCGTTGCAGAAATATTTTCTAAATTCAATTTGGAATCGACATGTGATACAGGATTATGAGGTTCTTTGACGTAATCAGTGGTAAAAATTGAGGAAAAATCATTCTCAAAATGATCGAGATCAGGTAAAAACGAAGACCTATGATGAAGATATTCCCATGGTAACTCATCTACCGATAATAATTCACGAATATGTTCATTAGTATTGAATACTTGTTGAGCAGGATCCGGAATTGGTGTCGAAGCTAAAATCGATATTGAAAATGACTCCTGATTGATCAAATTCACTAGATCAGAGTCGATTGAAGGAGTATCAGAAAATGATTGTACATGCTGATATGCTAACTCAAAAGGACTCAAAGGCATCGGACCATCGAATGAATCCAATTCTGATTCTGAAGGTACTATCCAAGGATAATCAAAGGACATAATACTTGATGTAATCATATTGATATTAGCAATAGGAGTTTGTACATTAGGAGGAGGTAGGGAAAAATTTCCCAGTAAACCGGAATCTTTAACTAAACCTACTCCGACATCCTTATATGGGATAGTCATTTTTCCGATATGTTGGATGCTATCAATAGAGGCTGGGTCAGATGAATAATATGAGAGTTGATCTATCTTAACGGTCTTTCCTTTGTGAGGAAACATGATGAGATGAAAGATCGATGATAGAACATCAGTCATAGCATAAGACCAACTGCGACCCAGGAGAAGGTTGTAATCCGAAGGGGCATCAACCACTTCCACATCTAGATTAACCATTTTGTCTTCGACCTCTATTGGCAGATCTTGTAAAATACCATATGGCTGAAAACCTCTTCCGTCGAAAGTTTTGAGAATAGTTGGTGATTGTTTAATTGTTGGAGAACCAAGTGATTTCCAACATTTAATCGACATAATACACATAGAATCCCCTTCATCAACAAAAGTACGAAAAATTCGCTTGTTTTTTATTATTACTAGAATCTGAAAAGCCATTTGATGAGGTAGGCGGGGTGTAAAATTCTCTGAATCGAAGATCATGAGGTTTGAATCCTAGAGATATATAGCTCCTAAGGCTGACAAAAGTAATTTTATTTGATCTGGGCATGATTGCAATACTTCCAAAGCCGACATTGCTGAAGGGGAAATCACCAAATCTTCAACAATATTGTAATTCTGAGCAGCTCTCGCATGTGGATTGAAAGCTGATTTATGAAGTACACCTTTTGCAGGCAGTTTAATCACGAAGTCAAGATTTTGTTTCTTTATTTGTAATGGATCAGAAACTGAAGGAGATGTATTCGATGTAGAATTGGATGTTTCTTCTTCGTTACTAGTATTTTTACTACCATAATCTTGCGATCGCGTCGCAACCATGAAAATATCCTCAACCGGATTGGAGGAAGATCCAACCATGTTACTATCTTGAGTGGGAAAGGGATCCTTCAAGACAACAGGTATAGGCGAACCCTTAACGAATTTTGATACCTCGGCCTATGCGGGCACTCTTTCGTAAAATGATCTTGGTCACATATGAGACAAGGATATCGAGGTTTGCATTTTTCGTCAGTCGGTTCAGTTGTATCGTTTTTCTCTTTTGAAGATTTTTTCTTTTTATTCTTACCTTTCTTCTTACCACAAGTTTTAGATTTTGTTGTAGATGACTCTACAATGTGAATATCAGCAGAAGCTTCTTGGGAAGAATCTCCTTTGGGTGAATCGGGTAAAGTGATAATAGGAGAAGTAGTCTTGGAAGACTTCTTCTTACTTTTACCAGTGCTAACAGAACCAATTACACCATCAGTAGCATGAGAGCCAGAAGGAGTTGCAGTTAACTGACCAGGTCTTGGTAGATCGGGGATTTAATCATACAGAGTACTTGACTGAGTATATACAAGGTCAAGGTATTGAGCTTAAACAATGACTTTCTCTTCCATAACAACGCCTCCTTTGGCCACATCTTCAGTAATTTTGGGCAATAACGATTTAATAAACCATTCAGCCAAAATTTGATCAGGAATGAAGACTTTAACTAAACGCCTTCTACGTCTCCATTCATGAATATGATCAGATATGTACGTAGATGTAGACTGTTTTAATGAATTCAGTAATTCTATGTCGTTTTCGTATCTGACAGGCAACTGAAAATGGGTTAATAAAGTAGTAGCTAGCACGTTAAAATTATTAAAATATCCGCGTGGTAACTCAATGTACCATTTGGCAGCTAGACCAATGAGAGTTCTCTGAAAAAGATGTAATCGAATCGAATCATCGACTAATGAATTGGATGCGCACCAGAGGTGATAAGTCATAACGTGATTAGAAGGGTCCTCTCCTAACTTACCTTCGAATTTCAGAATATGACTGGGCAACTTGTTAGGCATCGGCGGCCAATATGGAAGATAAAAAATAGGATCGTTCGTAAGGTGCGATAGATCCGGTAAATCTAAAGTTTCTATGAATGGTAACCGATGACTAGGGTCTTGATAACCTTGTGTGATCAAACCAGTGCTAGGAGGAGGATATCCAGGATAGCCTGGAATTGGATGTGCATTTTGAATCATGTAACCTCCTGGGTAACTAAGATTAACCACACCATATTGGGGTTGTTGAGGTATTTGATAAGTATACCCAGGGTACGGCTGATACTGATACACTAGATTTTGTGTAGTTTGACCAGTTTGATACTGTCCCTCGTACGATTGATAAGTAAACTGTGGTTGACTAGACACCATCGTACTTGTACTAGCTTGTCTTGCAGGCATCTGGACCGAAGTCTGAACTGTAGGTCCTGACTGTGGCACAAAGACTTGAGGAATTTTCATTGACGCAGGGATAGAAGAAACCAGAGCTATAGATACTTCAGAAACAAGTGTTGTAGGTTGACCAGAAGTTGCAGTAGTTTCAGTAGTTTGAGGCGTATTCTGAGGTGTACTAGGCCCAGGCTACTGAACAGAGCCAGGTGTAGGGATTTGAACAGTAGGATGGACAGGTTTTTGGGTTGGACCAAAAACCAAAGGCTGTGCAGGTTGATTAGGTAACTGCACATTATGTTGCATAATCTGTTGAATTTCAGATGGATTCCACACCATGTTCATTCCAGGGTATTGACCCATAGAAGGTTGTACATATGAAGGACCATAGCCTAGTTGAACGTAGGGTTGATAATTAAGTGGTAAATTTCCAGCTTCTTGTAAAAATGATTGACCGGAAGGTGGTTGGAAACCTTGATTTGGGTATTGACCTTGAGGTTGATAACCCTGAGGCACGTACTGAATCTGGGGTTGATAAGGACCCTGAGGAATATATTGAGTCTGGGGTTGACCTTGGGGTATGTATTGTCCTTGAGGTTGATAACTTTGAGGTATGTACTGTCCTTGAGGTTGTTCTCCAGGTAAATAATATTTTCCCACAATTTGTCGTGGTAAAAAATTACCTTGAGGTTGCCCCAGGCGGTAACTGACTACCTTGAGGTTGCCCCCCAAGCGGTAACTGACTACCTTGAGGTTGCCCCCGAGGTGGTAAATGACTACCTTGAGGTTGAAGATTTGGAATATTACCAGACATCATAAATATTTGCTCTGCGTTCAACATTTTATTTTTAGCTCCATTAATACCAGATGATAACACTTGTTTAATTGGTCGAGGATTTTCTCCTGAGAAAGTATCAGAGAGTGACTGGTACCCCAAAGGAACAGAAGGACCATCGTATAAAAATGTTTCTGGTGATTGGGAAAACATAGATGACTCACCTGACATAATCAATGAAGGATAATAACCTCTTGGTGTAGGATGAAAAGGAATTCGGGGTGGTGAAAAACTAAGACCCGGGTTTTCTAAAAAATTTGTCAATGATAAATACCAAGCGTCACTTCTAAAAGGACTGTAGAAAATTGATTCACGCTCCCTAAGATTCAAATTCTATTGGTTTTTGGGAAGATTTACGTCTTCGTCTGGACCGACAAGTTCTTCAATAGATATGAGGTTAGAAGGAAGATTTTCAGTAATGATATTTCTTACCCTAGGTGAACCAGGATCACTAGAAGTTGGAGTAACAAATCCTGAAGATGGTTCCAAAACAGCAGGTTCAATGTCAGGCTCAGAAATTTTAGGTTCTTCAGCTAATTCGCTGGAAGGAGAAATACTACCAGTAACTTCTGAAACTGAAATTGGCTCTTGAATATGCTTTGTTGTTTGTAATTGATAATCAGGATGAACAACTATAGATGACTCTTCGGCTTCTGTTGATCTAATTCTACTATCACTAGGCAATACTAGAGCTTGCAGCCCTTCAAGTTGGCTTGGTGTATACTCAGGGGGCTTCCCCTGAATTTTGCGTGATTGTCTCGGTAAGTCAGCCACGATTAAAAATTCTTAACCACACGCAAACAAATAAAATTTCAATAAAAACTCCTAGAGTCACTAAGGAAATAAACAAATGAATCACATGCCTAAAAATCTAAGAGATCAATCCACACACAAACAATAACTTCCCACACTAAAACCACTAGTTGGTGATGAAATCCAACATCGTCGTATTTAATGTAGAAAGAGAGGTTGGAACAGTTACCTCAACAAACTGCTTAATGAAACAGACCGGTGCAAGTTTCTCCACTTAAACCATCTCGAGTGAAGATAACCCTCTGGAGAGTCTAAGTGAGTCTAGTCGACGTCTGCTCCAGGTACAATGGGATCTTTCCGCCACCGTCACCTTAGGAAAAAACCGTAAGATTATGGTCACTATGGTTACCAACAGGGACTAATATACCTGGGGGAACAGTCTACAGTCAGACATACGCGCAAGGGCAGAGTAACAAAGCTCAATCCCCTTAAAGGCTCCTTGACATAATCCAAGGTATACCGACAAGTGACCCCAGGCTCCTCGACAATGGTCTATCCGAGGTTTACCATTGTTAATACGCGCATATATTCTATCGTTCCCAATGAGATAGAATTGATTATCCCACTAGTTCAGATATGACCTCGTGCTTGACTCCTTTAGGAGGAGCTTCCCAAAGCATACAAGCAACTATTGGATTTTTTCCTACCGCAAGATTAACTACTTGTTTGTTTTAACTGTCTTGGAGAGTTAATTACTCCCTACTCCAAGACACTAGCCTAAGTTATATTGGTGAAAAGAGTCCTAGAAATATAAAAGTTACTAGATTGATTTTAATTTAAGCGTTGATTTTAAAAAGTTGTTTCTTAGGACAATAGGTGCGAAAGTGAAACTGATGATATATAGTGACCCAACTCAAATCATACTAAAACATGCATCTATTATGAGAAACAATTCATTTTCTTTCAATGAATTCTATCTAAAGGAAGAGTTGAGAAATGCAATCTTTTAAAAACAAATCTTTCCTTCAAACAAGAATAAATGAAAAGAAATCTAATTTCAAAGAGAACTCAAAATAATCTATTGCTCAACAAGAAATCCCTTTTATTCAAGATCGTAACTACAAACGAAGTTTTTCTTCAAAAGACACTAAAATTTCTAGAAAAAACACTCAAAACTAAAAATACTATTTTTGAGATCTAAAAAATCTAAGAATAAATCTGAATTAAAACTTCAAATATTTTAAGGATGTCTTACTTAGTTTGTGATCTAACTAAGAAATTCTTTACTTGAATCAGAAAGAACTCTAAAAAACATCCAATTTTGGTTTTTAAGTGAAATCCCAAACTTATTAACAAAAGTTTTATAAAGATTTGCAAATGAGAGAAATGGGATCTAAGTCTCATAAAACAACTTCTTCTATGATGTCAGACTTAGCAAGAAAGCAAGGAAATACCGATAATCTAAAGGTATCCCAGGGTTTCTAATCTTTGAGCGGGATGTAAGACAAAGCAAAAATCATTATACCATGCAGATCTTTAAGAAAATCAGTCAAAACAAAAATGCTAAAATAAACCCTTAACCAAGGCTTTCTGACAGAAGACACAGGTCTGGGTAATCACTGAGAATCAAACAAACTAATCCAGAAAATAATATTTTTAAGATTTTCAAAAAATTTGACAGGGTCCGCAAGATTTAATGCAAAATAGTGCAGTCCTGCACTATGGGTACAGGGAAAGTGCGAACTTTCTCGCACTGTCTCTAAAGGAAAAGAGTGGACACAAGAAAACTAGAGAAAAAACAAAAAAATATCAATCACTTTCAAAAGGATTCTACAGGGATAAACTACCCAAGCTAGTTTCAATCAATCAAACTCAGAAAAAGTAAACTCACAAGTCAAAAAATAAAAGAAATCAGAATTCAAAATCCTTCCCCAGTGGAGTCACCATTTTTTTGGATGGATAAGTCGTTCTTACGGACAAGACATACCTCCCAAGTGTCCTACAGACAACTAACAACAAAAAGACAACTAAAACTACCTTTCTCTAGATATATTGCGATTTATAATTAAATGCTATAAAGGCTTAATGATCATACCTTTGATCCAACGCTTGTTCGTAGTAGTAATCCTTTAGTCGCCCGAAGAGTTGCCTTCGAAGATCTGCAATCACAAACAAGAAAACATCAAATAGCATCTGCATAGCATATATTCATAAATCATATCTATTATCGTGATCAAGGAATCCATAAAATAAACTAATCAATTGACATCTTATTGAGAAAAACGAATTTATTTGTATTAACTTTGAATAAGAAGAGCCTTACAACCGTGTTTGCCTTGATGTTGTACAGGTCTTCCTGGGGTCCGGAATAGGCGTTTCCTTTACTCTGACAAGCCTTGCACTCTTCCAACTGAGATACATACAGGTATGTAATCCTTCCCACATAAAATTTGAGCTAAAAGGGTCTGAGTTTCAATAGCACTTCGACTCCAATAATACTAAAAATTCAACTCATCAATTGTAACCCCTTGAGACTGCCCCATGCCTCTTTTTATAGTGAAAGAGAGGAAGTTACAACACCATACAAGAAGGTATAGAATCCTCCTTCAAAGGGATTAGCTCCTTACATCAAGGGGTTAGCTCCTTATTGGATGGGATGCATGAACATGAAAGGAGCAAACTTTCCACTGCAGGAATGTTTCTAGAAGCTTCCAAAAATGACTTTAACTGAGCTTCTAGATTTTACTTGCACCTTTTTCAATCTTTTACAGGGGTCCGCACTCTTAATAAACAGAAATTGCGTTTGGCTACGCATGATTTATAGCCAAAAAGTGCTGGACCGCAGGAAATACTAAGAGAAAGTGCGAAACCAGAGTTTTAAGGCTTTTATGAGCTTTTCTCTTAGTTTCAAGGCTTAACTTTAGGAACCTGGATATTATAGACTTCCAAGGGAGTACTAAAATTTCAAGGTGAAAAATTTCAGTGTAACAACGAGTCTAATCATGTGAATAAATGAGATAGAGTCGAACATGGTAGACACCATCTGATTATTGGTCAATGATGTAATTCATTAACAGATGCGAGAGAAACCATTGATGATGTTAATGTCTCTCAATGTATAGTAGAAAAATCCATATGGTGTGAATTAATGAGTTGAATTTGAGCACCACACAAAATATTTCAGTCGAAGGCCAATGATGAAAACCTGTCACCAAGAGTGAGGAAAATTTCCATTGATGTATGAAAAATCCAAGGTACTAAAATGATTTTTTAATTCAACTTCCTGGATAATGAGGTGATGTCGATAGGAAGTGACCCATCACAAGAGGGCCTTGATGTATCCCCCATTAACGACAAAAAATAGGTATCATGATTTGAGACATAATGATTTTGATTTGGAACTGGTTCAAGAATGATAGACATGAATGTAGGCTTAAGAGAATTGTATCAAATATCAATTGAAGAAATTTTCTTGAACTTATCAGTGACATTTTATGGAGTTGGGAGTATTGAACCAAAACCAAATACAAAGGCTTTGATATGGTATGATGAACCAAAAGATAAGCAGATTTCCCAACCCAACAGTCATAGAGATGAAGTGGAAGAGTGTCATGTTAAAGAGTGAATCACAACCATTCAAATAGGTAAAGTACCCTATTTTCCAAATTTCCCCAACCATTTCTAGTTAGTACCTCTTTATTTTTTACAAGATTGAGGAAGATAACATATGCTTTATTTCTAAGTTCATCCTTCAGATGAATCCCTCTGAGTATTTTTAACAAACCATGAGAAGGAGTGGTTCGGTCCCATCATGTTTGATGAGTCAGACACTATTTGATTCTTTTATGAGTCTATTGAAGGTACAACTTGACTCCATTTTCATTTTTATATATTTTTAAAAAGAGGCGAAAAAGAAAACTATAAAGGTTCTTTTTCGCAAATAGTATCTTGAGCCCGAAAATGTTGAAAATGATACCCATGAGGACCTCTTAGCCATGTTTGACTAAGGTATTCCTTTTTTACAATTATTCTATCTTCGTCCGAAAAAGGGTTAAACTTATACTGAGTATACGTCTTTTCATTTACTTTAATGATTTCGAGAAAACAAGTGCTTGATAATATTTTCATGTTTAGGGAGTCTCAAAAGAGCTGAAAGAGGACTCCTCCTAGAGGAATGAGTGGCATAATGGGTATAAAATGGTTCCAGTCATGATGGAACTACTCAAAAAATGCAAAGGTCAAGAGGTTATGTTAGTCATCAGTATTTTTGTTATTTTATAGATGACTAAATACTTGTCCTAGATTTCTAAAAAACAAGATTCATGAATATTGTGAGTTTTAGAAATATCACTACTTTCATTATCCTTAAGATATAATTTTCACTATTTTACTACTCTGCCATTCCCTGATTACCCTACCACCCCTGGAAGACCCCTCATGGGCTTATGCCACTCATCTTTGTCTCATTTTCACACCCACAACCTCAGTACTCTGTTTTTCCTATACTTAACCCTTCCACTTTCCATCTAAGTTTTCCAAACAACCTACCCTTTCCCATGTTCATCAAATGCCTCAAGAATTGATGGTCTTAAATTTATCTCTATAGGCTCTTTAGATAAATAAAATACATTGGATTTTGGATCTTCAATACACCAATTTGTTAAAAACTCTGTTTTTCATACTTAAAGACCCTAAGCCAAGATTTCAGTCAAAGACCAAGTCAAGGAGCCTTCCACTAGGTCACTAGGGTCTCATAAGTTGTAGGTTATCTTTGGTGTTCTAAATCATTGTTTTTCATGTACTAAAAGCTGAATCAAATTGTGACAAAAATCAACACCTTTGTCCAAGTTAGATCAAGAAGAACTTCAAGGAGGACTACTTTGCCAAGGATAGAATTCTTCAAAAGGATAGCTTTCCATTTTGACATTTCTGTAGGAGTGTCAAGGTGGCTATCAGCAGAAAATTAGGTAAGTTAAGAGGCCTGCACCTCATTAGAAGATATACACAAGAAAATGGAAGAGGAAGCAACCTATTTTCAATGAAAGTTAGGGATCCTAGACATTGATTGGGCCAACAGTGTGCCAACCAAATATCAATGCATAAAATCACAAGGAAAGAGGCACACTAGCACAACCAAGCATGAATTGAAGATTTTTAGAGGTTATAAATGAAGAAGGGAAAAAGGTGAGGTGAACTGAAAAGAAATGAATGAACTTTAAAGGGCTATAGAGAACTTAGAAGACAACACTAATGATTTTTCTCTAACATCCCTAAAGCCTAAGGTTTTGGAAAGATAGGCAAAGAGATGAAATAAAAATTATAGGCCTCCATCATTGCCAACAGAAGAAGATTTCAAGGAACTGTTGTGTGTGTCATTCTATGGTTTGGCAAGGTAAAAATTTTTCACTACCTCAAAGGGAAAGCATGAAAGAGTATCAGTGTGAGGAAGGTCAAAGCCTTCATTTTCAGTCATTTTCCCTCAAATGATCAGAGGAAATCAAAGCATAGAGTTGAGGTTTAAGATGGAATTCCAAATAGATCATGAGGTCACTGTTGTGAAACTGCCCAACACCAAAAGCATCAGACAGGGCTGAATCATTATGCCATGGCACCTGCAAACCAGAAGTGGCCAAAGAGAGTTGGTATACAGGATGGTGAAAGTTGTGGTGCTTGTCAAAGATAGACTTATCATGCTTGGAGGTAAATGAGAAAGATGAGAAACAACTTTTCAGTCACCCATCAAGCCAAGGGCCATTTGATCACCAATATAAAAATAAGGAAGTCTTGAGAGTGTTGTCACCATGCACAATGCCTAAAAAGTTATGAAAGTAGTTGAAAGGCATAAACAGGCCAAAACACAGCAAATCATGTAACTCAAGAAAAACATCTGCAAGAAGAGTGAGAAAGAAACAAACAGGTCAAAGAGGTCAAAATCCATCTTGTTAGAAAACTAAACGAGCAGCAAAGAAAGTGGTTAGGAGGAAAAAGGGACCATTTTTCATTTTTTTAAGTCACCCACTGCAAAAAGGTAAAAAGAATATCAGTGAAGTGATAAAGGGACTAAAACATTATAAAGTGGGTTTTTACAAAGGATAAATGTGTTTTCTTAAGACTATAAAGAGTCAATCTACTTATCACTTAACTCATTGTGCATTTGAAAAGAGAAAAAAACACTCAAGGGAGAAAATTTTCTGAGTTTTGTGAAGTTCTGGGCAAATGTTACCAGCACTACACTTTGGAGCAGGCGCTACACCTAGGGCACCTAGCGCTATGCATAGAGGAGAAAACGCAATGTGAATTTACACTGCGTTGTGCCTAGAGAGGAGCACGTTGCACTTAGAGGTGGGCGCTACTCGTTCACCCAGTTCCACACAAAAAAAAGGATCCGATAGAGCTGCACACAAGCAACGCTGCACCTAAGAGACCGGTAGGCTTGCATGCAGGCAGTGTTGCGCCCAGGAGCACCCAAATTGCCCAGAATTCTGCCCGACACTGTGCCTAGGAAAAAAATGCCTTGTTTTCTTGCAAAATTTCCAAAATTGATGAAAAGGACCCCTCCAAGCTACTTCCAAGAACCTGCAAAGGAGTCAAGAAATTGCAAATTTTCAATTGAGGGAAGTGTGAATTAGGGTAGCTGCAATCAATTGAAGTTAAGCCCTCATTCAAGCTCAAAACAAATCATTCATAAACCCACCTCCATCTCACTTGTTTGCAAGAGCTGCCCTCATCATCATTTTATTTCACTCCTCCTACCTCAGTTTCACAAGCAAGCCTGTGTTTGTTTAAAGGTGCCCTATTCATCATGTCAGGAGAAGAAGGAAATATAAGCAGTGAAGGAGGTCAAATGCCTATGAGGCCAAAGCAAAAGGGTGGGAAGTTTAACATATTTGAGCCCCAAGACATAGTGCAGATCACTTCTTCCCCCATGATTTTCACATGCTTTCAAAATGTGGGGTGTTTTCATTTTTGTGAAAAGATCAAACAAGCGCAAAGTCACCCTTAACTCACTAGGTTGTTTTTCCTCAACCTACACAACAAACAGTCAAGCCTCACAGGGATAGACTTTGAGCTATCATCAGATACCATTTCTCAGGCTACTAGACTTCCCGATGTTGATGAGAAATGGTTCAAAAGGGCAAAGTTTGACATGATTTTTTATGAGCCTTTCCTCAAGCCTAGGTATAAAGAGGGCTGCAATTCTAGTTTCCCTTTCTCACACTTACTGGAGAGGTATGCACCCATAATGAAGGTCATCATGAAATACTTTACCTGTGGGGGGAGATAATCCAGGCTCTACTCCTACCATGTTAGATTACTTATGCATTTCACAAGGGTCAAGATGCTTCATGTTAAACACCGTGTTAACACACACATGGTGTATGAGGAAGATGAGCACACACACACAAGAGACTCAACTCCACGATGAAGGATAAGCGTGAGGCTTTCTTATTTTTCCATTATACATGATGTACATTTATAGTACAATGGTGTGACTCTTGGTTTCACATTCCAAGGTCACTTGGAATCCATTGTGACTTTTCGCATTCCACACCTACCCATGTAGGATTAGGTGTTCCAACATCCCCCCTTAATCCGAAGGGGTATGTGTGAGTCCAAGAAAAGAGTTGTAATACAAATCTACAAAGTATACATGGCAGCACTTGGGCTGAATCAACTCTTTGAAATGTTGGAAAAAAGAGGTGGTTTTAGGATGACCACAAACACTGGAACGCAAAACTTGTTGCAGTTCCCAGAACTCTTCCAAAACCGGCAAGAAGCTGAAAGCTTCTGATAGAGGAATTGTCCCTCATAAAAAAGGGAGACCTTCAACCTAAAAGAATGGAGGTCTACTACCTGTGATGGTTTTAGGATTACCAACAACTCCGGAATTCTTGTAGCATTTCCTGGAACTCAACCAAAGTTGGCAAGAAGCTGAAGGCTTCTGCTAGAGGAAGTGTTCCTCATATATGAAAGGGAGACCTTTGACCTAAAAGAAGGGAGGTCTACTACCTGTGGTGGTTTTAGGTTATCCACCAACCAAAGATGATGGTTTAAGGTTGTCCACCAACCGAAGGCATGCTCATGGGCATCCATGTCTCTGGCTACATCTCTGAATCTGGAATGACGAATTGTGGCTCAGGCTCGCTTGAACTGCTGGCTACAACTATGAACATGGAATGAGAGATTGTGGCTCAGGCTCGCTTGATCTGACGTCGAAGCTTGTACATGACCACCATTTTCCCCCCTGTCAGGGACAAGGTGAGATGATGGCGAAAACTCAGCTGCAAGTTTGCTCAATATCCGTGAACAAGTTCTAACATGTGTCGTAAACATCTTCTTAGCTGCTGATGCCCATTGCCAAGAAGCGATCCATCCAAGATAAATCTTGGTTCTTGCAGGAGGCTTGTGTACCGAAGCTTGTCTAATACCGAAGAATGGGTGTGCCGACCACAGTGCTTGCATGGATGAAGATCAAAAAAGTGATCTTTCATATGGCCAACTCGATCACAGTGTTGGCATTTCTCAATCTGTTGTTGTTGTGGAAGTGGAGCAGGATCTGAAATAGCTGCAGGTAAACTGTCACACAGGAATCCAACACTCTGAAATACGATGGGCTTGGTGTAGTCTAGAATATGAAAGAACACATCCTTGTCATGTCCAAGACCAGTTATGTGCTTGTTGTGGACAAGCTCTTCCCAAGGTCTGATGATGGGCTTGAGAAGTGCAGGTTGAACTGTTGCATCTGCATGTACATCTGCTCTAGTACAAGGAACTGAATGAGGATCAACTGGAACTTTATCTTATTTCTTCTGATGAGAGTCCTTCACAATATTCTGAATAGAAACAGGTTCAGAATAGTGACTCTTTTGCTGAAGTTCATCTTTTTGGAGCTGAGATTCCAACTGCAAAAACTCAATCTTTTCATGTGCATCTTGCAAACAAATTTGAATGTTACAAAGAACATTCTTTCTCATTTTTATGATATCATCAACATTTGAATGAATGAGGTTATTCAACAACACTAATACCTCATTGATTTTAGCCATTTCAACAACTTAGGCTCAAAAAATGAAAGGGTGTCGGCTTCAACCAAAAATGCACCCGTTTACAATGTGGTTCAACAAATACAAATGACTGCAAAGAATTTCCAACTATGGAAATCTCAAAGTACAAAGTGTGCTCCTCAAATGATGGAGGACAATCAACAATGACTTATGTCAACAACTCAAATTCACTGGTTGCAACTATGAAGAAGATGCAAATTCCACTCACAATACAATGTCAATATCTCTGCAAAAATATTTTGTAAAGATGTGCAACTGAAAACACTATGCAAGAAGCCTTTAAGGCAGCTGAATTTTTTTCTTCAAAGAGTTGTTTTCAATGATGGAAAACTTGTCTTCAAATGTCAATTTCTTCATTAAATCACTCTTATGCCACAAATCACACAATTTCAAATCTTCAATTTTTTCTATGTATAGTCCATGCCATTTCTTCATATGCCATTTCCTTCATTTTTGCTGTTCATATTTCTCTTTCCTCTCTCTCTCTCTACTGTTTTTTTTTTTAATTAATTAAAAATTAATTAAAAAATAAATTAATTAAGAATGGAGGGAATTTAAAAAGGGAGAGAAATTAAATGGGAAGGGGAATTTAAAAAAGGTGAAAATTATTATATGGGGGTTTATTAATGGGGGAGGGGGGTTATTAAATAAAAAATTAAAATGGGAAGGGGATTTTTTTATTTTTTTTAATTAATTAAAAAGTAAATTAATGGGAATAATTAAAAATGGGAGGGAAATGAAAATTTTAAAAGGGAATTAAAAAAAAAGGGAGGAAATTAATGGGAATAATTAAAAAAGAAATTCATTAAAAAAAGGAAGGATTAATTAAAATGGAGGGGAGTTTATTTAAAAAAGGTGTTAATGAAAAAGGATGTGAGAGCATATGAGGGAGGAGTGTATTATCAAATGGAGAGGAGGTGGAAATAAGGGGAAGGGTAGTGGCGTAGGGTCGATTAGTGTGAGACATCAGCAGGCGTGGCGTAGAGCGTAGAGGCCGTGTGGGAGGGGTTCGCGAGGGGAATAGATGTGTAGTGGGAGAGCGTAAATTGCAGAAGGTGAGGGTTCGATTGTAATGTGAGAGGGGCGGGTGTAGTTGCAAAGTGGGTTGAGTGAAGTTTGTAGTAGAGTGTGAGGGGGCGGCTAATATGTAGAGGGCCGCGGGTAGGGAGTGTGTGGGTGCAGCACTGTAGGCGCAGGGTTGAGATGGGAGCCGAGAGGCCAAGAAGAGATTTTTTTTGTTTTTTTTTTGTTTTTTTTGTTTGTTTTAATTAATAAATCAGTAGAGTAGAATAGTAGAGACTGAGAAATTAACTTTAAAAAAACAACAGAATTTCCAGATATTGTAGAGAAAACTCAGAAATTTTTCTTCAAAAACCCAGAATTTTTCTTCAAAAAATTGCAGAGGGTCATATAGCAGCAGAAAGTGCAGAAATGAGGGAAACTTTAGAATAGTCTTCAAAATAGCAGATATTTTCAAATATACAACAATCTACTCCATTACAGAATTTAATAGTATTCAGAAACCCAGAAACTTGCAGAGATTTTTCAATGAAAAACTCAGAAATTTTTCTCTCAGAAACCCTCTTTAAACAGTATTCCAGCAGCTCTAAAATGGTGCAGATTTTAAAATGCAGATATTGCAGGAAAAAATAAGTAGTGAGAAAACCTTCAGATGCACAATGCTACTTTTCTCCAAACCACTTTCTAAATGCTGCCACGGATTTTGAATGCTGGGATTTTGAATGCTGCTCTTCTTCAAAACACTTCTGAATGGCGGCAAAAACACTGCTGCAGAAACTCTGAGTGCTGCAAAAATGTCAAGAATTTTCGCAAATATGCACATGCCATAAACACAAATGGATCACTCAATTTGGAGCAGGGCCAGCAATCGCCCGCTCTGATACCATGTTAAACACCATGTTAACACACACATGGTGTATGAGGAAGATGAGCACACACACACAAGAGACTCAACTCCACGATGAAGGATAAGCATGAGGCTTTCTTATTTTCCATTATACATGATGTACATTTATAGTACAATGGTGTGACTCTTGGTTTCACATTCCAAGGTCACTTGGACTCCATTGTGACTTTTCGCATTCCACACCTACCCATGTAGGATTAGGTGTTCCAACACTTCATTTGTCCTATTACTTGTATAGGAGTATAGACAAGATGTCTTCTGTTGTTCAAAGGAGGAGTTATACCCAACAAATGCATAGTTTGTTCCACCACTCCTTGATCAAGATGGTGGTACTACATCAGTTGGAGAAAAAAGGCATACATTGGGATGTCTTCATAGCTCATGAGATATTCACAAGCCCACAGCCTCATAATCAGCCTATTTTACCTTCATCATCTCATCCTCCTCCCTCCACTCCTCCATCACCTCCTACAGTCATGCCTCATCATCTACACAAGAAACATCTCCTCAAAAATACCTCCCTTACTCAACTTCTCCTGATGCATCATAAAAAGAAGGAAATGGCAGTGAGCAAGACAGTAACAATGAGGGTGATGGTGACAATGAGTCAACCCAAAGTGAAGATGAGGGTGATGATGATTTGAGCCAAAAATAGGCAGAGGCAGAAAATGATGAAGATATCAATGATGAGGAAGAAGAAGAAAATGATGAAGAGGCAAAGACAGATGATGAAGAAGAAACATAAAAGGAAGATGATGACTATGCAGAAAATGAAGAAGAGGCTAATGACAGTCATGAGAATAATGAAGGAAATGAAGGGGCTGATAGTCCAATTGAAGATCATAGCAATGAAGAGGTAAGAATCTTTGATGAAGAAAAAAATGACAATGCATAAATCAGTGAAGAGGTTGAGAGTGGTGGTGATGTTAAGAACAAAGAGGACAATGAGGAAGCAGAAAACATGATGACTGATAATACTAATGATGAAAATGAAGAGTTCGATGATAGCAGCAAGGATCACAGCGATGATCAAGACACCAACAAGACCACAATCACACCTCTTTCACTGACCTATCAAAGAGGGCCAAGACTTGTGTTTGCTGCCTCCAAAAGGCAAGGGACCATGCCATCCACCTCAGCTCAACCACTAGACAAAGGAAAACAAAAGGTAAAGGAAGAAGAAGAAGATCATGAGGTTGAGAGGGAGTTTGAGATCATTCAGGTGGACAGTGATGAGGAGAATGAAGCAAGGATCTCAAACTTGCTCATCTAGAACAAAAATGCCCTCATTGAAGACCTTCAAGCTAATTTGAATAGGGCCAAGAGTGTAAATGATGCCCTTGACATGGAAAATGGGAAGATAGGAGCACAAATTTCTATTTATGAGGTTAGAGCCATTAAGGCCTGGAAAGAGGCCCAAAGAGCATGGGTAAAACTAGAAGAGTTAATGGGCACTTAATCTAGGAGGATACCTAGAACCATGGGGTTGAAGAAGGCATTGGCAAAGGAAAGGAAACAAGAATCAGCCCTAGCAGAGCAGCTCCCTCTAGATGAGCTGTTGGCCTTGGAGATAGCACATGATCGGGGGCCTTGGTTGGAAAGATCCAACATACACTTGGAGGCTAAATTGAAGAAAGGAAATCAGGATCTTGATCTCCAAAGGAGGATGACCAAGCATTATGCCCGGAGAAACCAAGTTTCAAGGGCTAAACTCAAGAAGGCCCAAACCAAGATCCATGCACTAAAAGAGGAAAAAAGCCAAGCTAACCTTGGAATTTTGGCACAAGCTTCTCTATATGTCTCTAAAAACCCATGAGGCACACATCCACCAAATTTGAGAGAATTTTGACAATTTTTGGTTTTTTGTGAATTTGAATGCCTCTAACTGCAGCATCCCTGGCGCTATAATTTCATATCAGGCATATTCAGAGGGAGAAATTTACATTTTTGGAATCCTCATGAATATTAAATTATGATCACCAAATTTCAAAGCATTTGGAGCATTTTTTACCCCTCAAGAGGCCAAAAAACACCTCATTTTTCACCTTTATGCCTCATTTTCAGACTTGGTGTTGCCCCTAGAGCAGCCTTGGAAATTTTGATTTTTGGATAGGTAAATGGAGCTCAATCAGAAAACCAATGGTATATTTGGAAATTATACTCAGCCAACTTTCCAACGAGCCATCACAGAGAAAATTCTGACATTAGAAAGGTCACCAAAACTTGGATGCAAGTGGACCTATTTTCTGCCTGGGAAGGTGCTGTGTGTTCAGACCAAATTGGGCAATTTTGGCCAAAAGTCAACAAAAGACACTCATTAATTGAAAATTGATATTTTAATGTTTTTTGAGGAAAATAAATCCAAAATTAGGTGCTAGGAGTTATTTTGGCATTTATTTCATGAGATATTTATGCCTTGGGCCTTGCATGGTCTCTTGGGCATAAATGGCATTTATGGATGATTTTGACATTTTCAAATCCTAATTAAGGTTTTTTCCCTCCTTCGCTAGATAAATAGAGCATGAGGGCTTCATTTTAAAAGGATGGAATTTGATGACTCTTTGGAGCAATACATAGTTTTTTTTTTAGATTGGAGAAGAAATTGGTGTTGTGGAGTTTGTGAATGGCTTGTCTTTATTGATGATGAAGAAGGTTGCTTGCATGATCCATGAGATTGGTTAATGGTGATGTGCTTCTATTCAGTTATTTTTTTCTCATGTATCATTGTGTTTCATCCTTCTAAATTGCAGTAGGACAAAGGTTTTAAACTAAGAAATGTTTTCAAAGGCACCTTATCTCCGTTTGTTCTTCACTGCCTCTATGTTTTCCTCTGCTGGGCCTTTTTAGAGAATTCATAATTGCTCTCTAGACCCCACAAGCTTGTTTATTTCATGAATGGTTTAATACAGTATGTATAAAATATGATTTATGGTTAGCCCTGCTTGTTTGATGTCTCTAAACATTGTTCTTGAGGTCTCTCTCCAAAGTACCGTTGTCTAGGTTTGCCAAAGAGGCTATGTTTCGATCAAACCCTTTGTCCATGCTTGAATAATTGTTTTGGAGATCTTCATAGCTATGATCAATAATTTTTAGGTTTTCCATCTTCTTTGATTAAAGTTATATGTGTATCTTGAATGTTTTCTAACCTTGAAGGTGAAATTACTAGAAGTTAAATGAGTTTCTCGCCTTCTATATTTCATTGGATTGTATGTCTGAAATGATTATTTTCTTAAGTTTAATCAAATATTTATTGGTGTGCCTTGTCTATTGATTTATTCTTCATGATAAATAGTTTTGAAGTCCTCCTTATTTTAAGTACATGACAAAGGATTCTTGATTTCCCTTTGCCCTACTTTGTTTCACAAACTTGATGTTCATTTCACTTCACAAAATCCTTGAGAATCCATCTGACCATGCTAGATTTACCTTGTGATCCACCCCGATTTAATGTTGAAACTTTCCATGACTTTTATTGAATCCATAGCCCAATGATTTGAAGACTCCCTCACTCTATCTATTCTACTTGATCATCTTACCCAACCAAAACAAACAAACAAACCCTACACTTAACAACTAGCCTAAAATCAAAACCCTAAAAGCAAACAAGTTCACATCCTTTGCACAAATAGAGAGAGCCCTCTATGAGTCCAGGAAGGCTAGGTCCTAGGACTCCAAAGACTGGTCTGATGTTACCCTGTGCATTTGATATCACCAATCTAACAAATCACAGGAACCTAACATAATGGCGATCACAGTGGGACTTTCTGAGTAAGTTAACAGCCTAGACATCCTTAAATACTTTAGAAAGCCCTTCTCAAGTAGTATCCAGTGATTCCTCACCACCTCATCGCCTAACATAATGGAAATCACGGTGGTACCATCTGAGTAAATAAAAATCTAATACATCATTAGAGAATTCATAAGCCCTTATCAAACAATATCTATTGATTTATCACCAACTCACTGCCTAACATAAATGGAAATCAAGGTGAGAGCTTTTTGAGTTAGTGACAATCTAAGTACTCCTTAGAACTTCATAAACCATTTTCAAATCATAGAGAACTCAAATTTTTAGCCAAAGATTAGAATCTGGTTGTTTCACCATCCTAGCAAAATGATGACTCAACTGTAGGACACTCATAGAAACCTTATGGCTACATAAAGGAACTCAGAAAACCCCAAAACATCCCTAGATTGGTTTTTTGTCAGTTATTTGTGGTAGACCATAAACATACATCCTTAAAACAACAAAAAATATCCACCTGGAGACTCCACAAGCCTCCAGTAGGCCTTCTCACTTTACTAGTGTTAATAGACTTCCTTAGGATTGTGTCAAATCAGCCTTGAGAAGTTTAGAGGCCTAGTCACACACTGTGTAAGTTTAGCAAACATTAAGAGAGGTCAGCCTTCCGAAAACAATCATAAACTTTCAACCTCTCTATACCTTTGGTTTGAAATCTAGTTTCACAAAGGATCAGTACCAGATCTCACCCGGACCCAAATCCTCCCACCATAGTTGATGACCCAGAAAATATTTTGTGGCAAACTTCTAAAACTGGAAACTCAACTACTATTAGGACCATTTATAGAGAAAGCTCTATCCCTGAACATCTTATAGCCTTGCAAGACCCCCAGTTTGACTTGCATCATACAGGAAACCTTTTCAGAACCAAGTCACAAAGTGGGATTGACCATATTGATGTTGATCCCTTAGATTTGTAGAAGAGTTATAGTAGAGAAGCCTCTCCTTCCACTCCTCCTGACTTTCAGCTTCTCCATCACTATGGCTCTTTTTATCCCAAATCTACTCAAAATCAGTTTGTTGGCCCAAGTACCTCTACCACTCCCATCCACACATCCACTATTCAAAACACTCCACTTCATCCTCCACCTCCTCTCACAAACCCTCTCCTTGTAAATCCACCTTGGATCCCATTCCCTCCCATCATGGCAACTTGGTATGCCCCCCTAGTATTGCCGTAGCCTTTGTTACCTTTACCACATGATTACCAATCCAAAATCCCTCACTTTATGATAGTTGAATCCATCACTACCCAGCAAGATGTAGATATGATAAATGATGCCTTTGATTACATGGAAATAGAAGAGGAAACTATTAAAATTAGGATCTTTGTACAAAGCTTAGGAGGAGAAGCCAAAGAGTGGTTCAAAAGCTTAGCTCCTAACACCATACATGATCTTCCTTCCCTTTACCAGACATTTATAAACAAATGGGAAATCAAGAAAAACCCTCTCCAAATCCTCTCAGAATAAAAAAACCTTAAAATAAATATCAATAAAAGTGTCCAAGACTATTGTACCAGGTTTAATAGTGTTTACAATGCCCTCCCACCAGACATGAAACTCCCACAAGGCTTAGTTTTAGCAAAATTTCCAGAAGGTTTAGATCCAGACATGGCCTATCAACTAAGATAAAGAGAGCCCCTAACTTTAGAAGACATGCAAAAGGGAGCTATAAGTGTAGAGGCCAACCTGATTGAAAAGAGGGCTAGGATGAGATCAGAAAAGAGAGTCACCTACAAAGATGAAACTATGGCCTCAACCTCCTCATCCGATGCCAAGATTGACAATTTAGTGAGGGTAATGGAAAGAATAAACTTGAGTGAAAGAAAACATCCTAGGGAAAACCAAGAAAATCCCCAAAATAGAAATAGGAATCCAAACTTCAGAAGATACCCTCCCCTAAACAGGCCAAGAGACAATGATCAACAAATTAGGCCCCCTTTCCAAGACAATTATGTGTATGAAGAGGGAAGAGAGTCTAAAGAACCTGTAGAAAACCATGTGAACTTGATAGGTTCTGAAAATGAGGGAGATGTTTTTCTCACTAAAGAAGAACAAGCTTTCTTTTCCTTAGATCAAACTAAAACAAACTATGAGGATTCTGAAGACTACCAATTAAGATTTTAAAATGCCATAATGGAAGTCCATAGGCAATATGACATTAGGAGCAAAAAAACCAAGAAAACTCCAAAAAAGAACAAAGAAGACACTATTGTTAGGAAGACACCTGAAAATACTCTTAAGAGGAAAACAGACGGTACCAACACCATGCCTAAGAAAACTGGTCCAAACAAAGACAAAACTAGCAAACCAAGTGGTGACACAAGCAGCCCTAGTACCTCTACTAGTGGCCCTAAGAAAACTCTTTTGTCCAAGGTCCCAAGTCAAAATCAACAAACTAAAATTGTAGAAAAGATCATGGCTGATAAGACTATTGTAAATATGCCTAAAACACAGGTGCCTTTCAGTATTGAGGAAGAGAATTCTAAAATCAAGATAACCATACCGCTCACTGAACTGGTAACCCAAGATATGTACAGGTCTCAAGTTCTGAAGGTTTTGAACCTGGGAAATGATACCAATACTCTGAACTTGACAGATGATAAACCAGAGCTGTTGTTTGGACCTGAAGTAGAGGGAAAATACCAAGAAGGAGCCATTCTCCCTTTCTATGTTAGCCTGAATATACATGAAAAGTTTTACATAATGCCAAGCTAGACTTTGGTGCCTCTCACAACCTCATGTCAAAGGTAGTGATGGAGAGATTAGGCCTAGAAATAACCAAACCTTACAAAGACTTGTATTCTTTTGATTCAAGCAGAGTCAAGTGTTTGGGTCTAATCAAGGATTTATGTGTCAATCTAGCACAAATTCCTTCTAAGGGCCTAGTCATGGACATAGTAGTAGTTGAAACTCCCCCTAAGTATGCCATGCTTCTATCCAGATCATGGGGAGCCAAGCTTCAGGGGAACCTCCAACTTGACATGTCTCATGCTATCATCCATGTTTTTAACAAAACAAGGAGATTATATCAGGATTGTATGGGGTATCAAAAATTTTGGTAATTAGTCGGGTTTGAACTCGAGACCTGGTGGATGTGGGCAAGAGCGCCTAACCATGTGGGCTACATAGGTGTTTCTTAATATTGTTGGGCGGCAATTAATATTAAACTGTTATCAAAATAACCACCAGTGGCAAGGGGGCTAGCTCCCGTATGATATAACCTTACCGCCCGAAACTGGGGGCTTCACCATAAACCACGGAGTAAACGGTTAAATCAACCGTAAAATGTGGCCACGCAGGTTTAAATATTTAATGCGATGGTTACAAAAATGTTATGACAAACGATTATGCTGGCGGCTTGGGCGGAGAGCGTAATGTGACCACTCCACGCTTAAAAATTAAATGCCAAGTTGAACAGTTACCACCAACTTTGTGCAAAGTCCGATAAATTCGGAATTTTGGCTAGTTTAGTCGGATTGATTGGAAGTTCCTCCACTTTTAGTGGGGTTTTTCGGGGACATTGGGCATTTTTCTTGCAGAAGCCATAAATCCCTCATTTTTGAATGAAATTGGATGAAATTTTAGTCAATTTTGGGTCTCTTCGACCCTCAGAACAGTTTGGAATAGGTTTCAGGTCAAGAAAAGGTGATCCAAAACAAATTTTTCTTCGAGGAAGATGAAGGAGCCATCAGGGCCATCATGGACAAGGCACTGTTTTGGGTTATATTTCACTGTTTAGTGTGAAAAAAAAACCATTTATGGCTAATTCATACCTTTTGAACCTAATTTAAGAGGTTTCAAACCATTTTGAGAACTTCTAGAGCTCCAAAATATGAACAGGAGTTCAAGGAGCGATCAAGGCCATCATGGAGAAGGCACTGGATTGGGTAATATTTCACTGTTTAGTGTAAATGAAAAGGGATTTTTAGCTATTTCATATCTTTTGAAGCTGAATTTATAGTCATATTTTCCTATTAAGGCTTATTTTCTCTTGTACTTGCATTTTGAGCAAATTAATACAAGAGGGACATGCCATTTGGGAGGCATGGACCAGCAGATGTAGCCCAGGAGGGGTGAAATGCTCAACAAATAGTTGAGTAATGTGCTTGTGAGTTTTATTTACTATTTATTTCTGTTGTACAATGTTAAACAGTAAAATTACTGAATCAATCATCACACAAAAACTTAAATAACAAAGCTAGAAAGATTTGTTTAACCTGCAATTTAAAGAGAACCATTTGCACACAAAATTATATCTGTTTGGATACTTTGCATAGCATAAAAAATACAATCCATAAATAGATCAACGCCTCAAAGAAGAAATTGAATATTATTGCTACAGATCTTAATATAATATTTCCATTTTTATCATCTAATTGTTTTATTGTTTGTGGTATCTCTAGAATATTTCACACTTCTAATATTTTATATAGGTTAATCATACTACAATAAAAATTGTACTTCCGAGATCGTTGTACTTAATAGACACATTCCCTCCCAAAATCAAATTGGAAAATTTACCCAAAACATGAACCGTGGGTGGATCCTAATTTTTTCTGCCATGTTTCTTAAGGTATAAATCTCATACAATCATAGCATAAAGCAACACGTATATTATTGCTTGAATTAATGGAATCTTAACATATGTATTATTCAATTCTCCCAACATATCGAACTTAGGTTGCGGGGTGTCTTTGAATATTTCCATTCTTTCAAGATACGGGGGAGTAACAATTGTAGTATCAACTCGATTAGAAATAGCCACTAACGTTTTTTTCTTTGTTGTTACTCTTAGGTCTTCAATGTATTGGGATTTTTCCTTTTTTTCATGATCGTTTCTTGCTTCCTGATGTGAAAGTTCATCCTCCACTCGTTCTATAATATGCGGTGGGATTTGTGAGTGAAGAATCTTCCTAGACCTAAGTTCTATGTCATTACATGAAAAAGGGTTGATATTATAGGCTCAAAAGTTGGTTGTTTCAACTTGATTCACCATTTTATTATTTTTATTAGTTGCAACTTGAATAGGTAATTGAGGTTGAACAATAGGGTTCTTTGTTGGATAATTGACTAGGATATTAAAAGGACAGTGTAGTTGCGGTTGCGAGGGAGGAAATGAGGGAAACTATGGTTGGGGTGTTGGAAACTATTGTCCAAGAAAAGGATAGTTTTTCAAATTCAATGGAAAAGATTGATTTTGTGTTAGTTGGACTGACCGTTGCGTCTAGGGTGAGGGGTATTGGAATTGCTGAGGATTATGCCACTCGGGAGCTAATGTTTGTGTCTGTGTAAGATTATATTGATTATCCTAAGTATTAAAAAATGTATAAGGATAGTGATTCATAATTGTGGGTTGTAGTTGCCATGGATTCTTTGAACCCAAGAAGAAGGAAAGTTTGACTTCCTCGTTAGCACCCTGATACACTTCTTTAAATCCAAGTAAGGACATACTTGTTTTTGTACAATGTTCTTCGTGACATATGCCACATATTTCGAAAAATTACATTGGGAATTATTTAGAAGGATGTTCCATTCTGCATGTTGGAAAAATATATAGAAATTTATTTCTCAGCTTCGAATTAATTTTTTTTGTAACACATCCAACTGAGAGGTCAAGGTCCTGATGATTTCAAACTTAAATTCTTCCAAAAAAATTTGATCTCTACATGAGTTACTCCCCCATTGGTTGATTTTATAGCTTAGGAAGGTCTTTAATCCCTACTCTGCCATTGGTTTATCCTCGTGAATAGTTCCTACATAAATTACATATATTTTCATGAGTTTCTTTGGAAATGTCTTCCTTTCCCATTAAATTACATTGATCCAGCCATTCATCATGTATTCCTTTAATCAAGACTATCTTTAAAATTTCTCCTCCCAATGAAGCATACAAAGACCTATGCACATTTTACTGAAACTGATCCACAAAATCCTCCAAATTTTCTCTCTCCTTTTGTGTTATTTAAAAGAAATCCCCCTTAATCTCATGAGTTTTGCAATATCCTTGACACTTCTCATAGAATTCCTTCTTCATCTCATCCCATTTATTTATAATATTTCTGCCTAGACCCATAAACCACCTCAAGGTTTCTCCCTTTAAAGTTGTTGCGAACAATTTCAACTTTTTTATATCA
Source organism: Pinus albicaulis (assembly GCA_034641835.2). NCBI lineage: Eukaryota > Viridiplantae > Streptophyta > Pinopsida > Pinales > Pinaceae > Pinus > Pinus albicaulis. Next base: position 948,221,263 of record CM076571.1, on the reverse strand, counting down.
TCAAATAGTCATAGCTTCAACACAACACATCAAATTAAAACAAGAAGGAATATGGGTCTTCAATGATAACTCCATGGAAATTTGTAAGGGATGCCAAAAAAATAGGTTTCATAGCTGCAATCCCTTAAGTATTAGCAATATAGAACTCAATTTTGGAAGTGGTGTTGGCCATATCTTCCCAAATTCTCCAATATCCTTCTGGGATTCAAAAATTGGGAAGACCTCGCTAAAACAAAATGGGGGAAGTTACCTTTGGTTTTGTAGGTATAAAAACACTTCCTTACTCAAGATGAAGGGTCTCAAGGTATGTTCCTTGAACTGGACTGCAAGAGTTTAATATAGAATCCCCTATTTCCCCTTTCCTTCAACTTGGTGTTGATGCTTGAGTTCAAATATATGTTCCCTAACTTCCTCCTAACTGTCAATGAGTTATTCAAAATTTTCCACCTTGAAAAATATTTTTTGATACCTTGATTTCCTCTTAGGTTTGGCCTTAACTATTTCAGTAGAATGATTCCTTGAGATGGTTGTATGAATTGATCCCACAGTGTAACAAAACTTTTCTTATTCTTTTGAGATGATATCATGTATATATATCTTCCTCCCTAATTATTTTTGTTGTCAACCTTTCTTACCTGTAGGAATGCTATTTTTCTTCTAGTCTTTCCTACCTCTAGTCACACACTCCTATATGATTCACACTGCAATCTAATTATTCTAGTACTAGTGGGATGAGAGGCTACCATGTTCTATCCCTGTAGGAAGATAATTGGTCAGTTTCATAGGTTGATTCCCTTACCGTCTTTAAAACTTAGGCCCTAGTAATACCAAAAAAGATCCAGATATCCAACACTAGATCAATTCTTCATGTCCTTGCAACCTCCCTGACAACAATGCAAAAAACATCAACCAGTACAATTTTCTATCTTAGGAAACTATAACATCTTGAATTTATTTTTCAAACCAAGGATCGTGTTGCTATTTCAAGGTTGTGTGAAAAATATATGAAAGTGTGGGATGATGTCTGGAATTGGTTGTCCAATGGTTGTGTAGTTGAGAAATTGACACGTACAAATCCAATCACACTTGAAAATTTGAAGACAGAAACTTGAGATTCAATACAAACATCAGATTCTCAATCATTCACAAGCTTCTTGCTAGGAGAGGAAACAAAAAATCACCACACTACAATAAAAGCCCTATCTTATTGAATTAATCTCCTCCAAGTAAGAACTCAATTTTAAACCATCACCAAATCATTCTATAATTAATATGAGTGAAAAAATAACACTAAATTAATCATGCATGACAAGAGACAGATCATCAATGAATCACAAATTGGAACGTGTTACAAGAAATGAGAAACAATGCTATGAGAAAGAGGATATGAACCAAATTGCAATCAATGTTCTTCAATCACCTAATTTGTATCAACTCTAAATCATAATATCGCTAATAATTCACAATATCCTTCGAACAATAGGCCCATATACCAACTATTGTTAAATGGAAATTGTCCATACAATCAATACATAAATAAGGCTATGATACACTTCAAATAATATAACTAATAATATCAAAATTGGTAAAACAGTTTGTTCATATAATCTCCTGCTACTGAAAAAATATTCAACAACTAACAACCTCAAAGGAACATGAATTTATACAAGTTGGATGAGTAACAACCCAACCAAATTTTAAAACTAATCACTACATATTAAGAAAAAAATATATTACATATATCTATTTCATTGCATCTAAGATCTAAAAAATGTAAGTTGTTACAATCTGCTCCTAATTATCATGACAACTTCAGATCCTATTTATTGTTGGATTGGCATGTTTTCACTCTTCCACTTGAGCATCGGTCAAAGAGAAGATTCTCAAGCTCCAATAACATAACATAAGAGATATGTTATGGAATTGCAAGTAATGACACCAGGGGTAACAACATATCAAAAATTCATGTAATGGTTTATGGCCTTAAAATATTTACAACCAATCAAACATACTTTCTCCAAACCAACACATGAGCAACCCAAAACTAGGTAGAGACTACTTAACAATCTATATTATCATTTGAATAACATGGTTTAGAAGCAATACCATTCCTTAATCAAAACAAGATAATGATCAGGGTGTTATCAGAAAAAGGACAACATAGAGTAGTTAAGGTAGTCTCAAGTTAGGAAAATGAATAACAAAAGGGGAAATCTGAGGACTCAACAAGTTTCAAAGGGATTCTCTACTTGGAACTTCTAGTTTTATAATCCCGAGTCAACATGGATTATGGGACCATCCAAATATAACTCTAGTGATATCAAAAACGAGATTACCACAAATATTTTGTTTTGATCATGAAGTGGAAACTTATGGGATTAAACTCTTGGTGTGATGCGGATTTTAATTAGGAGGAACCCATGTTGCTTAACTTAATACTACAAGAGAAAGAGATGGCAGTACTGCCCATGTAACCCCGATGGTATCAAAAAGGGGATTACCTCGTATATTTTTTTTTGGTGCACAGTGAAAACATTTGGGATTAAACTTGTAGGGTGTTGAGGCTTTAAAGGAGGAGGGGAAAACATTGCTTAATATAATACTAAAGGATAAATTGATGGTGGACCATCCACGTAACCATAGTGATATAAGAAATGGTATTACCCTAGATATTTTGTTTCGAGTGCATAGTGAAAACCTATGGGATTAAACTCTTGTGGTGATTGGAATTAGAGGTGGAAGGTCTGTTCCACACCATGCATAGATGATAGTAGGGAGAAGGAAGTGGGACCATCCATGTAGCCCCAAAAATGTCAAAGTAGGGTACCCAGAAATTTTTGGATGAGGAAACAAAAAACCTATGGGATTAAACTCTTGGGTGATGTGGCAACAAAGGAGAGGCTGCGTCACGTAAGTATATCAAGAGGAGGGAGAGGATGGTGGAACCTCCACGTAATATTGGAGGAATATTCCTTGGTGAATTCAAAGAGGGACTGCTAAGGAAATCCTTGGGAATTTTACACTCGGGATGAGGTGTTAGTAGAGGGGTTCGCGTGCTCCACATCATATAAATTATTAAGGGAGGAATGTAATGTATATGGTTATATGTGTGCAAGACAATAACATTTGAGGGTACGTCCCTATTATATTATTACCTTGATCAGGTCAACAACTGATGTGTGGGTTTTGACTTGGATTCCCACGTGGAGGCCACGTAGGTGCCACATGGCAGGCCAGAATCACTTAGCAGAAGTTAATAGGCCAAATTTTTTAAGGCTCTTATCTTTTTATTTAGAGTTCGGATCGAGATGAAATTTATACTCTTGGAAAGTTCTAGACAGGTAGAATGCAATGGTATTTTCAATTTTAAGTTTTAAATAGTTTTTAAAAGGTCAAATATTTATACCCCATCTCCATAGAACCTTGGGGGTTGAGTCATCTCAGTAACTAGTAAGTGTTCTTTATCTTCCTTTAAGGGGCTAGGGATAATAGGGGTTATTGTTAGAAAAACAATACTAGTTGTTGGGATCATGATTTCTACCACCCTATAATCTAATATCATGAACAAAGGAGGTGATTCTATGATGACCATTTTTTGTTTTGGAAGTTGATTTTAAGGTTTTCTTTGCAACTTTACACATTATTTTTGAAAAAAAATTGTAATTTGAACTCTAAAAAAAAAAGAGTTTACAAGTAACAATATTTTTTAAATGAGATAAAAATAGCCGCTAAATACAACCTAAAAGAAATAAACTCAATAATATTCTTGTTAAATTGATAAATTTGTTTTAGTTATATTATTTCAATATACAAACTGTACCCTAATAAATGTGCCAAGAGGAGCATTTTATAGCCAAGTATGAGGGTGATGTGTGATCATGTCCATGCTCAATGTGGAGTTGACATGTATCACTTTTAAAATAAATTAAAAATATTCTCTAAATAAAAATATGTTGAATGTAATAATAAATAAAAGCCATAATTAAAAAAAAAAACAAAATGAATACACATATACAGTTAGTTTTAATTACAATCATTATAAAACATAATAACCTGACTCTTACTATGTTAGATTCATTGTTAATATTACAGTGTAGCACTAAAAAATTATGGTAACATATTTTACTCTTAGCCATAAATACAATATTTTCATGTTCATGTTAAGTAAAATAATTTTATACCAAACTTTAAATAAAAAAAGTAATATTATTTTTTTTAAACAACTTATATTTTCTTTTTACCCAAGGAAAAGGCATAATTTTATTAAAAAACAAAATTACATGTCATATATGCTCCAAGAGAATTCAATCATACTAGCCAAGATTGGTGCCCAAAAATACAGTAACATGGAGCGGTTACATAAAACAGTAAAAAACAACAATTGGACTAAGTAAAAATACTTGGTTACCCATTTCTTCCTTTCTTCTTTTCCACTTTCTGTTGACCTCCTAAATTTGGAGTGGCATTAACAATTTCTAGTTTGTTTTCTTCTACTATAATCATATTTTCCTTATCTTAGTATAATCTTTCATATACATGAGTTCACTTGTAACCTCCCATCTCCTTTCCAATGGGAAATGTCTCTGTTATCACTATAATTTTTTTTTCCAAATTTGGACAGTTTGCCTTGTTCCTAGTCATGGTTTTTAGATAGGTCTTAAGTGATTTTAAGTTTTTAGGGGTTAAGTGATAGGGTTAGAGTCTCATTTTCATTCACACAATAAAGTCCAACAACCTTATTTCATACCTTGAGAGTCTCATACCATGTTTAGAGAGTCAAGTTTTTAACCATTTAAAAAAAAAATTGATTAAGCCACGTAACCACGTTTTCGTAATGCATACAAAGTTAAAAACTACTTTTGCGCTACGAAAACGCTGCTCTTTTCGTAGCACAAAAACCTGAAATTACATTAGGCGTGCTACGAAATCGGGGATTCGTAGCAAGTCTTGTCAAAGTATCAAATCCATCAAATTCCGTTAATCCTTCATGATTAGGTGTCAACCACGAGTCTTTTCTCACACATGCAACCATTCATAGACATCATGACATTCGTTAGAGGTCATTTATCTTATTCATTTTCAAATTTGAAAAGGGTTGGTTTTTGGTTTTATTGTCTCATGCAAGAAACACATGATGCATACCCTTTTCCGAATGGTAAGCTCATGGTAAGCAGAAACCAAAGCTTCTCTCATTCATCAAGCGAGGTTGATTATTACTTTCAAGTGAGGTAGTTTACTTTGAAATCAAGCAAGGCTGTTGGTTACAGGTTTTCAAGAAGCACACGGGAATTTCAAGGAAAGGATGACAGAGGAAAGAAAGAACCACAGGTCAGGCCATTGTTTAAGGACAAAGCCTGAAAGTATAGAGGCTCTAACCAAGGACAAATCAGTTGAGGAAGCCTTCAAAAAGACAGGATGTTGGAATTTCTATGAAAAATTGCAGGGAGGTCATAATCAAGTGACAAAAGAGTTTGCTCTTAATTTCACTAGTTCGAATACTAAAGTTGGAGTCTTGAACTTGCCAATTTTCCCTCAGATCATATCTTTAGTGACAGAGATTCCAAGGGGACAAGAAATATGGTTCAAAAACTTCAGGTTTGAGATGGAGCCTTGTAAAATATTTCTGAAGCCAGAGTTTGTAGAGATAGACTTAACTAAAGCAGTTCCAAGAAGTTACATCAAGAACACATATGCCAACCTGCTCTTCAACATTCAAAGGTATTTCACCTGTGAGGGAAGATACCATAAGGTGTATTCTTATCATTTCAAACTCTTGTTGCATTTTACTGGAATAATTTCTTTGGATTTGCCTTTCTTCCTGTTTCAAAGTTTAGCTAAGATGGCAGATAAAGTGCAAATGAAGACTCAAGGATGTGAAACTTCACTTTTCCATCATGGTCTAGTTAAATTGATAGTTTTACATGAACTTTAGAGGATAAATAGAGAATGGTCTACATTTTTGTTTTTGTGTAAATTTGGGGTGGAAACACAAGAAACAGGTGCTAGCCCTAAGACTAAAGAAAAATCACCATCAGAAACCAGTGACCCTGCAGAGACAAGATCAAAAATATTTGTTAAGTTGAAACCCAGAAAGCAAGTGAAAGAGCCAGAGATTAAAACATCAGTGATTATTCAAGAGACCCCTCAACCTGCACAAAAGAGGACAACTAAAGTTAAGGAAATAGTACAGGAACAGTCAACTAGCAAATTAGCCCAGAAAAGATTGACTAGAAGTCAAATAGCAAAGGAAAGGGGAAAAACAGTGGTTTCAAAAGAAATTCCAGGTTTAAAGGGTAATTTGAATGATATTTTACAGGCTATTGACATTGAAGAATCTCCTTTAGTTTAGGAAGACTTTATAAAATTGGATGAAGGGAAATCTAAGAAGATGAAATCTTCCAAAAAGCTGGATTTTGATGATGAAATTTCAAAGTTTGTGTTCAAGCCCAGAAGGCCTTTAACTAGGCAATCAAAAAAGTTGCAAGAGCTGTATATGGAGTTAGATAAAGCAGGGGGAGTTTCCAATGTTTATAAAGAGCCCATAGACCTATCATCACCAATTCCTGAAGCTTACAAAAACATAGTTTTCAACAGTCAAAGAGAAAAGAGCAGTTATGAAGAAATTAAAGAAAAGTTGAGACTGGATAATCTTGAAATTTCTAAGCTTAAGAAGAAAGAAAGAAGACATGTTGTTGAGAAGACAAACTTCAACATAATAAGGGCTTTATGGGAGGTTCAAAAAGTTTCAAAACCTGAAACAGTCAGTAGTGAAGCTCAGTACTTTACCTGGACTGTCCCTGAAATCAAAGAGGAAAGATTTATGAGAATGATAAATGTTAAATTGAGGGCTACTAATAGGAGACTGAAGAGGCAGATTGAAGATCTTGAAATTCAATTTACAAAGTCTGAAAGTCAGTTACAACATAGATAGAACAAGAGAAGTAAGTGACATATCCTTAATACAGTCTTGTTTTTTAGGACATCACTTTTTGAGGACATTTCAAAGTAGACTTATTTTGATTGTTAAGGTTTATAGACATCATGGAAATCATTAAAAGGTGCAAATATTCTTAAATTCTGAGAATTGTGAAAAAACTGTGTAAAAAATACATACACATCAATTTCGTAGCGCGCTACGAAACTGCTAGAGGTGCATTTTTTAATATTTTTATAAGGGTTTTGAGAGGTAAAAACACTTGGTTTCCGAATTTTGTTGCTGGTGGTGGATGGAAATGGCTCACAGATGAAATTTCAGGTGTCAAAGCAAAATAAATTGGATGGTTAAGAGATGTTTACAAAGATACAGATTCTGCGCTACGAAAACAACTGTTATTTTCGTAGCGCGGCCATATCATCTCTCTTTATACTTTTTCAAAGGATTAATTTTTGTACAGGTGGAAAGGCATGGTTCCATGGAAATGATAACACATGTCACTTATCTCAAAAATTCAATATTTCCAGCAAAAGGGTTCGAAGATCATCAAAGAAGGTAAAAGCTAAATTACAGGAAACATGTTCCCTGTTTTGTAGGGAAAATAAGACATGAATCAACATGATTGCATAACAATATTAGAGGCATCATCAAGGTCGAAGATATGGAGAAACAACTATCAGAGATATTATTTAAGTCTTAGATAAGGTTTTTTTATACATAATAAGGAGTTTTACTCCTATTTGTATTAGGACTTCTAGAAGAGACAGTTAACTGTTAGATGTAATTAAGAGTCTATTTTAGGAGCAGATAGATGTCAAACTTAGAAATTCGAACTCTCTTCAAGATGGATAAGGGAATCCAAGATTGTAATGATGACTCTATAAGAGACATGAAGTCGAATTGCTAAAGGTTGGCAATTTTCATTAACAAGTAAACTATGTTATTATAGCAGACTGTGTGTTTTCATCTTAATACAAATATTGCCTTTACTACTCAGGATTCAGAAAGAGTTTTTGGTGTTTGATCTTCCTATGGCTTTCCTCATTTACTTATTTGTAGTGGTATGAACATGTGTTACTTAGAATTCATTGGAAAATGCTCTAAATTCCTTCATATGTATGTAAACTGTGTTTTATTCACTGTGTTACTGTTTTCCTGATACATCTAAAACTCTGAAATGCCCTGACTTCCATGTTAAGCCAATTTTGATATTTTGTTGAAACATACCTTGACTCCATAGCCCAATAGATGTTTTTTGATTAGTAATTCAACCAGTTATACACTTTATATCCAATTTATTCCTAGAGTTAGCCATCTAATCCTTAATTCAAAATCTTAAACCTATTGAGAGAGCCCTCTCAGGTTGAGGAGGCTAAGCCTCAACTAAAAGTCTGGTTTGAAATAGTTACTCAGAGTCTACTTGATCAGCAGCCTATCAGGGTCATATTTTGTGTTAACAGTCTCCTTCTATAGAACTGGGATTGAAATTCCTATTGCTTCCGAACCTATCGAAGTTGGGATCTTTTTTCCTTCTTTTCTGCCTCCTCCTTATCATATTATTTCTTGTGGATTTGGATTAACCTCAAGTGTGGATTACCCACTTCTCCTTCGTCCTCTTCTTCAGAAAGTTGTTGCTATGGAAATTTCCACCCCTTAGGATTTTTTTCTTGTTTATTTTTCCTGCTTGAATCTTTCTTTTCTTGGGGGCATGGATTTTGTAAACGGCCTGTTTATAGACAAATTTGACATCCATATGTTATATTTTCAAAATATAAAAACTAGGTCCAACAATTTTTATCATGTAACGTATAAATGTGATCGATTAAACATTTAGTAAGGTCTACCTCCACAAAAATTCTAGAAAAAGTGAAGATTTCTTCTTCAGTTTTTCTGTGCATTTTTCTTTATGTACTTACCCAAATTATTTCCAATTCCTACTAGTACTTTATGATGAAAAAAATGAAGAGGTATATTATGCAACCTAAACCACATCAACATTTTAGATACCACCATTGTATTGGAATCAAAATAAAGGAACCATTGGGTTATAAATAGAACGACATAACCCAAAAACCATGGCCAAAATTGGGAGATCATTTTCAGTGTGCCTTTTAAGACCAAATCCATGTGCTTCTATGTTTCAAATTTAACAATGAAAAAAACCTAGGAACATAGATGAATATCATAATTTACTATCCAAATATGAAAACCCCTCTGAAAAATATCCACCAGTTCTTTCCAGAAGTCATTAAATATGTCTATAATTTCCTGAGATCAAAATTTTGCACTAATAACATTTACCTATGGAATATCTATTGCCATTTCTGGGATCTAATTCAGTTGTTCCACAATGTAGGGGCCAATAGGATTAATATTCTAATATGATTTGATTGGATCTTACATCTTCGCTTTAAGGGAATCTTTGAAAGATGTGGATCCATCAATTTTCTTAGGAAAACCACCCCATAAACGTAAATTGATAATGGTATAGGATTTTTTTCTATGCCATATTCTTGTAGCATCAAGTCATCTTGCAGAGATCTACTTGAAAAGATCAAGATTTGAATCTTCATTGGAATACCTAATATTTTATTAATATATCTCTTCATATCTTGCACCAAAATGTCCTCCCAAGGCTCAATGAGGACCGATATTCCTTCTGGAGTTTGAAAAAAGATTTGGAAAGATGCCCCCTCCCCCTACACAAGGGCTTGACTGTCTTTGACAGGTTCTTCAAGGATTTGGTTTACCAAGCCTTGATATGATCTTGATAAGTGTCTTTCTTCCACATATTTTAGTGTATAAAGCATATTTGTTGCACTGAAGGATAGATCCATCCTGCCAATGGAACTTTTAGCCATATTTGTGAAGAGGATGTTCAGATCTATGTAACAAAATGATTTTTTGGGGCAAATACCACCATGTCAACGTCGATATATTACATGAAGGAAATTTCATCTTCAAGAAAGATTTTGCATGCCCAAAAACAATTTCAGGGAGATTGCCACAAAGGCCAGATCCTCTTCATCTGCTGGAAGAAAATGCAGAAGTAAGATGCCTAACTCCCCTTTTCCACTTATAAGATCGCTCTAGGCCTCGACTCTTCCATAATATTGTGCCTTCACTCAAGTCCCTACAAAGGGAATCCCCTCCATCCATGTCCATAAAGATAATCCATGATCATTTTTTGGTTTTACACTTCGAAGAAAACCAATCAGAACCTCTTCCTCGCCTCCTCCATGTTGAATTTCCATGACCTTGGGTCTAGGTTAGAGTCTTAAAATCATTGACGCCATCAAACCAAGAATCTCAACCATGAACTACTTTTCACAATAGAAATATAAAGTATTAAATCACATATGCACAAATATACACAATTTTAACAAAATTGTACAGTAATGTACAATCACCAATATTCGTTATATTAAACCAAAATCTGAATAATACAACAGTATATGATATACAATATATAATGAAAACATTAATTTCGTATCTCATCTTGTCAGTCCTTCGCTTTTGTATTTCTCAATAGTAGTTCCTTAGTCCATCAAGGCCACTACACATCGAGACTCCAAGAGTGTTGCCACTTAACACTGTTGCAAGTCACGTTTGTCGAGTGTACACATGCTAATCCAATATACTATTTGGGTAGGCCTAATCCTGAGCTCCAATGTCTTAGGCTAGTAGCCACTTTAGTCCATCAAAGTGCTACACTTTAGCACCAATTTTCACCCAACCTTCATTTTTTCTTTGTCACATCAAGATAGCTTGTCTAGGGCCACTTTGGGTAGCCAACACACTGCCCTCCACCATATCAATGGCACCCAATGCTACACTGAAGATTATTCTCTTAGGATAGAATATTTGCCACAATGGAAGGTCCTCCACATGGCACAAACACGATGCACTATAAAACTTATCCAAATTGTTCAACCTTGACCCAATGCTTCTCCAAAAAATTGTGGTAATTACGTTTGCACTTCGTTGTTGGTTTTTGTTCTAGTTAGGGCACTTGCTACAAACCAAAATTCACCCCACAATCAACAAACAGACTCTTTAAGGGTTGTGACACACGTTAATAGAGCTCATCCCGTGCTATGCTACTTCCTTAGGGCATATTATAACCTTTGAAAGCCCTATGAAAGCCCAGTTATATTGCTATGGCCTACGGCCTAGCACAACAACACTCCTATAGCAACCGGCCTCCAAAACAGTGCCCAAAAAATCTCCAAATAATAGTGTTTTATCCTTCAAGAACACATCCTAACAACTAGTACCTTCAGAATCCATGACAACATTTCAGATCTCTATTTCTACCCTAAAATAGACCTCCAATACTCATTTTCTTGTATCCTCCTTTGTTGCAGCTAGGGCTAGATATATTCCGCTCCAATGAATCCTTGTCTAGAGGAAATTTTGCAAAACATGGATGCCTTAATGAATCCTCATCACCCTTTATTTATACACAAATAAGGGGACTCAACGAATTATGAAGAGACACACCTATTGGAAAAATTTTACTTCAAGCCTACATGTCTTGAAAACCAATAATTACTCTTCAACTTCAAAAATTCATTTCTCCACTTCTACAAATTGGAATTAAACTATTATCAAAGAATTGGATTATCCTTTTCTCCCTCTATCATCTCATCTCATCACATGTAGAAATGTGCTCCTGGAAATTCCCAAAAAGCATTTTGGTGCAAAACCCCATGCATGGGTTCCAAGCCCACAAGTGACATTTGTGGTGCTTTTCCCTCTAAACCTTGAACCCTAGAGCTTGGAGTAACTCCCAAGATACAAAAATCAACACTCCCTCTTAGCAAGGGAGTTACCTCCAAGACGAGGAGGTAAATCATCATCGTCATCACTACTCGCAACACTTTCCCAACTCCTAGCTCTAAGAATCACAACAATCATTGTACGGTGAACTACGCCTTTCTTAGAAGTGTTGTTGTCACTGATGGAAGGACCCTGCTTCTTCTTCTTTTATGTATCTCTTTCCAATACCTCCATGATTCCTTCTAGGTAGATGTGGAAGAAATCTTTCTTCCCACTAACCAGATGCTCTTCTTGGGCTACAAAGTCTCCCTCTGAATATGCAAGCTCCCTATAGAACTCAACTCCCTATAAGTCTCCAGAACTTGGACCTTCTTCTCTGGAAAGTGTACCTTATTCTTGGGAACCTGTACCTACTGTAAAAATTCCTAGATCTAAACAATCTAAGGAATCATACTGCAACCAACTGAATTAATTCTTCTATTATGTAATTTATTTTACACAATTGTTTCTAAATCACACATGAAACACTAAAGCAATCACTGAAGCATCCTACACTATAATACTCATGATTCTGAAACAAGGAAACTAAACAAGGAAATCAATCACACATATGACACTATTATTTTTGGACAAGAAATTCCCTGGAAAAACCCAATGCGGGAAAACTAGTGCATCAGATCTGAGGGTTTTATTATTAAGCAGTAGAAATTTTAGAATAAATCTCTGAATACCCTGAGGTTTTTTTAATTATAGAGAGAAATACTAGCAAAATAATTAGTGAGATTTACTTCACTCAATCACTAAGTTCTCGACTAATCCGGATGAAGGAAAACCTACCATGGGGAGCAGGGATAATTTTAAGGATGGAAAATTATCTTGAAGTTTAAAATGTCGGCAAATTTCACTAGTCCCTAATATGTGAACTCTAAACTTTTATTGATATTTTTGTAAAATTATACAAATTTATAATGATTTTATATATAGTCTCTATATAATTTTGGCTATTTTTAAGGTAAAATAATTGTATATTGTAAAATTTGGGCGAATCATGTTTACAAAAAAATGGAAATTGGCGAATATTTTTTTTGGGAAAATCATGGAAAATTAGCCCACCTGCGAATATTAGCCCCTAAAATTTTCCATGATGGGGAGGCATTGCGCTGCTTCGGTGTAGTCCCAACATGGGACCTTCCAGCCTCTATGTCACCCCCTTCCAGGCTCAACGTTTAGCCCCAACCAATTCGTTTTGTCTCTATGGAACATGAGGAACAGCCTCCCAGAGTTACTTTCTAGATCAAGGCCCCTGAAACTGATTTACAAGAAAAATTATGGAAACCCTCCTCTGCCTCTGCATTTCTTCTGTGTGAACCCTATGTAGTCATTACATTAGACATCGTTCCTTCAGCACTGGCTTGGTTAGATCACTTCTTCCACTCTTTGAATGATGCTCCACTAGCTTAGAAAAATTCTTCCTCTCTGGATGCTATCTCTACCCTTCACTACTCATATCTCTAGCTCGAATTTCTTAGCAAACCTAGGCCCAAAACTTTCAAACTCTAGATCATTTCAATGTATTTTTCCAAATGTCCCTCAAGCCTTCCTTTATAGTCTTCTCATTGAGACATCAAAGACAAAGAGTAGATCTCTAATCAATGGCTAAGATTATAACATGACTTGATCTTCATTTTCTAGATCATTCTCACTCTTGTTTTATTAATACCCTTTAATTATTTAATTTCCCTAAGTTTAGACTTGGGTCCCCATTAAAATAATTAATTATTTTAATAAAACATTAGCCGAGTGGAATTTTCACAAACTGTTTCTGGGTTATTTGGAATACCAATGTCTAAGACTCTCCACAAAATTTGAGACTTAGAGCACTTTCCAATGCTACAAAAATCAACACTCCTTCTTAGTAAGGAAAGTGCTCTAGCAATTGTGCATGTTGAATACTGTTATGACTCTCAAGCATCCTCAACACTATTGAAGTCCATCAACCATTGTGATGTTGCTACCACTATACTACTTCCCATGACACTACCTCTTCCACTGTCACATATGTACTACATCTCCCTCTCAATTGTTTCATCTTCTATGTTGCTAACACTTCCACTATTAACACTACATATGAACTGCAACTCAGCTGCTGAGGGAAACAACTGAACTCACCCAAGACTGAACAAGTGTTCAATGGATGCACCTCGATGCTGAAGATTTTGACTACTGATAACTATTGTGTTGTCTTTCTGATGCACTACACTACTCCTACACTATGCAACATTTTCCTGCACTGTGTTGCACCATTGTGCATTATGTTGTTGTTGCTGCCTCTTCTTTATGCTACTCCAGAAATAAGCGCTACTATCTTCTGCATTGTCATCTCCATCACTCCTTGGCTTTCACTGAAACTCCTCCATCCTTCTACTGTTCATCATGGGCTCCCATAGAAAGGTAATGATCCATGATGTGGACTCCTCAAGGATCCTGCCCAATTGAGGTCCAAGAAGAACTACAGCTCCATATCGCCCCATCTCTCTCCTGGAGATGTGTGAGCACTCATGGAAAACTCATCCTCCTTGATTTTCATGGCTGCAACCTTTGGGTATTACTTCTCATCTTTTTCCTTCTTCTTCAAAAGACACTGAGATGCATAGTGGCCCATCTCGCCACATATTAAGCACTTGACCTTCGAAACATCTTGCTTTGGTTTTTGTTGTCTCTGTTGTCCCTTCAATGCAAGGGATGCGTTCTCCTCTTCCTCCATCGATTTCGATCTTCTTCCACTGTTCCCATCAAGTTTTCACTTGAAGAGGTCTCTCCTCAGATCTTCCTCCTGAAGGGATGACCACAACTTCTCCAAACTAGGTAATGTTGTCTGGACCGGTATGCCCTGGAAAAACACTTTCCACTCCTCCATGAAACTGTTAAGGGCCATCTGTACCATGGTTTCAGTTGTAAGTATCGCACCAACTACCGACAATTGATCTTGAATCTCCTGAAACCGCATGAGGTATGAAGTCATGCGCTCCCCTTTCCGCATCTCAATCATACAAATATTTTTCTTTAAGTACAACTTCTACTGCTTGAAATATCCCTCATATAGGTCATGCAAAGCTACCCACATTTCTCTGGCAGTATCCTTGCTAGCCACAGGTGAGATGATGTTATCTTCCTTGTACTTCTTGATCTGATCCACATCCGTAGGAAAAACTACCACGTTCTCCATGAACGCCTTCACATCATATTCATCCAAAAGGAACTTAGCACGTTCCTTCTAGATCATATAGTTGGAGGAGCCCTCCAACCGATCCTTATCACGAAGTCCATGAGATGCCATCTCAACCAAAATCTTTTGAATTTTCTCCCTCTTCCTCCCTACTATGCAACCCCTGGCAGGCTTACGCACTCCTTGACAGAGTTGTAAGTTCTTCTACTCCTCTACCACTCAGCAACTGAGAAATGATGACCTCCTCGGCCAAGAAGTCATTGAGGAAGAATTCCCTCAATATGTGCTCTTGACTCCTTCTAATGCCTTTTTTCCCAACAACAGCTTCAAAAAATTGCATCCCTCTGTCTTCTGCATGGAGGATCTACGCTGCTCCCTCTTTCACAAGAAGATCTTGATTTGGAAGCCCTTTATCTCTGTCGAATCACTAAGAGAGAGACTACCACGAAAATATTATCCCTCATGGCTAGAACTGTGAAATCCTTCAATGGATTCATTCTTTTTCACTGTAGCAAAATTGGACTTCACTTCAGAATTCATGTTCATTCTTCTTGTTCCACATTAATGCTCTGAAACCATGTGGAAATTCCTAGATCTGAACAATCTAAGGAATCCTATTGCAAGTAACTGAATTACTTCTTCTATTATGTAATTTATTTTACACAATTATTTCTAAATCACACATGAAATAATGAAGCAGCCTACACTATAATACTCATGATTCAAAAACAAGGAAATCAATCACACATATGGCATTGCTCTTGTTGAACAAGAAAGTCCCCAGAAAAACCCAATACAGAAAAATTGGTGCAGTAGATCTGAAGGTTTTTTTATTAAGCAGTAGCAATGTTTGAATACATCTATGAATACCCCTAGGTTTGATCAGTTACAAAGATAAATACTAGCAGAAGAATTAGTGAGGATTTACCTCACTCAATCATTGAGTTCCCAGATGATCCAGATGAAGAAAAACCTGCCCTCGAGAGACACTGTGCAGCTTCTACGTAGTCCTAGTGCTGAACCTTCTAGCCTCTACATCGCCCCCTTCTAGGCTCAACGTTCAACCCCAACCAAGTCATTTTTCCTTTATGGACCTTCAAGAACAGCCTCCCAAAATCACTTTCTAGATCTCGGCCTCTGAAACTGATCTACAAGAAAAATTGCAAAAACCCTCCTCTACCTCTGCGTTACCTCTGCGGGAGCCCTACATAGTCACTGCATTAGCCCTCCTTCCTTCAGTGCTAGCTTGGTTATATCACCTTTTTCCCTCTCTGAATGATGCTCCATCAACTGAGAAAATGTCCTCCTCTCTAGATGTTATCTCTGCCCCTCACTGCTTAGATCTCTTGTTCGAATTTCTCAGCAAGCCCAACCCCAGAAATTCTGAACTCTAGATCAATTTGATTGATCCAGGTGCATATTGGTGGCCACCCACCTATTTCACTTGGGGCCCCACCATTGTCTCTTTCATTTTTTCATTTTCGGCACAACTTACTATTTTTAGCAGTTTTTCGAGTCCTGAACTTCCGGAGCTGTTTTGAGGTTCTAAACGACGTCTTTTGGGCATCGTTTTTCCGACGAATATGATTATGTTCCAAAATTTATATTTGCGGCAACAGTTGTAGTCATCAGATAGATATTTCTAACGATGTATCATGTGCATCAAACGAATATAGTATGCCAAAGTTACGTCCCTGGGAAGTTGAAACACCAATTTACCCAAACGGGGCCCATAGTTTTGGCGCTTCATCTCCTAGGGTTAGGTTTTTGGAAGTTTAGGGTTTTCCATTGTTTCTAAATAATAAATAGGCCCTTGAGCCTCAATCTAACTCAATTCAGAGGCCTGTAGCTGCCACATCTCTTCTCAGAGATAAGCTACCAGCGCCTTAGATAGTTTATTTCCATTCTGTCTGTAAGAAAATTTCAATTCTTTGATATTAATGAAATGAAGTGTTATTTCTGCTGCATCTTTTTATTTATGGTTATATGTGTATTCTACTGTATTCCTACATAAATCCATATCAGTGGTATTAGGGCAATCTTCTTTTTCTCGATCCTTCTTTCCATGTCCCCAACGAGGTCGGGGTATAAGGAGTTAGGGCTCGATCTGGTGGAACCTTTGCAAGATCAGCCTCACAAACCTCGACGAACGCCCATGGGGGACGAAAAGAAAGATGAGGGAGCAGGACATCCAATCAAAATATTGCTCAAGGAGGCCCTCAAAAAACAAAGGAATGTAATGATGGATAACTTTGCCCAGATCCTTCAACGACTGCCCACCGGCGGTGCATCTGCATGCAGCAGCCACTATGGAGGTGCGACTCCCCTTAAGGTACAAGTAAACTTTGACATTCCCATATTTGAGGGTCAAATAGATGCATATGCCGTATATATATGGTTGAATATATTAGAAGGATATTTCTCGGTTCATGACTTTTCTGACTGGGAGAAGATTATTTTTTCACTCCTCAAAGCTACCCCCCATGTCAAGGACTGGTGGGAAACCTACTGTGTGAAAAAGGACAAGACAAAACCCTCTCTTTTCTCAGCCGTACCCACTTGGAATTATTTCCAAGATTCCATCAAGGAATAATACTATCTTGTGGGAAGCTATAATGACAGGTACATACAATGGACCATGTTGTGGCAACAAAGGGATCAAGATGTGCATGAGCTAACGAATCTATTCCATACCCTACACACAAAGTTGGGTATCAAATATTCAGAGAAACATTTGGTGCTAAAGTATCGCAGCTGTCTACATAGATACATTTAGGAGGAATTGGATTTCCTGTACATCTCCTCGCTTGGTACGACATACCGGTATGCTGCGAAGATTGAGTAGAAATTCAAATAGAAGAAGCGAGACTTTGGATCTGCGAATCAAAAGCAAGGGAAAGGTACCCCCAAGTCGCAGAACAAAGGAAAAATCCAAGGCATGGTGGCCCAAGATAACCTGCCAAAGCCACAAGCAAAGAACAACACCGCGAATTCAAATAAAGACATGAGAAAGTGGTGTGAGTTCTATAAGAGCTCCACTCACAACACAAGTGAGTGTCGAGCCAAGCAGTCTCTAGTGGCTGAGATGAGGGCTTCTGAATCAGATGCATGCTCCTACTCTGAATCAGAACCTAACAAGGGGAATGCCAAAGGGAAGCAGATTATTGATGCGGAGCCCAATGCCACTGTTGCCACTGTGAAGATCCAGAAGGAGGAACCAGAAGATCTAGAGGAGGCAGAGCATCTCTTCCACTCCCAGATGTGGGTAAAGGGTTCCCCGCTATAGTTCATTGTCGACAATGGGAGCCAAAATAACCTCATTTCAGCAGATGTTGTGAAGCAGTTGGGCTTGCTAACCACAGTGCACCCATAACCATACACCATTGGGTGGCTTCACCAAGGACGGGATCTTCACGTCAGCCAGCAGTGTCGTCTTCCCTATAGCATAAAGTCCTTCATGGATGAGGTATTGTGTGAAATTTCTCCTATTGATGTTTCTAATGTATTATTAGGCCAACCATACTTGTGGAAGCGACATGTTGTGTATGAGTCCCAACCTCGCGTTGTTATTGTTACTTTGGGAAATAAGTTGTACAGGATACCAGAGGTACCACAGCCTCCAACTATCTCTTTGGTTACTGCAAAACAATGCAGTAAGCTCATTTCCAAAACCAAGAAATTTGTTTTCATGATGATCCGCCCCCAGGGCAAGAAGAAGATTGTGGCCATGACCTCTAGACATGGCTCCTCTACATGACAACAACAAATGGACGAGGTTGTGGAGGAGTTCGAGGACATCTTCACCTCACCCACAGGGGTGCCTCTGCACTGTCAGGTCAAGCACCCCATTGACCTGAACCCAGGTGCACCACTACCCAATGGAACGATCTATAGGTGCTATGTTCTAGAGAATGATGAAATCAAGAGGCAGATCCAAGAGCTGTTGTAGAAAGGTCACATCCGTCCAAGTTCATCGCCCTATGGGAATCCGATTGTGTTGGTACAGAAGAAGGATGGGACTTGGAGACTCTATAATGACGATCGAGAGCTGAACAAGATCACTCTCTGGAATAGGTACCCGATCCCATGGATTGATGACCTTCTGGATGAACTCAAAGGGGAAAAATATTTCAGCAAGATCAACTTGAAGTTTGGGTATCACCAGGTACCAATCAAACCCTTTGATGTGTGGAAAACTACCTTCAATGCTAAGGAGGGCCTTTTCGAATGGCTTGTCATGCCTTTCAGGTTGACGAATGCTCCCGCAACCTTCATGCGGTTGATGGATGACATCTTGCATCCATTCACCTACTCATTTGTAGTGGTGTACTTGGATGACATTCTGATCTTCAGCCAGACTTGGGAAGAGCACCTCCACCACATCCGAGAAGTCCTCCGAACACTACGGCAACACAAGTTTTGTGCCAATTTGGAGAAGTGCACTTTTGGCATGACCCAGGTTCAATATCTAGGATACATTATTCATGAAAGGGGGTTGCATGTGGATCTAGCCAAGATCCAAGTCATTCGGGATTGGCCAGCTCCAACCACTCTAACAGAGCTTCACAGCTTTTTGGGTCTTGCTAATTTCTACCACAGGTCTGTGTTGGGATTTTCTCATATCACTTGGCCCTTGAGTCAAGTCACCAAAGGAGGAGTGAAAGAAAAATTCTTTTGGTCGGAATCTCAACAGAAGGCGTTCATAGAATTGAAACATCGCCTCTGTTCTACCCCAGTGCTCACATTACCAGACTTGCAACAACCATTTGAGATCGAGATAGATGCCTCTAACTATGCTATTGGGGCAGTTCTTACTCAACAGGGGCATCCAATGGCATATCACAGTGAGGCATTTTCTGACATAGTTTGAAAGTATCCCACTTATGACAATTTATTTGTGCACCCTTGTCGACAATGGAAGCAATACATTTTGGGGAAGGAGAAAATCATCCTCACAGACCACCGAACCCTGTAGTTCATACAGACACAAGGGAATTTGCAGAATGATTGCCATCGGAAGTGGTCCACATATTTGCAACAATTTGATTTGAACATCAAGTACAAGAAGGGTAGCACCAATAATGTTGCAAACTGCCTCAGCTAACCACCGATCATAGCTGTAACCATTGTTCTCAACTCTTGTGGGCATGAGACTTTTGATTGGCTGCTTCTCTACAAGAGCTTTCTAGAATTCAGCCACACATACAAGGCACTCTTGGGGGGTATGCAAGTTCCAAATTTTCACCTCCAAGATGCACTATTATGTCACCTGGGACAACTTTGTGTTCCTTCAAGTGAGCATGCCAGGCTGATATGGGAAGTGCACTGCAGTTGAGTCGATGTGCATTTTGAGGTCGAGAAAATAGTGGCAGTACTGCAGAAGTATTTCTATTGGCCGAACCTTCGACAGGCTGTTAGGAAGTACATCAGATCCTGCACTACTTGCGCCATTTCCAAACCGACCATCAAGAAGCAAGGGATCTATACTCCACTACCTACCCCTAGTCGACCTTGGGAATCCATCTCCATGGATTACATGCCATGCCTTCCTTCTACTAAGCATGGAAACAACTATTTTTTCATGGTCGTCGACAGATTCTCGAAGATGGCCATTATGGCGGCATGCAAGAAGAATATCACAGCAGAAGCCACTGCTAAACTCTTATTTGAACGAGTGTGGGTGCACTTTGGGATCCCATATTCTATCATATCATATCGCGACAACAGGTTCCTCATCACATTTTGGTCCAGCCTTTGGTCAATGTTGGACACCAAGCTCACCAAGTCCACAACTTTCCATCCCCAAACTGACGGCCAGGAAGAGGTCGTCAACAGGATGATTGTACACATTATGCGCATGTAAAATTTAAAGCATCCATGCACATGGGATGAGTGCCTCCCCTATGTACAACACAGCTATAATCGGGCTCTCCACAGCTCAACCGGCCACAACCCCTTTCAGGTGGGCTTGGGATTCCAACCACTATGTCCCATTGACGTAGCCATGCCATTTGTGGCTACTCAGGCTGATTCAGCTCATGTCCAATCTAAAGCTGACAAGGCGAACAATTTCATCGAGTGCATTCAACACATCTGCCAATAGTTTCATGACATATTAGATAGAGCCAATGCTAAGTACAAGCAACGACATGATCAACATCGAGTGCCACACAACTTCCAGGTGGGCAAAAAAGTGTGGCTACATTTGGAGAAGGAGCGCCTCACTGGAACCCACGGCAAGCTTCACCCGCTCTGATATGGGTCGTACACCATCACCAAGGTTGTAGGGAACAATGCCTTCGAGCTCAGTATTCCACCATTCCTTGATCTGCACCCATTATTCAATATAGATTGCCTTCGTCCCTACTTCCCACCTCTACTGGACACCTCTGACATTGCAGAAGAAATCACACCAAAAGAATTAAACCCAGACTGAATGGAAAATTCCACCATATATTTTATCATGGAAATGAAAATCAAGAACACTCGCCAATATAATATTCAACTGTATCGGGTTTTCAAAGTTGGCCAACTCCTGCACCAAGGCAAGTGATTCACTAGGGACCAAGTTCAGCAGAAGTTTCCTCATCTCATGGAGGAACTCAACGCAATGGGGAACATTGCTTCCTAAGGGGGGAGGAATGATCCAGGTGGATATTGGTGGCCACTCGCCTATTCCACTTGGGGCCCCACCATTGTCTCTTTTATTTTTTCAGTTTCGGCACAACTTACTATTTTTAGCAGTTTTTTGGGTCCTGAACTTCCAGAGCCGTTTTGAGGCCCTAAAAGACATTTTTTGGGCATCGTTTGTGTGGTGCATATAATTTCATTCAAAAATTTATATTCAAAACAATAGTTGTATTCCTCGGATAGATATTTCTAACAATTTATCATGTGCATCAAACGGAGATAGTATGCCAAAGTTACATCCCTGGGAAGTTAAAACACCAATTTACCCAAACGAGGCCCATAGTTTTGGCGCTTCATCTCCTAGCGTTAGGTTTTTGGACGTTTAGGGTTTTCCATTATTTCTAAATAATAAATAGGCCCATGAGCCTCATTGTAACTCAGTTCAGAGGCATGTAGCCACCACATCTCTTCTCAGAGATAAGCTACCAGCATCCTAGCTAGTTTATTTCCATTTTGTCTGTAAGCAAATTTCAATTCTTTGATATTAATGAAATGAAGTGTTATTTCTGTTGCATATTTGTATTTATGGTTATATGTGTATTTTTCTGCGTTCCTGCATAAATTTGGATCATCGGTGTGTCTTTCCAAATGATGCTCAAACCTTCCTTTATAGTCTTCTTGTTGATACATCAACGACCGATATTAGGTTTCTAATCAATAGCTAAGATTATAACATGACTTAATCTTCGTTTTCTAAATCATTCTCAGTCTTGTTTTATTAATACCCTTTAATTATTTAATTTTCCTAAGTTTATACTTAGGGTCCCCATGAAAATAATTAATTATTTTAATAAAAAATTAACCGAGTGGAATTTTCACAAACGGTTTTTGGGGTATTTGGAATACTAGTGTCTAAGCCTCTCCACAAAATTTGAGACTTAGAGCACTTTCTGATGCTACAAAAATCAGCACCAACTCCTCTGAAGCTTGCACCTACACCTACTCTTGCTTCTCTAGAAACTTCACCTTCTTGACCTACTTCTTCCCATGATCCACATGCTTTTCCATCAACTTGTAGAGACCATGCTATCTAAATCCGAGTACAATACCATCAGACTTAGAACCTCTAGGACTGATTCTTGCCTTCTCATCCTGGAACAATATCTCAAACCCCTCCCTTTCCATCATTGAGACATAAATCATACTATAACCAAGTCCTATTATAAACAATACATCCTGGACCCGCATCATACGTCCTTTCTCCATCCTGAATGGCACCATACCCGATCCTCATATCTCCAACTGACTCTTGTCACCCAACACCATGTGCAATTTTGAGTCCCATTTAGCTAGAGTCTCAAAAACCTAACGTGACCATGTCATATGCTTTGTCACACCATTTTCCATGTATAATCCATCCTCCTTGATAGTACCCTACAAGAAATGAGTAATCATAACAAAGTCCTCCTCTTCCAGTCTCTTGGAGAGATCATCTATCTCAGCTAAAGTGGCAACATCAACGACTCACTTTCCTTTCCTCTTTTCATCATCTGACATCTCGATGAAAAATGACCCATATCGCCACAATTAAAACACTTGACTTTACTCAAGTCCTTCTTCGGTTTACCCTTCATTTGTACTGAAAGTTCCATGTCCTCATCTACCTTCCTCAATGGATGAAGATCCTCATCTCCCAACTCTTCCTGAATGAATTCATCCCATAATCTATTCTAGTCTGGCAATTTCTCCCTCACAACGATTCCTTTGATGAAGGGCTTCCATTCCTTAGTGAACCCTTTCAAGGCAATCCTCACCATATCTCCATCTAAAATTTTGACACTAACAACAGAAATATCATCTCTGACCTGAGACAACCTCGTCAGATATGAAGTCACTCCTTCACCTTTTATCATCATGGTGGACTTCAACTTATCCTCCAATACTAGTACCCGATTATCGTTCTTATTCTAGAACAAATTTTGGAGAGCCATACACATCTCATGTGCATTTTTTTTACTGGAAAAATGAGTTATTAAGGAATCCTTCACACCATCAAGGATGACCAACCTCACCTTCGTATCCAACTCTTCCCATATATCCAAATCCTTAGGGTTGGTTGGCTTCTTGATCTATTTCTCGGAAAAATTCCAGATCCTGTTAACCTGCAAGAACAACTTGATCCTTTATTTCAGAGGAGTATAGTTGGACAACCCTTCTAACCTCTCCTCATAGCAGAGACCTACCTGCAACTTCGACATTGTAGTGAGCCCTTCACTTAAAATGTGACCAAATCTCTCTCACGCTGTATTTTTTTGTGCACAACTCTGATTTGCTAACTTTCAAAGTAGCTCAGACATGCTCTGATACCATGTTCAATTTCCACGACCTTGGGTCTAGGTTAGAATCTTAAAATCATTGACGCTACCAAACCAAGAATCTCAACCATGAACTAATTTGCACGGCAGAAATATAAAGCGGTAAATCACATATGCAAAAATATACAAAATTTTAACAAAATTGTAAAGTAATGTACAATCACCAATATTTATTATATTAAACCAAAATTTGAATAATACAATAGTCTATTGTATAAAAAATATAATGACAAAATCGATGTCATATCTCGTCTTGGCGATCTTTCGCTTCTGTACTACTCACTAGTAGTGCATTATTCCATCAAGGCCACTACACATTGAGACTCCAGGAGGGCTGCCACCTAACACTACTACAAGTCAAGTCTATAGAGTGTACATGGATTGATCCAATATGCTCTCTTGGTAGGCCTAATCCTAAGCTCCAATATTCCAGGCTAGCATCCATTTTAGTCCATCAAAGTACTGCACTTCAGCACCAATCTTCACCCAACCTTTAGTTCTTCTTTGTCACATCAAGATAACTCGTCTAGGGCTACTTTGGGTAGCCAACACAATTCCCTCCACCAGATCAATCACACCAAATGCTAAATTGTTGGTTCTTCTCCTAGGATATACTCTTTTCCACCACTGAAGGTCCTCCACATGGCACCAATAGGATGCACTATCAAATTGATCCAAACTGGTCAACCTTGACCCAACGCTCCTCCAAAACACTGTTGTAATTATGTATGCACTTCGTTTTTGGTTTTTGTTATGGTTAGGGAACTTGTTGCAGCCCTAAATTAACCCCACAGTCAAAAAATAGTATCATTAAGGGCTAAGACACACCTAAATATAGCTCCTCCCTTGCTATGTTGCTTCCTTAAGGAATATGGTAACCCTTTACAACCCTACGCAACCCTAGTTGTAGTGTTATGGCTTGTGGCCTAGCACAACAACACTCATGCAGCAACCGACCTCTAAAATAGTGCCCAAATAATCTCCAAATAACAACGTTTTACCCTTCAAGAACTCGGCCTAATAGCTAGCACCTTCGACCTCTATGACAACACTTTGGATCTTTGTTTCAACCATAAAACACACCTCCAATACTCATTGTCCTATCTCCTCCTTTGTTGTGGCTAAGGCTAGAGATATTCCTCTCCAATAAATCCTTGTCTAGAGGAAACATTGCACAAGATGGATGTCTTAATGACTCCTCATCACCCTTTATTTAAACATAAATAGGGGGTCTCCATGGATTAGTAAGAGACACACCTATTGGAAAAATTTTACTTCAAGCCTACATGACTTGAAAATCAATAATTACTTGTCAACTTCAAAAATTCACTTCTTCACTTCTACAACTCGAAATTCAACAATTCTTGAAGCGGTGGATTCTCCTTTTGGCACTCTATCGTCTCATGCCATCACATGTAGAAATTTTCTCCTGGAAAATGCCCCAAAAAAAAATTGGTGCAAAACACCATACTTGGGTTACAAACCCACAAGTGACCCTTGTCGTGGTTTTCCCTCCAAACCTTGAACCCTAGGGCCTGGAGTACCTCCCAAGCTACAAAAATAAACACTCCATGCCTTGCTATCAAATCCAATGATTTCACTTTTCTCAAATCACCTCCTTCTCTCGCGAACCTAAACTCCTCGATGACAGCATAGGCTCCTGACGTGAAAACCCTAACATAGATAGTCATTTCCTCTATTCGTTCCTTTGCAAAAAACTCAACTCTATTATATTTGAAAACCAACTTATATTTCCACTTTCAGATGTGAGGAATATAAATAATTCAAAATATTTTGATATAGTAATTAAATAAACTATCTAAATATCTATGTTAACTAATATATCTCAACATCAACATTTTGTATATGTATATACAGCTTGGGTGGGCCTAATGGTTAAGAGCATTTGTTTCCTCCTAAGAGGTCACAAGTTCAAAACTAGATCAGGGTAGAGTATGTATGCCTTCGCAGACTTAGCAGTAAAATCGTTGCACGGAGGTAGGTTAATGTTGCTCATAATAAAATATTTTATTGTTTAAAGAAAAAAAAGTAATTAAAAGAACAAAAAAAATCAGCCACTTTTTAATAAGGATATATGTAATTCATTCAATTCTTAATATAAATTAATATTTGGAACAAAAAAAAATAATGAGATAATGTGGTCCATAAATAAAATATTTCAATACCCATGTTAAGTAAAATATTTCAATCTTAACTATATATACAATATATTTGGTTTATATGTGTGTGTGTGTGTGTGTTGAAGTTCAACAAGAAATTGCAGCACCTACACATGTGTGGGACCAACCGTCGCGCAGTTTAAAATAACCGTTAACCTCCGCAGTTTGATGTTAGGCCTTGTCACATGGCCATGTTCCGATGTTTACTCTGGCTGTTTCATTAACGCACAGGTTCAAACTCCAGTTTAAAACCTTTAACCCATGGTTCAAGCCTTGTGATCTGTGCCAATGCTAACAGTCACCGTGTGGTTTGGGTTGGCACGTGGCCATCCAACCATAACTTTAATTATACAGTTTAGACTGATGGATTTTATGGCAGAGGCACCAATTTTGGCGGGCTTTTCTATTTCTATATTTTTAACTGCAGTTTCCCCACAATTAGTGGAGTTTTCCTAGGGGTTACTAGGAAAAATTGATTATTCTCTATCTTGAGCATTACTCAATCATTCTGAGAGTGTGAATAGTAAATTTAGACTTTCTTAGACATTCTAGAGCCATTAGTTAGTTTTTTAGAGCCATCAGAGGACTTCTGAGTGTGGTTTTTCTTCAGAGAAGTTCCAAGGGCCATTAGGGTCACCAGGGGCCACCAGGAGAATAAGGCATATCCAGAGCAGCCAGTAACCATTCTCAACAAAAAAATAGCCATTTCAGACTATCTTGAACCTTATAAATCCAATGTAAGGATTTTAAAAAGGTTTTGGAGAACAATAAAGGATGATATGCTTTAGAGAAGTTTTCAGTGAACCGAGAGCCATAGGGTGCCACCAGGTGTTGGGGGCATAACCAGAATAGCCAGAGGCCTTTTTCAGCAAGTTAATAGTCTATTTATCTATCTTGGACATTATGAATCCATTGGAGATATTTTCAGATCCATCTGGGGACTTCTAGAGCCAAAGAAGCCACATGTAAGTTTCAGGTAGCCCAGGGTCACCAGGGGTTGGAGGCCTAGATTGAGGAGCCAAAGCTCATTTTGAGAAAATGAACAGTCTATTTTGGATGTATGATATATGTTGGAGACATTAGAAAAGGTTTCAAGGATATAAAAGGATTTCTTAAGGAGTTAGTGCTACAGAGAATCTCAGGGAAGCTTAAGGGTATTGACAGGAGAGGTCAAGTCTAAGGGATCCTAGATCCATTTCTAGAGAGATAACGGCCATTCCATGGGTATGATGGTATTCTAAACCCAATGATACATTCCAAACAACCATTGGAGTTGATTTAGTAACTTTTAAAATAATTTTTCCATCATAATCCCAAAGAGCCAAGTCAGTTGACATAGGCTTAAGGAGACATAGCCCACGACATTCGGGTGAAATCCTTTATTAAATTTGTTGTTATGTGTTGATTATTATTTTCTGCACTTTATGGTTGTTGTACATGCTTAATATCATAAAAAACAAATGTTTAATTCCTCACACATCAAGACTTAAAACAGTCTAAAAGTCATACATCTGGTTCAAGTAATCAATTTCGCACAGTCAAGTATAAACTAGATCTTAATTTGTTTAACTAAGTGGGAGGTGCTTTTAAAGCATAAAAATTTATCCACCAATTTCATATCAGGTGGTATCAGAGCACTAGGTTGCTTGCTTGATAGAGCACTAGGTTACTTGTTTGACTTGAACAGTGTTTAACACTGCAAATAATTTAAATGTTTGCAAATTGACTGATGCTTACAAGTTTAAGTTTGCTAGAGGTGAAGAGAAGCTACTGTTAGCTAAGTCCAGAAGAGGACAAGAAGAAATAAAGCTGAAAGCATCCTCCTTACCCAAAGGACCTCAAGGAAATCCTTGAAGCACAAGAGGGATTGTTTGCAAAAAGAGGTTGCTTGAAGAAGAGATACAAGCTACACAGAAGAGCTTGAATCTACAACCAAATTGTTAAGAAGATTTATCAATTTTTTTTGAAGCTTTGTGTATTTTTGTTGAAGTTTCTTAATTCATTTACATAATGATGAAAACTTCATCAAGTCAGGTTTCTAAATCTTCCTCCTTCACAAGACTCTTTGATAAAGAGATAAAGCGGGACTTCTACATCCTAAAGGATATGGTGCAAATTTTGTATGAAGATGGAAGAGAAAGCACTAGACTTCATAAGAAATTGGTTGCTATGAAGCAAGAGAAAGAAGGAATTCTTAAAAGAATGCATGAGATGGAGATGCAGCTCCATCATGCCCAAGAGGCCTTAACCAAACACATGCATGAAGCAGAGGTAAATCACTCAAATTTGTCTTCAATTTCCTCTTTAGATAGATGTGTAGGTTCATTTGAAAAACACACTAGAGGTATAGGGTCCAAGTTGATGTTAAAAATGGGCTATGAAGGCAAGGGTCTAGGTAAACATGCACAAGGCATGCCACACGATTGATCCTATTTTGATTAAGGAAAGGCCTAAGAAGTTTGTTCTAGTTTATGTTCAATCTTATGGTGAAAACTCTACAGCCATGCATGCATTTGAGAAAACTCCAAGAAGAACTTTTGTTGCAAGTTCAAACTCACAAACATGTCAAGTTTGTTTTCAAGTTGAATGCCATTGTTTGAAGCCTATGTTGCAACAAGATGTTTGTAGATATGCAGCTTATGGTGAGCAAGAGAGTTATAACTGATATCAAAACATGAACACTGATGTTGATCTTCAAAAGAAAGTTGGAACCTCTTCAAGTTCATCTCCTCAAGAAGGTAAAAAGATGGACATGAAAAGAAAAATTTGAGGTATAATTCTTCCCATTGTCAAGTTGATTATGTTTATGTTAAGCATGGAAAATATGCATGCATGAATGGAACAAAGATTTGTTGTTCCTATTATGGTATGTGTAACCATGAATTTTCAAGATGCTGGAAGAGATTGAAGGCATATAGGAAACCGTTGAAGTGAAGGAAACTTGCACAGAAGGTGCAAAAGACTTGCACACATTTCCAGAAAAAGGGACATTTCATTTCCCAATGTTGGACACTACATCCAACTAATCATCCCAAGAATTTGAAGCAAGAGGATAAAAATACTAGCGAAAATGGAACCAAAGATTCCATCATTGATGTGAGAACAGATGTTTCACAAGAAGAAGATTATCAACAGCAAAAATATCCATGGAAGTGGCTTGGTAATAAGTGGTTTGACTTCCTGACCTAGTAAGACATACATTCATTTGTACATATGAAAATTTCAGTCATGTATGCATGTATTTCTGTTGAAAACTTACGTTTGTTTGAGCCACATTGGATCAATGATCAAGAAAATGATGTTCAACTACCTTCTATGAAGATTTATCACCAGAAATTTCTAGATGAGCTCAAAGAGGATGCAATTCTTGACACGATGACAAGAGTATCAAAGAGGGTAAGTGTTGACTACCTTCGAGTTGGGGCTCAAAGGCACTAAGCCAAGCAATGCAAAGTTTATGGAGGCTGGAAAAGTGAGGGTGTTGCACTCTCATCTACTGAACAGATAATTAGCCTTTTGGGGTCCAAAATATTCCCAATGGGGAGGAGTGATCAGATTTCAATTAGGACCTAAGTGATATCTCAAATTTCAAAGTGTTCAAAAATGCGTCAAACCTGAGCTATCGGAGATCTCGTCTTCCTGATTCAGGTGCCGCAAATAGTTCAAAAAATTGACACCATATGAAGAAGTTATCACGTTTTGAAAAGTCCAATAAACTATAAATTTGGACATTTGACCAAGGTTGACTGGGCAAAGGTATAGTTAGAAAAAAGAATATTCCAAGGAATATTCCTTGAAATATTCCTTGGAATATTTTTTCCGAGCCAGTTGCATGGTGACAAGTGGCAGGGTATCATTGGTCAAGGGTTGTACGTTTTTGTTTTTTGGACCAATCAAGGGGTGACACATGGCCAGCCCTGAGGCCACCACATGTCCCCCGAATGGCATGTCAAAATTTTTTTGTGGGCTTGCAAGAGTCGACCCAACAACCTCCTCACCAGCATGCCCACACCTTACCATCTCCCCTAAGCTTTGGTTCTTAACCATAGTGGCGACAGTTTATTGTTAAAGTTTTTTCCATTTGACCATGGGGGTTGGGGACTGTCAGCGGGTGAACCTGCCAACGGTCTCGTATGGATGGTCACATGGAGATGTTACAACCGACGGTTTATGAAATAGTCACTGCATCATTTAACATTCATTAACCTTATCACATGGCATGGTATTACGATTAAAAAATGCTACACAGTTTAAACCAATTGTTAACCTCCCTAGTTTGATGTTAGGCCTTGTCACTTGGCCACGTTCTGATGTTTACTCCAGTGGTTTCTTTAACGCGCAGGTTCAAACTCCAGTTTAAAACCTTTAACCCGTGGTTCAAGCCTTGTGATCCGCGCCAATGCTAACAGCCACCGTGTGGTTCGGGTTGGCATGTGGCCACCCAACCTTAAGTTTAATACTACGGTTTATACTGGTGGATTTTATGGTGGAGACACCAATGTTGGTGGGCTTTTCTATTTATGGATTTTTAACTGCAATTTCTCCACAATTAGTGAAGTTTTCCTAGGGGTTACTGGGAAAAATTGATTATGCCCTATCTTGAGCATTACTCGACCATTCTAAGAGTGTGAATAGTCAATTTAGACTTTATTGTACATTCCAGAGCCATCAAAGGACTTCTCAGCGTGAATTTTCTTCAGAGAAGTTCCAAGGACCACTAGGGCCACCAGGGGCCACTAGGAGAATGAGGCATATCCAAAGCAACCAGTAACCATTATCAGCAAACCAATAGTCATTTATGACTATCTTGAACCTTATGAATCCAATTGAAGGATTTTCAGAAGCTTCTGGAGACTTCTGAAGGCCGATATTCTTCAGAAAATTTTTCAGTGAGCCTAGAGCCATAGGGTGCCACCAGGTGTTGGGGGCGTAATCGAAGAAGCAAAAGGCCTTTTTCAGCAAGTGAATAGTATATTATGACTATTTTGGACATTCTGAATCCATTGGAGAGATTTTCAGAGCCATTTTGAGACTTATAGAGCTGAAGAAGCCATGAGGAAGTTTCAGGTAGCCTAGGGCCACCAAGGGTTGGAGGCCTAGATTGGGGAGCCAAAGCTCATTTTGAGAAAATGAAAAGTCTATTTTGGATGTATGATATATGCTAGAGATAGTAGAAAAGGTTTCAAGGAAAAAAATTATTTATTAAGGATTTAGTGTCACAGAGAAGTTCAGGAAAGCTTAAGGGTACCAACAGAAGAGGTCAAGTCTAAGGAAGCCTAGATCCATTTCGAGAGAGATAGCAGCCATTCCAGGGGTATGATGGTATTATAAACCCAATGGTACAGTCCAAACAACCATTGGAGTTTATTTAGTAACTTGTAAAAGAAATTTTCCAACATAATCCCAAAGATCCAAGTCAGTTGACATAGGCTCAAGGAGACGTAGCCCATGACATTCGGGTGAAATCCTTTATTAAATTTGTTGTTATGTGTTGATGATTATTTGTTACACTTTATGGTTGATGTACATGTTTAATATCAGCAAAAACAAATGTTTAATTCCTCACACATCAAGACTT
This sequence comes from Pinus albicaulis, assembly GCA_034641835.2. Lineage (NCBI taxonomy): Eukaryota > Viridiplantae > Streptophyta > Pinopsida > Pinales > Pinaceae > Pinus > Pinus albicaulis. Next base: position 948,189,558 of record CM076571.1, on the reverse strand, counting down.
AAAACAATTTAAAAGTCATACACCCAGTTCAAGTAATCAATTCCGCACAGTCAAGTATAAGCTAGATCTTAATTTGTTTGACTGAGTGGGAGGTGCTTGCAAAGCATAACAAGTTATCCACCCATTTCATATCAGTGACCAAAGACGCTAGGAAGAATCTGGAACCAACAAATGAGGTTGGGATATTTGTGGGGTACACTGAAACTCCCTACAACTATCGGGCATATTTTCCCAACAACATAATGATTGTTGTGCGATGAGATATAAAATTTGATGAGGAGAAAGCCATGAGGTTGTCCCTTGAGAGAGAGCTATAATTGCATGCAGAGGAGGAATTTTTGGTTCCAAAGAATGAACTTCAAGATGTGGATCATCCACGTGTGAAGGATCATGGAATGGAGGAAAACACTTATGCAGAGCCATCCATCAGAAATGGAAGAAGGCACACCACAAAAGCTGATAGATTGAGACTTTATGCAACAAAGATTGTAGGAGCCCCTACTTCACTACGCAGATAGAGACAACCTCTGGACATGTTTACTGGATACTGTTGGGCCGCTAGTTTGTCATTATTATTATCACTTTTTAACACCTATTTCATCCATTTCTACCATTCTTTATCACGTCATTTATCATGGTTTATCATATAATTCCATTTTATAATGATTTATGCTCTTATGGATAAATATTATTTTTTCTCCTTTATTTTTAATAAATTGATGATTATTATGCATGATTTTACCAATGATGGTTTATTAATAAATTTTTTGTAGCATCACTCACCATTTTAGCCTCCAAGATATTTTCCAGATTGCAGATTTGATCTCTAGCTCATCATTAAATATTCCAACTCAGAAATTCGCTGGAGTAATAAGTGAAAGTTTTGCGTTGGACGTTTTGGGCAAATGGAGAAGAACCTGGAAAATCTAAAACATGGGTTTTGTCCAGAACGGACTGAATTAATTTAACAATGAGCAGTTTTCCCAAATTCGGTTCGTATTAAGATAACCGGAAGGTTCTCTAAAGATGATTTTATCAGATTCCTTGTTGCAGCCATTTTCCAAATTATCTCAGTTGCAATACCAAATTCGACCTGTTCCTGTTGAATGTTGATGGAAATATATTTCAAATATGATCTTGCGGATCAATTTGTTGTGAACAATCCAATTTTTCTATGGGAATCATTTTGTAATCATCTCTGTTGTAAATTCTCTTTGCTCTTTGTGTATTTAAATGAAAAAACATATATCAAAGAGGGGGATTATTATGGGATTATTAGATTAGAGATAGATAGGATATGATAGGAGGAGAGGGGATAATGGAGAGATTTAGCTTTTCACAGGGGACCTCAATTGTAATTTGAATATACAGAATGTTATTCTGAAGGAGATCATATTGTAATTATAAGTGAATTTGATGATTAATATATAACTTGCATTTTCTGTTCATCCAGATATTCTGAAGTAGCTCGACAGTATTCGCTAGTGGCTATGGCCCGATCTCTGGAGGATCTTACTGCTACTCCTTGTTTGATAATTTTCCATTTACCATTGAATTAATTATCAGTTAAGACATTGATTCTCGTTGGTTACGATAAGAGTATGATTAGGATATATCCAGCTGAAAGAGCTCGATTAGTACTACTGTGTTCTCGGTTGGTGTTACTCTCAATTGAATTGCTTGCTTAAGATTGGATTATGGTTTTGCTCGAGATTAAGTCTTGATGCTTAGATGTATTATTTCCATTAAAAGTTGCAACTTGAGATTTATGATTGCATCCGCTTACTCTTGTATTGAATTTAATAGATTATCTTAAATCATTACTCTCTAGGTTTATAGCTTGCATATATTGTGTACACTCTTGAAACAAAAAGACTTACCCAGGTTGATAATTAATGTGAGGCAATTAAGAGTTTTAAAAGACACCTTTTAGCAGCCAACATTTTCACGCCGTTGCCGGGGAGAGTATTTCCATTTCACAGAGAGTGATGTATGTTTGATATTTGTTGTTGGGAAAGAATTGGGTAATAAAAACGGAAGGTAAGAACCTATGTAACGAGCAAGTAAAGTGCTTGCTCCTCTGCCTGTTTTTCAGCACAATTGCATAGAAGTTGAAGTAGGTGTTTGATGTTTGTCTGCTGTGAAATAATTGGGTATTAAAAACGAAAGGTAAGAACCTTTGTAAAGAACAATTAAAGTGCTTGCTCCTCCGCCCGCTTTTTAGCAGAATTGCATAGAAATTGAAGTAGGAATTTTAGAGGTAGAATTTTTTTTAAAATCTTGTAATTCCACTCAAGTGGTGATGTAAGCACCACCCATTTCACTAACCAATTGACAGGAACATTTGAATGAGGATCCTCAAATAAACATATGAATAACATCTTCTATTATGGTAAGAAATGCTCACATTGCAACTTTCGAATTCCCTATCAAAGATCTAGGAGGAGTGACACAAATGCACATAATTCACCAAATTTTCATGGTTTGACAAATGAAGATCCAGATACATTCTTATTTGAGTTTGAAATACTTTTTAGAGGATATGATTATTGTACTAATGATCGAAGGTTAAAAGTGTTTCCTCTTACTCTAAAAGGAGCAGCTCTCCGATGGTTCATGAACCTTGGTGGGAATTGCATCCAAACTTGGGAGGACATGAAGAACGTATTCTTGAAGAAGTACCAAGACTATTGCAAGGCCGATGAAGATATTTTCAATGTGATACAAGGGGAAGATGAAAGCTTGGAGGACTATGTGGAGCGATTTTGATACAACCTTCAAAAATCAAAGCATAAGTATTTGGAAAAAGAGATCTTAAAAACACTCCTACTCAAAGGAGTCAAAGATAAATTTTTAGAACTCTTAAATCTGGTAGGAAAAGGCGATGTTTTTCAGTTATCATATGATGATGTTTGTGAATTATGCATAAGGTATTCAAGAGGAATCTCCAAGGCTGATAAGAATTCTAGAGAAGCTTCTTATTTACTTTCCAAATCTACTACAAGAAGAGGATACATAAGAGCTAAAATCAACGTTTTATTTGAAAATTTTAAATATGATTTTATTAGCTCTCTAAATTCACAATTGGATGTTTTACAGGTTCAGAAAAATCAAGAAATTGAAGAAGTGTTTTTCCCTCATTGCCAAAAGGAGCATCCCATAGATACTCACTCTTCCTTATCTAGGATGGAAGTAGCATATCAAAAAGATGGGGAAGCTACAACAATGTCAAAACCATGGAAATTGTGGCCTACATGTATGGCTCAAAACACTTCCCCTTCATTTTTTTACTTGTATAATCCATTATGGAATACTCATGTGTTAGGGAAGCAATGTCAATCTCGATATAACCCCCACCAATCTTGTCTACAAGTTTGGCATGGTTCATCTTATGATTGCATGACTACTCTCCCTCATCTTGTATCACAAACACATCCTCCATATTCTCCACCAGCTCTTCCACAACATCTTGCTTACCTATCAAAATCATCCACTAAACCCAATCAACTACATCATCAAAATGCTCCATTCCCTACACAATTTTATACTCAACTCATTCCACACCCTCACCTTAATAAACCAGTACAACATGCTTACAATGTTGAACTGCAAAATTTACTCACCCTTCCCACCCATTCTATCTCACATGCACCATTGGAGAAAACTTATACTGAGATTCAGAATGTATCAAATCCAAAAATTCTAGAGGTTATGAAAGAACATGAGGTTTCTTCTAGCCTGCATCAAAAAGCCATTTTAAAAACTCAAGAACTTCATGATATGACGGCTATGGGAAATCAAGAAAGTAAGGGATACATTGAAGATTGGTTTCACTCCATTTTTTTGCAGCATCACTCCATACTTCAACATTTTTTGGCACCATCTTTTCAAGGGAAGTTGGCTTCTCATACCCTACTATTTATTAACATGCATTTTTTAAATTTGGGTATGTACATACTGGAGGCCTTATTTCGAAAATGGCTCCACTAGAAGTACTATTATACGTAAACATATTCAATTTTCAAAGAAGAGTAGGTTAGTGTAGAAAATAAATAAATAAGGACATAAATAAATACATTTTTATTATTATGTAAAAATAGTGTTTTTGTTGCAACACACTGTGGAAATCAACATCGGTGATAAATATTTTAATTTATTTGTGTATGTAGATGTATTATATTGAAAATAATAGTTCTACAAACACTTATATTCATTTTTATCACCAATATGGAAAAATTTCTTGAATATCATATTTTTTTGGCTTGCGGGCTTGATGAAATTTCTGAAAACAGAGTCGGGACAGTCATGTTTTGAGGGACCAAAAGTGAATATTTTAAAAACATATTTATATCCTAAGTAGCCCTTGATGTCTACTTTCCAATCCAATTTGAATCACTCCATTTAGATTTGAAACGAAAAAGTTATAACCAAAACATTGACAGAGCGTCTAGTAGGCAACTCAGGAACAGAGTTGGGACAGTGAGTTTTTGGAGGCCTAAATGACTATATTTTTAAAACCTGTTTCTATGGTATATTCCTCTATGAATATAGTTTACAAGTCAATTTGAATCACTCGATTTCGATATCGTATGAGAAATATATGACCCAAATACTGACTGTCTATCCTAAATCAGCACTCTTAAAACTCTATTTTTCCAGTTGTTCATTAAAGTATTTGACCCATAAATTATTTTTGTCTTCAAAACCTATTTCTATTGGAGATAAATAAATGAATCTATTTTCATTTCCAACTTGAATCAGCTTAATCCGTCATCAAACAAAAAAGGTATGCTTAAGATATCCATTGTTGGTCTAAGATGGGTAATCGAAAATGACTCTGTTATGTAGGTTGTTCTAAGTAAAATTGACATATCATATCACTAAATTAAAAAAAAAAAACCTATTTCTATTGGTAATATATCTTTGAATTAGCTCTCATTTGGCTTTTGAATCACTCAAATTGGACGAAAAACAAAGAAGTTATGATTAAAATACTGCAGGTTAGCATGATTGGCCACTGCTCTCCCACAGGTAATAAATTAATTTTTTCCGTGGATTTGTTTTACAGAGTAACTACTTGTTAATTTTTTTGCATAGTTATTGGATTAGGGGAGCCCGATCACCTCTCTTTCTCCATGATTTAATGTTTTATTGCAAGTAGACACTCGTTATTTTTGCAGGTCTTAGGAGAATAAAGAAGGTCAATTTATGGATGAGCGATTCTTGAAAGAAATTTTAATCAAACAAGGGCATTTCATCCAATTCATTACCTAACGGATTCATAACAGAAAAAATAAAGAATTGATTCCCATTCGAAGATTCATGTCACTGCTGCCAAAACATTTTTCCAATAGATCATTTCTTTTTCCATTAACAGATTGATATTCCTTTAGGAAATAACATCATAGCTGTTGTAACTTAATTTATTTATATCCTGTTTTTAAATAAAGTGTTCTTTCTTTTCTGATTTCTCTTATGTTTTTGTGTTTCAGGTGTTGTTTCCTTCAAATTGTAGTTTCCGCTCCATTGGTGATTGAACAATGAGGACCCCACCATGCAAGTTTCAGTTGCAGAAGACAATTTTTCGGCAGCACCAATTCTATAAAAAGTTATTTTTTCTTTAGATCTGTACATACAATCATTTTTTCTCTGTTTTTTCTATTGTTCCTCTTTTTGTATCATCACTCTTCTATTGTTTAGAGCAGGAGGGATGATTTTTTTTCTCTCTATATGTTTTCTCTTATTGTTCCATATAGGGAACAACACTTTTTGGGAGTTTTTGTTGTTCCCTCTTGGGAACAACACATTTTTGAGTTTTTGTTGTTCCCTGTCTGGAACAACACTTTTTGTGTTTTTGTTGTTCCCTTTTGGGAACAACACTTTTCTGCATTTTTTTTGTTCCCTTTTGGGAACAGCACTTTTTGCATTGTTATTGTTCCCTTTTGGGAATAACACTTTTTTGCGTTTTTGTTGTTCCCTTTTGGGAACAACACTTTTTTTTATTTTTGTTGTTCCCTTTTGGGAACAACACTTTTTTTTATTTTTGTTGTTCCCTTTTGGAACAACACTTTTCTGTGTTTTTGCTGTTCCCTTTTGGGAACAACACTTTTGTGTGTTTACTGTTCCAACTTCGGAACATCACTTTTTGATTTTGTTGTTCCATCTTCGGAACAACACTTTTTTATTTTGTTGTTCCATCTTCGGAACAACACTTTTTGGTTTTGTTGTTCCATCTTCGGAATATCACTTTTTGGTTTTGCTATTCCATCTTCAAAACAACACTTTTTGGTTTTGCTATTCCATCTTCAGAACAACACTTTTTGGTTTTGCTGTTCCATCTTCGGAACATCACTTTTTTATTTTGATGTTCCATCTTCGGAACAACACTTTTTTATTTTGCTATTCCATCTTCAGAACAATACTTTTTGGTTTTTTTGTTCCATCTTCGGAACAACACTTTTTGGTTTTGTTGTTCCATCTTCAGAACAACACTTTTTGATTTTGTCGTTCCATATTCAGAACATCACTTCTTGATTTCGCTGTTACATCTTTGGAACAACACTTTTTGGTTTTGTTGTTACATCTTCGAAACAACACTTTTTGGTTTTGTTGTTCCATCTTCGGAACAACACTTTTTGATTTTGCTGTTCCATCTTCAGAACATCAATTTTTGGTTTTGTTGTTCCATCTTTGGAACAAAAATTTTTGGTTTTGCTATTCCATCTTCGGAACAACACTTTTTTATTTTGTTGTTTCATCTTCGAAACATCGCTTTTTGGTTTTTTTGTTCCATCTTTGGAACAACACTTTTTGATTTTGATGTTCCATCTTTGGAACAACACTTTTTCATTTTGTTGTTCCATCTTCAGAACAATACTTTTTGATTTTGTTGTTCCGCTTCAGAACAACACTTTTTGGTTTTGTTGTTCCATATTCAGAAAAAAAACTTTTTGATTTTGCTGTTTCATCGTTGGAACAACACTTTTTGGTTTTGTTGTTCCATCTTCGGAACAACACTTTTTGATTTTTTTCTTCCATCTGTGGAACAACATTCTTTTTTGCCTTTTTTTTCGAATTTTTGAGCAGCACTCTTGTTTCTTGTACAATTTTTGTGTGTTTTGAACAACACTTTTGTATGTTTACTGTTCAACTTTCGAACAACACTTTTTGTTGTTTACTGTTCAAAATTTTGAACAACACCTTTTTATCTTAGCATGTCTTGTTGTTCCCACTTTTGAACAGCTACTGTTCCATTTTTGAAACAACATTTTTGCTTCTTCTAAGTTTTGTGTTTTGTGAATAGCACTTCCTTCCTCTTATGGAATTATTCCTAGCTCATCTCAGCCCCATTTTTCTGATTCTCTTTCATGACATGAAGTATAATACTTCTATGAGGACAAGAATTATGGATTCTATTGAAGCAGGTGAATATCATTAACATTATGATCTTTAACAGGACAACTTATGGATGAGAGATTTTTTTTAAGAAAAGGGACACAATTATTTATATACTACTTTACTAAATCGTTTTTTGCTGTACATGATGCTGATTGATCATCTTAATACCATGTTGGTTCCACCCTTCCTGGTTATAATCTTCTATATCTGTAATAAATGAGATTATGGGTATATATTTTTTTCTATTGACATGTTCAACTTCTTCCACCATCCCTACTCTTAAGGACTACTGAGCCTCCCTCTTTTTATCATAAAACTGTGTAATCACAACAAATTTTTTTTTGCAGATGGAGGATAGGGGGTCTCATTACGAGCCAGCCTACCATGTTCATAAGGCTGTAACGAAGTGACATTCCCATTATGGCCACCACACCAGGGTTATTATCCATTGGATAGCCAAAATATCCTTGGAACAGGAGGTCTCATCATGAGCCAGCCTGATCACTTTTGCTACATACCAGTGAATGGAAGTGTGGTTATCTAGTTACCACGCCAGCGCACTGATCTCTTCTGTAGAACAACACTGAAACTCTCCATTTATAAATTGAGGATCTTGGCTCATACGGGTTAAAAAGCAACCCTGTCGAGGCTATGGATGCCTGCTGGTAGTAGAGGCTCTTATTATGGTATTGAAGTTATATCTTATCGTCAATTATTACTATAATACCCTTTTCTTATTATTTTTTTTATCGGAGAAGTTGTTTCCTTAATTTTTCCCTGTTTTGAACCTTTACGCATGAGAAATTGTTTTTTGATCAATCACATCATTTTCGACTAGAATGCTGTCAGAAAAGCATTTTTTTGGCATATTGCTGTCCTTTTATTTTTTGCATAACTTATCATCAATCCAAAGCATCCTATCTCTTATTCATAACTATCTTTACACACTCCGCTCTCATTATAACCATACCTCTTGTCGTCCTATCATTGATATGTGTACTTTGCTTCATTTATTGTTGTATTGATCATTCCCTTACCTTGCCGTCAACACAACACCTTTCATATGCTTTATCGTCATGGAATCCCTTTTCCAATTGGAGGGGGGAATGTATGCATTATGGGATAACATGCGATATAATTACTGAACTCCGCCATAACTTGATGATTTGACAAAATATTAGTACTGCATTTATACAAAAAAATTTATGATCAAAATTTTTGCATGCATCTTATTTGTTGCTATTCAAAAATAAAACTTTGGATTCAAGAAATTTTCATGAAAAATAGTGACTTGTTACAAGAGAACAACAAGTATGGGGGGAATTATATTTGCAGCAAGGCCACACTATTGCCCCTAACAACAGAGGCTCGCGCAACTCACAAACGCGCACAATTGTTCAGACATGACGTGCTTGCATGGCTTCCACATTTTGCATCACTTTTAGTATTCGCTCAGTGTACATCAACTTCCACAAATGCTAGTCCATACATGTCATTCCACATTTTTTTTCGGAGGTAAAACTTGAGGTAAAATAGCATACTTTTCTGATTTATTACGAATTTAGGAAAATTTCATGCAAAATCCATTGAGCATTATTTATCATCATTCATTCCACATCTTTACCACTTCCCATTCTTTGTTGAGATTGCAACAAGATGATGAGCTTAGTGGAAAGAAGTCGCCTTCACTAAGTGGGCCCGCAGGCTATTTTTGGTGCAAGTCTATTTTTAGACTATGTCTATTTTTAGACATGTCGATCATATTCTATGAGTTACGTGATGCTATTTGTGGATTCGCTATTGTTGGTAGAATAGATGGACTTATATTTTTTGGCATATTGGGGTTAATCTATTGCCAATTTGCCAATCTAAAAATAGATATGTCGAATATTATTAGCTCTTAATAATATTTGGACTCTAAACAATATCTTATTTCTCGGGAGCACTCTCGCGCTAAGTGCACGCATGTGCACAGAGCCGATGTGGCAGGAATTACGCTATTCCCGAGGGTTAAGTGGAGCTATTGCATGGAGGACTTCAATTAGAACTCATGTGACAGAGTTTGGTGGAGTTGGAGAAGTAGTTGGTGGAGTTGTATTTAGTTTAACTCAGTTAGACTCAGTTGAGCTAGTTGTATCTAGTATAACTAATCGATACACTAGTGAGAGTGGTGTGAATTAATTATTAATTAATTCACTAATTATTAACTCATTAATCAACTAAATAATACATCAATTAACTACAGTGCATGAATAGTTTCAGTGGAGACCAGTGAAGAGATAGGTGAACGAGCAGTGTGACTATTAGTTGTGACTATACTGTTGCATGATTTGCAACACACAATGGTTGGAGATGCAAATGAGGATTGCGTGAGCAAGGCTGGACCAATTTGAGTTCATTCAGAGCCATTCTTCAGCAGTGATTGTGCAGTAGAGGCAGGCTATCAGGTGGCAGAGATTGGAGCATGTGATTTGCTAGATTGGACATGTTTAGTGTGTAACAATTGGAGATTATACTGAGAGCTTGTGAGGAGCTTTTTATAATGATTATTACATGATCTCTATGACATATAATATATAGATAGTTGGGGGTTTTCATCTTTAAGATTTCCCATAAAATATTGTGTTCATATGTGTGAATGTTTATGGTTTTAATGTGCGCATGCAATTGTTTTTATTTCCGCAATTAATGATGAATGGTAGAAGAGATTTTGTATTGTGCATGCAGTCAAATAGTGTGTGATCAGGAGGATCTCAGATGTATAACATATCAGTTATATATAAATTTCTGCATGGTATCAGAGCGATATTGATCATTGGAGCAATTGCAAAACATTGAAGCGGTTGAGTTTTGTGCTGGTGGAATTCGAATTTGCAACAGTGTTTTCTTGGTGTCGAAGTTGAGATGTCTTTCAATGGATTGTGATTGGAGTATGCCCTTGAGGGCAGCTTGAATTATATTGCATGGAAGGATAGGATGGAGGCGGTGCTGGATGACAATGGGTTGAAGGAGTTCATAGATGCAAAAATTCCAAAACCTGCTTCTAGCGATGCTGCCACACTTGACGCATGGAAAAAGAAGACAGCAAAGTGTCGAAGGATTCTGTTGGAAGGTGTGAATGATCACATAGTGTCCAACCTTCATGGTAAATCTTCTCCATTTTTGATGTGGAAAGCTTTGACAGATTTATTCCAAAGCAACAGCGACCAGAGGAAGTTGGTGCACAAGGATAAACTCAGGAACATAAAAATGGAGAAAGGCGACAGTATACCCAAGTACCTCACGAAGTTTGTCCAATGTAGGGATGAGCTGGGAAGTGTGGGGGTTACTGTAGATGATGAGGACTTGGTGAGCTTGGCTCTCCTTGGGCTTCCGAAGAGTTGGCATTCCTATCAGGTCAATGGTCGGGAGAAATTGCCAGGATGGGAGCGACTTTGGTCGGATCTTGTGCAAGAGGAGATAAGGAAAAGTACCAGGGACGGATCTTCATCAAAGAATTCAGATGAAGAAAATTTATCTTTGGTTGCCAAAGCAAGGAAGGGGAAGAGCAAGAAGAATGCTTCTCAATCCAGTGCGAAAGGCAAGAAGCAGGACGTGTCCAAGGTGAAGTGCTTTCACTATCACCAACACGGACATTACGCCACTAATTGTCCACAGAAGAAGAAAAATAAGCAGGCTGTTGGATCTACAGCTAGAGAGGACTTAGCCTCACAGTTTGAGCTGGATTTTTCACTAATCGCATGCTTGGTCTCAAGTATGATGGGTTCAGTGAGGTTTCTTGACATTGGTGCGTATTTTCATATGACCGAAGACAAATATTTGTTTACTGATATTGATGAGAAAGATCTTGGAGTGCACATCTAAATGGGCGATGATGGTAGATATAGTGCGACCAGTATCGGTACCATTTATTTTGAGAGGCAGTCTGGTAAACCCTTCATATTTAAGGAAGTGATGCATGTTCCAGGATTGAAGAAGAATTTTATCTCTGTGGCCATGTTAGAAGAAAAGGGATATGATGTTGTCTTTAGTGAGGGAAAGGATTTCCTGCGCAGTAAGACAACTGGTGAAACCCGGAGGATAGGGGTTTGAGTTAAGAACCTTTATCAGTTGCAGGTAGATGGTTGCGCAGCAATGGCAGGCAAGGCAGAAGGAGTGGTGAGCCGGGATGAGGGCGAGCTATGGAATAGGAGATTGGGCCATCTTCACCATGGTGCTTTGAAAATTTTGCAGCAGATTTCTACTGGGCTTCCCAAACATACACTTGTGCAATCAGATTAGTGCAAGGGATGTACTTTGGGAAAATTTGTGAAAGCCACCTTTCACGAGAAGGATAGTCGGGCCACGAAGATCCTTGAGAGAATGCACACAGACGTGTGTGGACCTTTCTCAGTAGCTTCGACAACAAAGAACAGGTAATATGTGATATTTGTTGATGATTTTTCTCGTAAGTGTTGGATCTTCTTCATGCAGAAGAAGAGCGAGACATACTCAAAGTTCTGTGAGTTCAAGGCACTAGTTGAGATAGAATTGGGGAATCAGGTGAAGGCTCTTAGGAGCGACAATGGTGGTGAATTCATCTCTGGCGAATTCAAGGACTTTTGCAGCGCAGAAGGAATTTAAAGAGAGCTCATAGTGCCTCATAACCCACAGTAGAATGGGGTCACGGAGCGAAAGAACAGAACGATCGTGGGTGCTACACGGGCGATGTTGCATGATCAGGGCCTTCCCATACACTTGTGGGCTGAGGTATGCAATACTGTGGTTTATGTGAAAAACCATTGTCCTCACAGGATACTCGGCATGAGTAAACCCGAGGAGGCGTTTTTTGGTAAGAGGCCTGATATTTCTCATTTGAAGATTTTTGGCTCACTTGTTTACATTCATGTGACGAAGGATGCCAGGAAGAAGCTGGAGTTGACCGCAGAGGTTGGGATATTTTTTGGGTACACTGATACACCCCACAACTATCGTGTATATTTGCCAGACAATCGCAAGACTGTTGTGCGACAGGATATCAAATTTCATGAGGAGAAAGCCATGAAGTGTTCGCTTGAGAGGTAGCGACACTTGCATGCAGATGAGGAGCTATTAGTTCCTATGGATGAGCCTCAGGATGTGGATCAGCCACAAGAGGAGGTTCATGGAGTGGAAGAGACCACTCATGCAGCGCCAACCATCAGAGGGCGGAAGCGCACTACAGAATCTGAGCGACTGATTTAGGATGCAGAGAAGATTGTAGGAGCACCTACATCACAGCGCAGACAGAGACAGTCACCTGACCGGTATACTGGATACATGGCTCTTATGAGCAAGTGTATCGTGACAGATCCATCCTCTTTCGAGGAAGCTGTGGAGGATCTCGCATGGGTAGATTCCATGGTGGAAGAGTATGATTCGATTGTCAGAAATAGTGCATGGGAGATTGTCCCAAGGTCAGAAGGGAAATCAGTGGTGGGTTTGAGATGGATCTACAAAGTGAAGCAAGCAGCTGACGAGAGTGTGGAGAAGTACAAGGCAAGATTTTTTGCCCAAGGCTTCTCATAGATTGAGGGGATCGATTATGAGGAGACCTTTGCACCTGTCGCAAGGTATTCTACCATACAGATGATTCTTTCTCTCTCAGCGCAGATGGGGTGGCACATTCATCAGATGGATGTGAAGATTGCGTTCCTCAATGAAGTGATTGAGGAGGAGGTGTACATAGAGTAGCCCAAAGGTTTCGAGATCTTCAGCAGCGAGTCTCATTTGTGTAGGATCAAAAGAGCATTGTATGGGTTGAAACAAGCACCTCGTCCTTGGTACACATGGATAGACAGTTATTTCACCGGACTTGGATTCTCCAAGAGTGAGGCGGATCCGAACCTATACTAGATTGTGGTGGAGGGTAATTTGCTGATCATTTTACTTTATGTAGATGATTTGATTTTGATGGGTGATGAACTATTGATACACTCATGCAAGGCTGATCTTGCAAAGGAGTTTGAGATGAAGGACTTGGGCCTCCTTCATTATTTCCTGGGATTGGAAATTTGGTAGCGCAGTGATGGATTGTTTGTGTCTCAAGGAAAGTATGCCTGGGAGATACTGGAGAAGTTCAACATGCATAGCTGCAAGCCTATCGACACTCCTCTTCCTGGTGGATGGAGGAAAGAGGATGCTACATCAGCAGAGGTAGTGGATGCCACTGTTTACCAACAGTTGGTGGGGTCTCTTATGTATCTAGTCAATACAGAACCTAACATATGCTATGTTGTTAACCAGCTTTCACAAGCTATGGTTAAGCCTACCAAGCTCTTTTGAAAGGCAGGCAAGCATGTATTGAGATATCTTAGAGGCACATCGGGATATGGATTATGGTACAGACAGTCGGATGAGGTGAAGCTGTGTGGCTTCACAGATGCAGATTGGGGAGGGAGCCCAACGGACAGAAAGAGAACATCTAGAGGAATTTTCAGTATCGGGTTGACAACATTTTCTTGGTATAGCAAGAAGTAGAGATCCGTGGCACTCATTTCTGCAGAGGCCGAGTATATGGCAGCGAATTTGGCTGCATGCGAGACTACATGGATGAGGAAGATCCTGGTCGGGTTGTTCGGTTCACACTTAGATCCTACTGTGATATATTATGATAATAAAAGTTGCATCAAACTCTCATTTAATCCATTATATCATGATGTATCTAAACACAATGACATCCGGTATCATCATATCAAATATTGTGTGCAGTGAAAGATCATGTTACTTTCATACATTCCCACGGAGGATCGGGATGCTGATACCTTGACGAAGGCGCTCACCATCAGCAAATTCGAATACCACAGAGGCAGGATAGGGGTGGCAGATAATCCTTATCTTGTTGAGAGGGAGTGTTGATATTGCAACAAGATGATGAGCTTAGTGGAAAGAAGTCGCCTTCACTAAGTGGGCCCACAGGCTATTTTTGGCGCAAGTCTATTTTTAGACTATGTCTATTTTTAGACATGTCGATCATATTCTATGAGTTGCAGGATGCTATTTGTGGATGGTTGGTCAAGTTGGAAAAATAGATGGACTTCTATTTTTAGACATATTAGGTGGAATATATTTTTAGATTGCCAGTCTAAAAATAGATATGTCGAATATTATTAACTCTTAATAATATTTGGACTATAAACATTATCTTATTCTCTTGGAGCACTTCAGTTAAGTGCACAGATGTGGCACAAGAGCTGACAGAAGGAATTACGCTATTCCTAAGGGTTAAGTGGAGCTATTCCATGGATACTTCAGTTAGAACTCATGTGAGAGATTTTGGTGGAGTTGATTGAGGAAGTTAATGGAGTTGTGTTCAGTTTAACTAATCTAAACATAGTTGAGCTAGTTGTATCTAGTCTAACTAATTTGGACACACTTTAGTGATGAGTGGTGTGAATTAATTATTAATTAATTCACTAATTATTAACTCATAAATCAACTAAAGAATACATCGGTTAACTGCAATGCATGGACAGTTCAGTGGAGACCAGTGTTAGAGGTGGGTGAAAGGGTGAGTCTACTATCAGTTGTGACTATAGCTGTGCATGAGATTTGCACACACATTGATTGAGATTGCCAATGAGGATTGCGGAGCAAGTCGAATTCAATTCGAGTTCATTCAGAGCCATTCTTCAGTAGTGATTGCGCAGTAGAGGCAGGCTATCAGGTGGCAGAGATTGGAGCATGTGATTTGCTAGATCGGACCTGTTTAGTGTGTAGCAATTGGAGATTATACTGAGAACTTGTGAGGAGCTTTGTATAATGATTGTTACATGATCTCTATGACATATAATATATAGATAGTTTGGGGTTTTCATCTTTAATCTTTCCCATAAAATACTGTGTTCATATGTGTGAATATTTATGGTTTTAATGTGCGCATGTGATTGTTTTTATTTCTGCAATTAATGATCAATGGTAGAAGAGATTATGTATTGTGCATGAAGTCAAATAGTGTGTGATCAGGAGAATCTCGGATGTATAACATATCAGTTATATATAAATTTCTACATGGTATCAAAGCGATATTGATCATTGGAGCAATTGCAAAACATTGAAGCGGTTGAGTTTTGTGCTGGTGGAATTCGAATTTGCAATAGTGTTTTCTTGGTGTCGAAGTTGAGATGTCTTTCAACGGATTACGATTGGAGTATGCCCTTGACGGCAGCTCGAATTATATTTCATGGAAGGACAGGATGGAAACGGTGCTGGATGACAATGGGTTGAAGGAGTTCATAGATGGAGAAATTCCAAAACCTGCTTCTAGCGATGCTGCCCCACTTGACGCATGGCAAAAGAAGACATCAAAGTGTTGAAGGATTCTGTTGGAAGGTGTGAAGGATCACATAGTGTCCAACCTTCATGGTAAATCTTCTCCATTCTTGATGTGGAAAGCTTTGATAGATTTATTCCAAAGCAAGAGCGACCAGAGGAAGTTGGCACTCAAGGATAAACTCAGGAACATAAAAATGGAGAAAGGCGACAGTATACCCAAGTACCTCACGAAGTTTGTCCAGTGCAGGGATGAGATGGGAAGTGTGGGAGTTACTATAGATGACGAGGACTTGGTGAGCTTGGCTCTCCTTGGGCTTCCGAAGAGTTGGCATTCCTATCAGGACTCCGTCAAATGTCGGGAGAAATTTCCAGGATGGGAGCGACTTTGGTTGGATCTTGTGCAAGAGGAGATAAGGCAAAGTACCAGGGACGGATCTTCATCAAAGAATTCAGATGAAGAAAATTTCACTTTGGCTGCCAAAGCAAGGAAGGGGAAGAGAAAGAAGAATTCTTATCAATCCGGTGCGAAAGGCAAGAAGCAGGACATGTCCAAGGTGAAGTGCTTTCACTGTCACCAACATGAACATTACGCCACTAATTGTCCACAGAAGAAGAAAAATAAGCAGTTTGCTGGATCTGCAGCTAGAGAGGCCTTAGCCTCGCAGTTTGAGCTGGATTTTTCACTGATCGCATGCTTGGTCTCAAGTATGATGGGTTCAGTGTGGTTTCTTGACAGTGGTGCGTCTTTTCATATAACCGAAGACAAAGATTTTTTTACTGATCTGGATGAGAAAGATCTTGGAGTGCACATCGAAATGGGCGATGATGGTAGATACAGTGAAATCCGTATCGGTACCATTTCTTTTGAGAGGGAGTCAGATAAATCCTTCGTATTGAAAGAAGTAATGCATGTTGCAGGATTGAAGAAGAATCTTATCTCTGTGGCCACGTTAGAAGAAAAGGGATATGATGTTGTCTTTAGCGAGGGAAAGGCTTTCCTGCACAGTAAGGAAACTGATGAAACGCGAAGGATAGGGGTTTGAGTTAAGAACCTTTATCAGTTGCAGGTAGATGGTTGCGCAGTAATGGCAGGCAAGGCAGAAGGAGTGGTGAGCCGGGATGAGGGCGAGCTATGGCACAAGATATTGGGCCATCTTCACCATGGTGCTTTGAAAATTTTGCAGCAGATTTCTACCGGGCTTCCCAAAGGTACACTTGCGTAGTCAGATTAGTGCAAGGGATGTACTTTGGGAAAATTTGTGAAAGCCACCGTTCACGAGAAGGATAGTCATGCCACGACGATCCTTGAGAGAATTCACATAGACATGTGTGGACCTTTCTCAGTAGCTTCGACAACAAAGCACATGTACTATGTGATATTTGTTGATGATTTTTCTTGTAAGTACTGGATCTTCTTCATGTAGAAGAAGAGAGAGACATACTCAAAGTTCTGTGAGTTCAAGGCAATGGTTGAGAAAGAATCGGGGAAGTAGGTGAAGGCTCTTAGGAGTGCCAATGGTGGTGATTTCATCTCTGGCGAATTCAAGGACTTTTGCAGCACAGAAGGAATTCGTAGAGAGCTCATAACGCCTCATAACCCATAGCAGAATGGGGTCATGGAGTGAAAGAACAGAACGATTTTGGGTGCTGCACAGGCGATGTTGCATGATCAGGGCCTTCCCATACACTTGTGGGCTAAGGCATGCAATACTACGGTTTATGTGCAAAACCGTTGTCCTCACAGGATACTTGGCATGAGTACACCTGAGGAGGCATTTTCTGGTAAGAGGCCTGATATTTCTCATTTGAAGATTTTTGGCTCACCTGTTTACATTCATGTGACAAAGGATGCCAGGAAGAATCTGGAGCTGACCGCAGAGGTTGGGATATTTTTTGGGTACACTGATACACCCCACAACTATCGTGTATCTTTGCCACACAGTCGCAAGACTGTTATGTGACGGGATATCAAATTTCATGAGGAGAAAGCCATGAAGTGTTCGCTTGAGAGGTAGCCACACTTGCATGCAGATGAGGAGCTATTAGTTCCTAAGGATGAGCCTCGAGATGTGGATCAGCCACAAGAGGAGTTTCATGGAGTGGAAGAGACCACTCATGCAGCGCCAACCATCAGAGGGCGGAAGGGCACTACAGAAGCTGAGCAACTAATTTAGGATGCAGAGAAGATTGTAGGAGCACCTATATCACAGCGCAGACAGAGACAGTCACCTGACCGGTATACTGGATACATGGCTCTTATGAGCAAGTGTATCGTGACAGAGCCATCCTCTTTCGAGGAAGCTGTGGAGGATCCTGCATGGGTAGATGCCATGGTGGAAGATTATGATTCGATTGTCAAAAAAAATGCATGGGAGATTGTCCCAAGGTTGGAAGGGAAATCAGTGGTGGGTTTGAGATGGATCTACAAAGTGAAGCAAGCTGCTGACGGGAGTGTGGAGAAGTACAAGGCAAGATTTGTTGCCCGAGGCTTCTCACAGATTGAGGGGATTGATTATGAGGAGACCTTTGCACCTGTCGCAAGGCATTCTTCCATACAGATGATTCTTGCTCTCTCAGCACAGATGGGGTGGCACATTCATCAGATGGATGTGAAGACTACATTCCTAAACAGAATGATTGAGGAGGAGGTGTACATAGAGCAGCTTGAAGTTTTCGAGATCTTCAGCAGCGAGTCGCATGTGTGCAGGCTCAAAATAGCATTGTATGGGTTGAAACAAGCACCTCGTGCTTGGTACACACGGATAGACAGTTATTTCACCGGACTTGGATTCTCCAAGCGTGAGGTGGATCCGAACCTATACCAGATTGTGGTGGAGGGTAAGTTTTTGATCATTATACTTTATGTAGATGATTTGATTTTGATGGGTGATGAACTGTTGATACACTCATGCAAGGCTGATCTTGCAAAGGGGTTTGAGATGAAGGACTTGGGCCTCCTTCATTATTTCTTGGGATTGGAAATTTGGCAGCGCAGTGATGGATTGTTTGTGTCTCAAGGCAAGTATGCCCGAGAGATACTGGAGAAGTTCAACATGCATAGCTGCAAGCCTATTGACACTCCTCTTCCTGGTGGATGGAGGAAAGAGGATGCTACATCAGAAGAGGTAGTGGATGCCACTGTTTACTGACAGTTGGTGGGGTCGCTTATGTATCTAGTCAATACAGGACCTAACATATGCTACGCTGTTAACCAACTTTCACAAGCTATGATTAAGCCTACCAAGATATTTTGGAAGGCAGGAAAGCATGTATTGATATATCTCATAGGCACATCGGGATATGGATTATGGTACAGACAGTCGGATGAGGTGAAGCTGTGTGGCTTCACGGATGCAGATTGGGCAGGGAGCCCAATGGACAGAAAGAGCACATCTAGAGGAATTTTTAGTATCAGGTTGACAGCAGTTTCTTGGTATACTAGGAAGCAGAGATCCATGGGACTCAGTTCAGCAGAGGTTGAGTATATGGCAGCGATTTTGGCTGCATGCGAGGCTATATGGATGAGGAAGATCCTGGTCGGGTTGTTCGGTTCACACTTAGATCCTACTGTGATATATTGTTATAATCAAAGTTGCATCAAACTCTCGGTTAATCCATTATATCACTATAGATCTAAACACATTGACATCTGGTATCATCATATCAGAGATTGTGTGTAGCGGAAGATCATGTTACTTTCATACATTCCCACGGAGGATCGGGATGCTGATATCTTGACGAAGGCACTCACCAGGAGAAAATTCGAATACCACAGAGGCATGATACGGGTGGCAGATAATCCTTATCTTGTTGAGAGGGAGTGTTGATATTACAACAAGATAATGAGCTTAGTGGAAAGAAGTCGCCTTCACTAAGTGGGCCGGCAGGCTATTTTTGGCGCAAGTCTATTTTTAGACTATGTCTATTCTTAGACATGTCGATCATATTCTATGAGTTGCAGGATGCTATTTGTGGATGGTTGGTCAAGTTGGAAAAATATATGGACTTCTATTTTTAGACATATTTGCGTAATCTATTTTTAGATTGCCAGTCTAAAAATAGATATGTCGAATATTATTAGCTCTTAATAATATTTGGACTCTAAACAATATCTTATTCTCTTGGAGCACTTCAGTTAAGTGCACAGATGTGGCATAGGAGCTGACAGAAGGGATTACGCTATTAATGAGGGTTAAGTGGAGCTATTGCATGGATACTTCAGTTAGAACTCATGTGACTGAGTTTGGTGGATTTATTGAGGTAGTTGGTGGAGTTATGTTCAGTTTAACTGAGTTAAACATAGTTGAGTTAGTTGTATCTAGTCTAACTGATTGATACACTAGTGAGAGTGGTGTGAATTAATTATTAATTAATTCACTAATCATTAACTCATTAATTAACTAAAGAATACATCAGTTAACTACAGTGCATGGATAGTTTCAGTGGATACCAGTGAAGAGATAGGTGAAAGAGCAGTGTGACTATCAGTGGTGACTATACTGTTGCATGATTTGCAACACACAGTGGTTGGAGATGCAAATGAGGATTGCATGAGCAAGGCTGGACCAATTCGAGTTCATTCATTTCCATTCTTCAGTAGTGATTGCGCAGTAGAGGCAGGCTATCAGGTGGCAGATATTGGAGCATGTGATTTGCTAGATCGGACCTGTTTATTGTGTACCAATTGGAGATTATACTGAGAGCTTGTGAGGAGCTTTGTATAATGATTTTTACATGATCTCTATGACATATAAGATACATATATTTGGGGGTTTTCAGCTTTAAGCTTTCCCATAAAACACTGTGTTCATATGTGTGAATGTTTATGGTTTTAATGTGCACATGCAATTGTTTTTATTTCTGCAATTAATGATCAATGGTAGAAGAGATTTTGTATTATGCATGAAGTCAAATAGTGTGTGATCAGGAGAATCTCGGATGTATAACATATCATTTATATATAATTTCTACATTCTTCAAAGACAAAATCTTTCAGTTTTGGGGAGTGTTCCTTTCATTTATTTATTTATTATGACCATCTTATTCATTCTCAACACCTCCCTTCTTCCATGTTGTTTTACACCAAGCATAGATTTCAACAGATTGTAGCAACCACCTCTATTCGTTTTCTAGCATTGCATGAGGGAATGCTAATTCTTCAGTTTTGTGGAGGCATTGCTACACATGATGTATGTTTTCTACTTTCTTTCTCATTTAAGGCATACAATTTCATTTTTATATAGTGCAGAAATTGATTTGCATATATATTTAAAACTATGAACTGAATTCTTGTGGTTTCTAGATAACAAAGAGGTATCATTAAAATACACAAACCCAGATAATTTCACGCTAAATTAGTTCATAAAATTTCGAAAATCATGCACTATCACCTACAACCATTTTGTTTATATCTCATGATCCGTGCATCAAAACGATCTGATTTTTGGATCATAGAAGCATTAATATAATAGAAATCTAGTTTTTGAGAAAATGGTTAATGAAGTTTGTTGTTACTTATATCATATTTTGCTGCAACTTCATCTACATATAGTTGAACATAAAATGTAAAAATTGTTACGCCTTCATCAAGATTGCTAAAATTGAATATTCATTATTTGAGGAAGAATTCATTTGTTCCATCCATTTCATGAGTTGGGATGAACAACTTTTGTATTATTGCTTGGCTAATAAAGAGGCTTTGGGTTGCATGAGGACATGCAATATATTCAGTTTGGGGGTATGTTGGGCTGCTAGTTTGTCATTATTATTATCATTTTTTAACACCTATTTCATCCATTTCTACCATTCTTTATCATGTCATTTATCATGGTTTATCATATAATTCCATTTTATAATTATTTATGCTCTTATGGATAAATATTATATATTCTCCTTTATTTTTAATAAATTGATGATTATTATGCATGATTTTACCAATAATGGTTTATTAATAAATTTGTTGTAACATCACTTACCATTTTAGCCTCCAAGATATTTTCCAGATTGCAGATTTGATCTCCAGCTAATCATTAAATATTCCAGCTCAGAAATTCGTTGGAATAAGAAGTGACAATTTTTCATTGGACGTTTGGGAAAATGGAGAAGAACCTGGAAAATCCAAAACATGGGTTTGTTCAGAATGGACCGAATTAATTTCACAATGAGCAGTTTTCCCAAATTCGGTTCGTATTACGAGAAACGGAAGGTTCTCTTAAGACAATTTTCTCAGATTCACTGTTGTAGCCGTTTTCCAAATTATCTCAGTTGCAATACCAAATTCGACCTGTTCCTGTTGAATGTTGATGGAAAGATATTTCAGATATGATCTTTCTGATCAATTTGTTGTGAACAATCCAATTTTGTTATGGGAATCATTTTGTAATCATCTCTGTTGTAACTTCTCTATGCTCTTTATGTATTTAAATGAAAAAACATAGATCAAAGAGGGGGATTATTATGGGATTATTATGTTAGAGATAGATAGGATAGGAGAGGAGGAGAGAGGATAATGGAGAGATTTATCTTTTCACAGGGGACCTCAATTGTAATTTGAATATACAGAATGTTATTCTGAAGGAGATCATATTGTAATGACAAGTGAATTTGATGATTAATATATAACTTGCATTGCTGTTCATCTGGATATTCTGAAGTAGCTCGGCAGTATTCGCTGGTGGCTAGGGCTTGGTCTCTAGCGGATCTTACTGCTACTCCTTGTTTGATACGTTTCCATTTCCCATTGAATTAATTATCAGTTAAGACATTGATTCCCGTTGGTTATGATAAGAGTATGATTAGGATAGATCCAATTGAAAGAGCTCGGTTATTACTACTATGTTCTTGGTTGGTGTTATTCTCAATTGAATTTCTTGCTTAAGATTGGATTATGGTTTTTCTCAAGATTAAGTCTTGATGCTTAGATGTATTATTTCCTTTAAAAGTTGTAGCTTAAGATTTATGATTGCATTCGCTTACTCTTGTATTGAATTTAATAGATTATCTTAAATCATTACTCTCTAGGTTTATAGCTTTCACATATTGTGTACACTCTTGAAACAAAAAGAATTACCCAGGTTGATAATTAATGTGAGGCAATTAGGAGTTTTAAAAGACACCTTTTAGCACCCAACAGATACATGGCTCTTATGAGAAAATGTATTGTGACTGAACCATATTCATTTCAGGAAGCAGTGCAGCAACCAACTTGGGTTGATGCTAGGGTAGAGGAGTATGACTCCATTGTAAATAACAATGCATGGGAGATAGTGCCAAGACCGGTCGACAAATCAGTGGTTGGATCTATATAGATCTACCATGTAAAGAAAGCTACTAATGGGAGTGTGGAGAAGTACAAGGCCAGATTTGTGGCCCGAGGATTCTCACAGATTGAGAGGATTGACTATGAAGAAAACTTTGCACCAGTCGCAAGATATTCTTCCATTAGATCCATCCTTTCACTCTCAGCACAGATGGGGTGGCGCATTCATCATATTTATGTGAAAATTGCGTTCCTCAATGGATTTTGTTACTGGATCATTTACCACCTCTGTGTACTTGATGACTTATGCATTTTCCTTCGGCAACCCTTCCATTCAGACTTGATCACATTTCTCAAAAAAAAAAAAATTAAAATCCATACGCGACTCTACCCAGATTTTTCCACGTGCAGACACGGGTCCATACATTGTTGACCTGCGTATGATATTTTGAATATTAAAAAATATACAAATTCCCTATTAAAGAGGCGGGGTTTACGTTTTTTTCCCTAACTCAACTACCCCAGCCCGTGGCCTAACTTTTCCCCAACTGAAAAAACTAATTTGAGGAAGTATAAATTAACCTCAAGGGAATGGCCTAAGGGAGGAGAGAGAGAATTTTATTGATATTATAGCCTACTAGATCCCTAATCGAGTCTATTATTTCCCTATGCCTCCTGCACTTCCCAAGTCCATGAAACCCTTGTTTCCTTGTGATGATCACTTCCCTTATATGTGACATCCTTTGTGCACCCTTTATGGAAGGAGTTTTTTGAGGCTAGGGCTGGACGGATCCAAAGGAAGGTTTCGCTCAGAAGCTTTGGCAGATTTCAGGTGAATTCTCCACTATTTTCTGTACATGCTATCAATACAAGAAGTACCATCATGTTCCTGATGTTCATGTGTTATATGTCTCTTATACATGTTGAATAATATTGTTTATTTCATGTCATTTTTATGAGATTATATATGCTAACATGCTGACATCTAGGATATATATGTTGTGCAACTATTTTCTGTGCTCTGTTTGGATTGGTTTGCAGGTTCTGAAGCACGAGGAGTGGTAGAGGGTTTGCACCCTATGGGATCGACATCAAATGAAGGACTTTCAAGTAAGTTTGTCTATCCTCCCTTTTCTATTTCGAGCATTAAAACTCATCTTTAGAGTGCTTCTTGTGGATAAATTCCCTCCTCTCTGTTATGTATTTCAACCCAGGCCTTAGGGTAGCTTTGCCCGTAACAGATTTATTGAGGAGGAAGTGTACATAGAGCACCCAGAAGGTTTCAAAATCTTTGACAGCGAGTCACAACTATTTCACTGGGTTGGGCTTCACCAAAAGTGAAGCGGATGCAAACCTATACCAGATTGTGGTTGATGGTAAGCTTTTGATTATTGCACTTTATGTAGATGATCTAATCTTGACAGGTGATGAGCAGCTGATACTTTCTTGCAAAGAGGACATGGGACTCCTTCATTATTTCCTAGGCTTGGAAATATGGCAGCGGGATGGTGAACTTTTTGTGTCTCAAGGAAAGTATGCAAAGGAGATATTGGGTAAGTTTCACATGGAGAACTACAAACCCATGGAGACTCCTCTTCTAGGAAATTGGAGGAAGGAGGATGCTACTTCTAGAGAAGTAGTGGATGATATTGTCTGCAGGCAGTTAGTGGGTTCAATAATATATTTGGTGAGCACGAGACCAGACATTTGCTATGCAGTTAACTAGCTAAGTCAAGCTATGGTTAAGCCTACCAAGCTCTTTTGGAAGGCAGGGAAGCATGTCTTATGGTATCTTAGAGGCACATAAAAGTATGGTCTATGGTATAGATGGACAGAGGAAGTGAAGCTTCAAGGCTTCGCGGATGCAGATTGGGCAGGCAGTCCATCAGACAGAAAGAGCACATCATGAGGGACATTTAGTATTGGATCGACTATAGTTTCTTGGTACAGTAGGAAGAAACGATCTGTGGAACTCAGTTCAGTCGAGGCAGTGAAGCTACATGTGAGGCCATCTAGATGAGAAAGATATTGGTTGGTTTGTTTGGTTCTCAGATGGATCCGACAGTGATACATTCTGATTACCAGAGTTGCATTAAAATCTTTGTTAATCCTTTGTTTCATGATAGGTCCAATATCGGGTACCACCATCTTAGAGATTGTGTGCAAAGGCACATAATGTTACTTCGGTACATTCCCACGGAAGATCAAGATGCAGATATTTTGACGAAGGCGCTCACCAGGAGAAAATTAGAATACCATAGAGGTAGGATCAAGGTGAAGGATAATCCCTTTCTTATTGAGAGGGAGTGTTGAAGTTCAACAATAAATTGTAGCACCTACACATGTGTGGGACCACAGGTCTTAGCAACACCTACACTGGTGTGGGCTAAATATGGTGCATGTCTATTTTAGTTATCCCTTAATTAAGATGGACAATAAAATGTAATCTAATATCAAAATAACTTGTAATAATTAACTGAGTGTGATAAACTCAGTTAACTCATGAATTTCGAGTTGAGGGTAGTTGGTGAGGCATGCAGAGTAATTCTAGTTGTAATAGAGCTCGAAGTGTAGTGGTGCATTAGTTAATGCAGGTTGTGAATAATTTAACTCAGTGAAGTGAGTTAAACTCAGTTGTGCTAGTTGTAACTGTTAGATACACTAGTGAGAGATCAAGTGAATTAAATATTATTTAATTCACAATCAATGATCTCACATGCAACTGAGAATTTACTATTATTAGCTGCATGCATGTCAGTTCTAGTGGAGACCTGGTTGAGATTTAGGTGAAATGGATGTTGACTATCAATTGTAGGATTATTGGGTTGCACCCATGTACCCAATCACTCATTGGATTGCCCATGGTACTCAACACAGTTAAGGAAGGAAAAATCTCCTATTCTTTAGGGATTGCATTCCTCTTGAATTGCGTGAGCAAGGCAGGCTATTAGGAGGGCTGAAATTGGCTAAGTAATTGGTTAGTTTTTGCTGAGGACAGTGTGAGACAGATAGTTGAGTGCTGGAGACTCTTGTGAGGAGAGGGCATTGTATTTGTTTCATGTATCCATGTTGAATATACAATAGAAGATAGTGGGGTTTTGAGCAGCAAGCTTTCCCCGAGAAATTATTTGTGTTGTGGTTTGATTTGATTCTTTCTTTGCTTCATGTGATTGGCGATTGTGTTTAATTTCTGCAATTGATTTGTAGAAGTGATTCAGTATCTAGCTTTAGTACATTGTTATATTGGTTTGAATCCATGATATACATATATGTTGTATAATTTCTACAATATATATTAACACATTTTAAAAAAACATTTTTTTTATGGCTAGTAGTTTTATTATTCTAAGTTTTGAATTTTTTTCAAGTATATTTTCTAGTCAAGTTCGTTTAAAATTTAGCAAAGATTTGACAAAATTACAAGTTTAAGTTGAGTAATCTCCACAATCCAAATGCCTAAGAGAATTTTCAAGACATTTAATTCATTTTTGTATTAAAACAATAAATTTTAGATTTGAATCTATTTATACATTCAAAATTGCAATTTAAATAATATATATATCGAATCTCTTATAGTGTAAATAATTTTTCAAATTTTATATTTTGAAACAAAATTACTTTAAACACTTGATAAATCCATAATTAAAATAAATATGTATTGACTATTAACGGAAATATATAAACCTAAATCATAACAATCTTTTAAAATATTATAGATTTATTAATACTTATATGACATTTACCATATAGTTTTACCACATAGGTTTGACAACAATACTCATATATAACACCAATATTCAATGCATTGTGGTCGAATGGTTTGACGCCACATATCCTTTGGCATCCAATATTACAAGAACATGTTTATAAAACCTACAATATAGTCAAGTGAAATTTGGACAAGGGCGTAATATATCCCATGCAATACAGAAAATGGAAAACATTGATTATTGCAGTTGAGGAATATAATTTCAGCTTCAAATTAATGCAATGCAATATATATTACAAAATACCAAGTTTGAGGAGTACGATTGCGGCTTCATTAATACATCAAATACAATTTGCTTATGATAGCGCTAGAAATGATTTCTTCTGCTCGTTTCTATTTAGTAATCTCTTTTAAAATTGTATTTATTTTAAAGATAAAACTGAATATATATTATAATTTTTTATCGATAAATAAAAAATATTTGTATTTAAAAACAATGACTTATAAAAACTATTGTATTGTAATATTTTTACCTTGATATTAAAATTTTGAGATCAAGTTCCTATTGTGTTTTCCTTGTACTTTGTAAAATGAATGATAACCTTGATTTGCACTTGTAGTATCTAAAATGAATGATAACCTTGATTTGCACTTGTAGTATCTAAAATGAATGATAACCTTGATTTGCACTTGTAGTATCTTTAACAACCTTTTGATATTTCAATATTTTATTGATGGATCATCTTACTAATTCTCTTGGGAACTTTCATTCCCACGGATCTCCAATTGTATGAAAGTGCTACTCTAGCAGAATAATTGAACAGTGAAGATTCCAACTTGAGGTTGTATAAAAAGCACTATAACAGAATGTTTGAAGAGTGAAGCTTCCAACTTGATAAAGAATCTCCAACACTCTTAGATACTACTCTAGCAAAATGATTAAAGAGTGAAGTTTCAAACTTGACAAAGAATTTCCAACACTCTTCCATAAATCAAACTCTTTAATAATCACTTAAAAAAAAGTTAATCATTATAAACCCTTTAGCTTAACAATCTATTTATAAGATTTGTTGCAATTTTTATTATTACTAATTACATATTATTCTCCTACCAATATATCACTCACATACACAAATAATTTCTTATTTAATAATATAAAATAGTGATTTATCCCCGCCCAACTACCACATTTGTTGTTTTCACCATAGATGTTCCATTGACCTCCTCATTTTTTATTTGAATGGGTGTACATAATCACTTTTTTATTAGTTATTTTTTAACTCTTTTTAACAACTCACTTTATTTTTCCACTTTATTCAAATTTGTATTTCTTATTACTTTATCTTCTCCCTCTTGATTCAGCGGTGCACTAGTATTTAACAATTATTTCTTTTATGTTTTATGCACTTACTAAAATGCATTGATTTGAAATCAAGGTTATGCTCAATAAATCAATTAACTATGAACTTTAATATTTTACAAATAAATAAATCAAAAAATCATGTTTTAACTTTTTGCAAACAAATTAATTAAAACACATGTTAAACTGATCATTTTTTTATATGATTAATATACCATCTTTCACAAGGGTATAAAATCCTTATCTTGGCGTTGAGTTACTTTGTCATTAATTATAATAACAAAATTGTATCGTGGATGTGTGACTCTTGTAATAAAAATGAATTGAGTGTATCCATGAATAATGTATATGTAATATAAATGTTTGATTAATCAATATGTTGAAATATTTTATTGGGAATACAAGAGCACTAATACCTTATATGATATCATAAGTGGGAAAACAATGAGGGAATTGCATGGAATTGTCTAGCCAAAGCCTTTCCATGAAATTTGAATTTGAATATGAGCATTTTCCTCTTGTCCAAATAAATTGATTGTGAATGATTTGGTAGTTGGAACAATCACACTTAGAAATATGGAGGTTGGGTGGCAACTGCAATAATTCTTTATAATTTAATGGAACCTATAGACAGAGTACATTAGTTGGATATTGAATTTGACCCATGGATTTCCTAGGAGAATGAGGAAAATATGGGACTGTGAAATAATAGAATGCATTTACTATGGAAAAATATGGAAGGGGGCGGGGGACCATGAAGCAAAAATAATGTGAAATATTCATTAAGATATGAATTCATTCATTCACACATAGAGAGAGACACCCACATAAAATAGACTTACATAGGTGCATGAGAAATGAAATTCATGAGTAGAATGTTTCCAATCCCAAGTGAAATGATGGTTGAAGCACCCTAGGTGATTAAGATACACTTTGGGCACCCAAATATCTCCAAAAAAGTGAAAATCCTAGATTGGAATGATGTTGGTGTGTTTTGGCCCCCCTAAAAATGATTGTTTTCATGTCGAACACTGCTAAAGAGCTCTATACTAGACTTGTTTGGCCTAGTAGGATATTATTTGATGTGTGTTGGTTGAGAAAGACAAGCAAGAAAATGAGAAATCATCGAGGGATTGCAGAGTAGTGAAGGGATTCCTTTTTCTACTTTTCTAACCAAGCTAAGAGGCATTTAGTGATCCTAGAGGCCTAGACTTAGATGGGAAAGTAGTTCCATAACTCTGTAATATGTGTGAAATATAGTTTCCTTCACCTGGCCTAAATACCAATGAGTTATCAATTTTCCCCTTATGGTATCATGGTCTGACTAGGTGTTGGCCAAAGGTAGAAAGCTAATGTGCATTTGAGCCTATGGTTGGGTGTAAAAGGCTCATTCTCATAGTAGTTCTCAGCTTGAAAGTTCAAATAAGTATTTCGTCAATACATTTGATCTTGTATAAATATAGAGGAAGTTTGTAATGAAAATTTGGTTTTTTATATATATATATATATATATATATATATATATATATATATATATATATATGCAAATATCTAAAGTTATGTTTAATTTTAACATATCTCAACAAAAAGCTATGTTAATCCAAGTTTATAACAAATTTTATGAAATTAATTTATGTTTGAAGTGGAGAAATAAATTGTTGAGTGTAAGGATTTGCATAAATTTTGGTGGTAAGTTTGTACATTTACATTTTTACCTTTTCATATTCTTGTGCTTAACAAAGAACAAATAATGGTGTTCAGTAACTCTTGGTATTTTGACAATACATATGAATAAATTAAACAAGAGAGAAACACATAAACCATCACCAACACATGGACACAAGATATTAGGTGGAAACCCTTCAAGGAGAAAAAAACACCAAAGTATTTTCTTCTTTTGCTTATTATATAAAATCTCCTTTTACATCAATCACTGGCATCCAGCAATTTGCAAGCTTCAATTTGTGATATATGTTAGAATCCACTCGCTCTAGGCCGCTACCTAATGGAAGCACCTGCTTCCACAACTATATGCAGATAACCATTTACTAGGGGAACCACCCCCAAATAGTTTCTCAAGTCACCACCTAAAGGAAGCCACTACTCCCTAATCAACCAGCCACCACTTGGCCTGAAGGCCCCAACCTTAAAACCCTTGTGGACCTCGTTTCATTTATTTTCTTGCTGGATCTAAAAATCTCTCTCCTCAATAATAACAACATCAAAATGGATACAAATGGCTCTCTTCTCACTAGCCTCTCTCTCGCTGACAAAACCCTAACAACAACAACATATTAAACATGCATCGACACTGAAATCTAACCAAAAACATACATAACATCTTACTCAACCATACATCTCTATACAACCTCTACATTAATGCACTAACAACATGCTCTCAAGACACAATATCATATCAAGCCAAACATCAACAATAGCATACTCAACAATACATCAAACCCTAGGTGAAATATCGTCACAATATTATGCTCAACAACAATATGACCAACAATATTACAATAACATATGCTCATGAACAAAACAATAGAAATTTATGGTAGCTTCAACAATGCTCTATTCTTTGTAGCAGCAATAATACAAATCACAGTATGCAATATAATCCACAACACCTATAGTAGTAAATTGTTTGTAGTAACACAACAGAACACCATACTTTGTCTTTTGCTCCAACAAAAAAATAATAAAAATAAAATACATTACAAGCATTGTAAGAATAAAATCAATAGCACATGATATATGAGAAGCCTCAACCATATTCTTTCCTATGCAACATTAATCATTGTAACAACACTTTCATAAGCTCACTCCTAGAACATTTAACACATTAGTGAAAATACATTTGGACCCAAAACACACAACAACTAAATGCATTATAACACAAACAAAAATAATCTTCAAATATGATCTATAATAGAACCTATTCACGCTCCCATGATCTACTAGTGTCTTACTTGCATGCACACATTACACACTTCAGGCTCATCAACACACACAACAACCACACTCCCAACTCGCCTTAGTCTGTCATTAATTTAGGTTGCTCAAACATTGCATTAATTCTTCAGAAACACAATACAACTAAACTTGAGGTAGATCCATGACATAGCCATTACATTGCACCATCCATAGCATAGACCATAAAATCAATTTACACACTACTGGATCACTCAAACTTCCATCACACTAGTGCATAGTTGTATACAATTTCCATATAAAATTGATCTGCATCCAACCTCAGGAGACCATGGCTTAACAATTTAAAATCGGTTTACCTAACAACGTACCCATCGTTGCCTCAAATTGATTCCACAAACACTGGTCCACCATCACCAATCAATCACTATGACACCCCCATCACTCGCACAATAAATTGATCCATACTATTTTTCAATGTTCCAAGAAATAGGTGATTACGTTAGCCTCTAAATTCATTGTATGTGTGTACCTATATTTAGTCCATGATAATAAATCCAACTACCCAACACCAAATCGGACCAAATCCTTACGTATTGATAAGATCAAATACTAACTTCAGAACAACTCAAAACATTAATGACATTCCATTCCCTTAATCGTTTTGGACAAAATAAAATGCATTAATCACCATCCACAACGCAGACCAAATCAAAGTAATTGTTTCGAAACAAATTAAATCATTGAGGACCAATTCAAATAACTTGAGAGAAGAAACCAAGGGAAAAATCATTGGGATAACGCATCGATTTTGTTTTTATTTCTACAAGTTGCAGATGTTGTTTAGACACAACTAATTTGGTTTGCATGCATTAATTTCTAACTGGAAATATGGGTTGTCAAATCTGCAAACATAAATTGTCAAGCTTTAATATCCATTCCCTAATTTAGGGAAAACTCAAGATTCTTCACCCATATCTTCAACCTTTGATTCATACCTTATGAAAAAACCATGCCAAGGACTTGTACATCTTTAGAAAACATTAAACCATTCGGCACAAGATGGATTATTCATCAAATATCAATTCCAACACACAACTCCCTCACTATTGACATCAATGGAAACACCATGTTGCCAATAGTAAGTATGCTCATTTACATGTGAATCCTGTTGTGGCTCTATAATTTATAATATTGGAAATAATAAACTACAAAGGACAACATCAAACCACTTTGGAATCGAGGACCTAGCCTTCCTAGATTCATAGAGGGCTCTCTCTGTTTTTTATTTAACTTTATATTATGAATGTTGATGTTAGGCTAGTTATATTGATTGTGGGAATTGGTTGTTTTAATTGATTGTGTTGTTTGGATGAGAAGAGATGTGTATACTAATCCATTGGGATATTCAGTCATAAAAGGATGGTTTTTGGCATCAAATTTTCAAGAGAATTATAGGGCAAGCTAACTATGAGTACTGAGTCTTAAAGCAGCATGAGTTGTGAGGTGAAAGAAACAGTGAATTTCAGTGGTGGTTAAAAATAAGTTAATAATTTCCTAATCAGACTTCATGAAGAAAACATTCAGATTGTAAACACAGACAAAATTAAGGTGCTCCAACAGAAAATATTAATCTAAAATTTATGCTTTACAGTCAGCTCAAAATGGTACACAGTGAGAAGAACAATGAAAATATTTAACATAGATAAGGAATCACATCACCAGACAAACACAACTTAAGTATCCTATAAATGGTCTCTTATTATTGATGCTCTAGCTTACAAAATTACAGCCCTCCAATACAAAAATTATTACAATGCAAGGTCCAACCCCTGATACTTCCAATACATGCAGTATTTAACTGCAAACTACATCGATTTCCCTATCTACTTCAGAAATCTATTATTAATTACAACTAAGAAAAATTAGACAAGTGTGGCCATGCAAGGGCCAAGACAAAATAGATCTAGCAATCACTTGTGGTATTAATTTCGGTAACCCTTCATGAATTGTAAAGTGAGCCCAAAATTGGCTAGGGTGGTCATGAAGAGGCAACGATAAATGACTATGACATCTGGCTCTACCTTTCAGACCGCCTTTGCTAGATCATTAAATCTGATGCGGAGCTAGCACCTTCAGTTGATCGGTGGTTGTGCTGACGTATTCGTTGTTCTCTAAAATCCTAATACATACATAGATTTTCCCACTCTTTCTTACTTGGAATTCCTATTCCCATGACCTGTCGGTAAACTTCATCTACCTCTTTGGATATGCTGAATGTGGGCCTTATGAGGAATATTTGTCTCAATTCATGTTGGATGAATATGTCAACGCTCAAGATTTCTAGGACAACTTTCCCGGTCATGTTTCCTTTGATGTTTGAGAATTTTGTTGTCTTTAGCTGTCTCCTTGAGCTTTGTCATATAATCTCCTTTCTGGACCAGTTTATCATCTATGACATACAGAGAAGGCAATCCTTTGGCCCTTAAGGGCTCAATTCTATTGAAGAACCTGCCAATTGCTATGCCCAGTGCGTGACATCTCTCCTCCAGTTGTCTGACAAAATTCCTCTTAGTGAGGAACCTTTTTGTTAAGTCCCTATATTAATAGTGTAGTCCCTTATTATTTTAGTGTATCCCCCCTTATTGTTATTTTTGTACCCGTATAACCCCCATATTGTTATTATTGTGCCCTTACATTATTATTTTTAGGTCGGCTAGGATTACATTGTGGCCCGACTAGGATTACATTGTGTCCCCGTGGACTCCTATATATAGAAAGGAGGTTTTGTTATTTGTATCATCCAAGAATTTTTCATTCATGTAATGTATTGGAGGTTGCCCCCTCGAAGTGGCTCATTTCTAAGGCGTTGATATCTCTTTTCTTCTATTTTTGGAGCTGGTTTCACAACATTTGGTATCAGAGCTTTGGATTCTAGGGTTTCACTGCTCCAAACAGGTCATCGTGGAATTTTCGCTATAACTTTTTTTCTACGAAGTTGTAGAAGCTAAAAATTTTAGAGTGCGAAGCCGAAATCCTGAGGAACCTCGTCGCAAAATTTCAGAGCTTGGTTCACAATATTTTCGGAGATAGGATCTATGGAAGTTATGTCTTTTTGCAGGCTCCTAAATTTCACTTAAAAAGGTCATCGCTGAATTTTCACTATAAATTGTTTTCTACAAAGGTTCAGAAGCTGAAATTTTTAGAGCGCGAAGCTGAAATCTTGAGGAACATCGTCGCAAAATTTCAGAGCTTGGTTCGCAATATTTTTGGAGATATGATCTGTGGAAGTTAGGTCTTTTTCAGGCTCTTGAATTTCATATCAAAGAGGTGATTGTGGGAAAAGCTTCATAACTCTCTCTCTGAGCATCGGATTGGAATTATGTAAAAAGTGACTGGAATTACACGTACTATATTTTCCTGTCTTTAAATTTCATAGCCAAAGGAGCAAACAGGGACATGTGGCAAGTCGTACAAGTTCCCTCTACTGAACCAGTCCATAATTAGTTCCTTGTGGGAGATTGGACATAACTTTTTCTTGAAGAATCCAAATCAAGTCAGACCTATGGAATTTGAAAGAAGATTCAGAGGACTACTACAAGACTGAATTTCAGATATTGAGGATATATAATTATAGATATAAGTCAATTTCAATATTGAGCTCCTCAAAATCAAGAAAAAGGTTTGTATTTGTTTCTGAATTGCATAAGTCTTGTGTAAAAAATCAGTTTGAAGTGATTCCAAGGGCCTATTGAGCATATATTTCAGTACTAGGTTTTGAAATTCCTCCTAAAAAGAATTCAACACCCATTAAGCCCTCAAAAAAATATACTATGATGCATGAAGAGGAAGAATTGTAGTATGAGATATCAAAATTATGGTACCAAGTGCAACAAATTTCAATCTTACGAAGAGCAACCAAAGATGACATAGATGGTTTAAAAGCAGAAATGCAGGCTAAGTTGGATGGTTTGAAGGATCAAATAATAGCTAATATGGATGATAAATTAGTGTAAGATCACATCGAGCATCAACAACAAGTTCTCCAACTCTCAAAGGATAACCTAACTTTGGTGCAGAATCTAATGAAACAACAGGAAGATCAACATCACATCGAAAGAAGTTCTGAAGCAGTCATAGAAACAATAAATTGACAAGTACGATCAATTTCAGAGTATCTCAACAAGTGGAAGAACTTTCCTGTAGAAGATTCCACATGGGAGGATGGGAATTTTATACAGAAGCATCAAGATATAATCAAGCGTTGAGGACAACACTTGTTTGAAGGAGAGGGGCATGTTAAGTCCCTATATTAATAGTGTAGTCCCTTATTATTTTAGTGTAGCCCCCTTTATTGTTATTGTTGTACCCCTATAACCCCCATATTGTTATTATTGTGCCCTTACATTATTATTGTTAGGTCGGCTAGGATTACATTGTGGCCCCATCGACTCCTATATATAGAAAGAAGGTTTTCTTATTTGTATCATCCAAGAATTTTTCATTCATGTAATGTATTGGAGGTTGACCCCTCGAAGTGGCTTATTTCTAAGGCGTTGATATCTCTTTTCTTCTATTTTTGGAGCTGGTTTCACAACACTTTTCACTTCTAGTATAGCCTTTTTTCTGTCTTGCACATCCAGTTCCTCAAGCTCAAAACTGGTTTTAGAATTCAGGAATTTTATGATCTTGGGATTTATGGTGGTGATATTTCCCAACTCCTTATTTTCTTTTTAAATGGCTACCCGAAATCTGTCAATCAACTCCTTCTGCTCAAATATAATGTGGATGGAATGCCATATTTCATCAATTGACTCCATGATACTCCCCCAGATAATCATCTTCATTTGCCCCAAAATATTACTAGCTGAGAAGTCCCTTTCTACCTTCTCTAACCTCTCAATCTATTTCCTGGCTATTTCATGGGCAGTTTCAGATCTTTCCTTCTAATCTCTCAATGCCAATCTGTGCTTCCAACTTCTTGATATCCTGATTCTGGAGGGTCATTCTTTCCATGGCCTTGGAAAGCTGATCTGTCCCACCTGATGTCCCAGCAGTTGTTGGAACAACATATGGAATTGGTAATATAGGCACAACATCCAAAGAATGAATGCCACCTGGGCTGCTTCTTCTTTTTCTTTCAATAGTTTTTCCATCTCTATCTCCATTTGTTTGAGAAATACAGACGGCTCCACTATTAACTCCATCATTTAAAAATTCTGCACTTCATTTGCTTCATTTGCTTCTATATTTGTCTTGATTTGCTTTCTTAAGGCAACAATATCAACATTTTTCTTCTTTAGAAGCTCTTCCACTACTCCCGCCTTAGTTGGATCAAAACCACTTTTCACAATTAATTCCTCCAATGACTTGATCTTGGACTCCTTGGCAAAGGAGGAGATCTTCTCCATCTTGAGCTGAGACTGATAATTGGACAAGGTCACCTGAAGCTTTGCTAGATTCATGGCAATTCTTGTCAATGTGGAGGCCACCATCTCGCCAATTTGTTTGTGTAGCTCCATCTGGTCAATTGGGTGGATATTTTGGGTACTGAAATCGAATGATGTCTTTTTGTAGTCTTCTGATCTTTGAGGTTGTGGGACTTGAGCTTCTAGAAATGCCATTTTATTTTCCCCTTCTCATTATCGAAGGCTGACAGCAGCCTCCTTTGTGAACTTGGTGTCTGCTTCCAGAATTGGTTGTAGGTGTTGGTCTTTAGCACCTCATTCTTTAACTTGATTTCTATGAATATGTCATAGGCATACTTTTCTTAGCCTTCTATAGCAGACCTAGAAGTAGATGTCTGTAGACCCTGTTGCTAAATATACATTGTGGCTGAAGATGTAGGGGAGGCCATTGTTTAACCACCTTCTGGAGATGATCTAGGGGTGTCTATGATGTGTATTACTGTCTGCTGCTCTGATTCACCCCCTTGATCGATCTCCATATGAAATTTGGACCTCTTCATATATTTTAGCTTGAATTATTTGCTAGAGGTATCAGTCACCAAAGGTGACTGATCCTCTCTTGGCCTTTTGCTTCCTAATTCTTTCTCTATCGCTTTCCCCTTGTATTTGTTATCTCCAATAGCCTTCCTTTCTTGTGGGGTTGGGGTTTGAACGCTTGAGGTGGAAATCACCTGTTCTTCATCTTCTTGCAGTGTATTGGCCACCCATTCTGCTTTATTTGCATATTGTTCAATTTTAGGCCTGTGTGTATCGACATAAGGTGTTGACTTGTTTTCCACCCTGTTCTTGGAGATGATCCCTGCAGGGTCATAAGACTAGGTGAAACTGTGATTGAAACTCATCTCCTTCAGTATCTTATCTACCTCCTCCCCTGCTGCTCTGTTATTGCAAATGAAGGAACCAATTTGTGATTTTATCCTAAACTGGGACTTCTTCTTTGCAAAGAAAAAATGCAGCTCATCTGCATTTATCATTTGTCTTATATATTCCAATGCAAATATCCTCATGGAGAGGAACTTTGGGAGTTTTTAGGGGGGCAGTTCACACCCATAAACTCAAATCTCTGTATAATTTTGGTACAAGTACCAATTTGCTGACCTTACTTGATCTGTCAGTTGCATAATTTTCTTAATTTATTCATTCACCCTTGGCTCTATTGTATTGTTGAGTGTATTGATGGTTGGATGTACAAAGGCATCCACAAGATCCTTGTATGAGTAATTTTTCTACTCCTTCTGTTATCACCAAATTGAACCTGATTGGCTGCTCATCAAACAACTCAACGTAACTATTTCAAACCACTTCTAACTGAAGATTAGCCTCTTCATTTTGATAGGGCTCTCTCAATGTGGGTTTATGATTTTGAATAATGATAGTACTAGATGGCTAACTCTATATAAATTGTAACTTATTTTGTATGATTGCAGGTTGAAAAATGCAGGCTTGCTACCATTAGGATTATGGAGTCAACAATCATTAGCTACAGTGACAGTGGTTCTTCACATGGAAGCAGAGGAAGATATAGGTTTTTAACAGAGGCAACTCACACACAAAACATAGGAAAACACAGTCATTTCATCACTAAAGGAAGTCAGAGCATAAAATTATGAATTCTGAGTAATTAGAAATGAAATCTACTACAAGTGATGAAACATAAAGATATAGATCAATAAGACATAAAAAACCTCATGAGAATCTCAGGTCTAGAAAGAAGAATTTCACTTTGTATTACTGATAATGGTAAAAAACATACAAGCATCAATTTGGTGCAAATTTTCTCCAACCTCTTTCTCTTCAATGTTTAGTCTATAAATAGACATTATTTACAATGTAGATGATCTGCCTAAGTGGCTATATCTTTGAATTCTACTCTGAAAAATATCTTAATTGAAACCACTAAGTTAAAACAGAAAAATTACAACTAACTTTAAAGAAAACAAACTCCTAATAGGACTTTATCTCTTATTTATTACATTCGTTTATCCTATCAGTGAAACAGTTACATAATGGTTATATAATTAATGTCACATTCTTGAAGGAAAAACCAACATAATTCACCACCACTTTACATCTTCAAAGCACCCCTAGATCTGTGGAACACAATCCTGCTTTTTAACGAGGGATGACCTTCACTTTAAACGTTGTTTTGACTGATGAGCTAGCTGTTTGGCACTCCTTTGAGCCATGAATCTCTTTTGGTATGATCCACTGACATGCTAAAGGTCTCCAGCTGGAAAATGTGTTGTTGAGATGCTCAAAATTCTTCAAAATCTCCTCGCTACGAAAACAGGGCAGTTTAGGCAATTTCGTAGCGATTTTTAGTAGCGTGTGAAAACTTGCTTTTCCATCTATCTTTTTAACTCCTTTGTTGTTCCAACGCCTCTATTATGTCAAGACACCTTGCAAACAGTCAATTTACCTTCATAAAACTTGAAAAAAATTAGTTTTAAGGAAAAAAAGCACCTACATAAATTTTCGTAGCGTATTTCTGGCCTCAAGCCTGAGGTACGCTACGAAACTATGCAAAAAACCAGAATTTTTTGAATTTAAGATTTTCTTCAAAAATTGTTCTCCAGCTGCAAAATTTGGGTTCTTGGCATGTTATTTACATCATAAAACTAATGAGGAACACAATCACCATCACCTTACATATTTAAAACATCTTTGCAGATTTTTCCTGTTTTTTCTGGAAAATGGGTCTTAGAACAGAGCTTATATCTCTAAATCCATGATGTATTTTGCAAAATTGGAGGAGGTTTTTGTCAATCAGAATGTTCTGAATAAAAATCTCTCTTTTTTTTTCGAAAACCATCTCCAGTTAAAAACATGTATAAAACAGGAAAATTTTGAATTCTAAAAATAGGTCCCAGAGACACCTTCGAATCTTCGAATTGGTAGCACCTGTGAGAAAAGTGAAATATTTTATTATTCCTTGTTCTATTATTGATAATAACCTCTCTAATTTTTTCAAAAATCATCTCTATTCATCCATAATATTATTTTGAAATTGATTGCTCCCACAGTCCAAAAATGCAGAAAATACCCTTGTGGCTCCAACAAATTCAAACAACCTGAATTGGTGAATGCTTCAGCAAAGTTAGGGTTCTCCATGAATAGCTTAAGTTCATGAGCTCATATATAACCACATAGAATCCTTTGTATGTCTTCTCCTTCATGACCATCTTCCTTTATAACCAAGCTGCCCTCTTAAAAAGGTGACACTTGTAAAGACAAATTGGACAACAAGCTACTTGGTGTGGTGAGGCAGCTCTCAAACAATGACAGTGAGAAGCTTCACATGAAAGAATGAATGTTGAATTAAAAATAGCGGCTTAGGGTAAAGTTTTCAAGGTGATTTTGACAACTCAGAGTTTGATGATGACACATGACCATAAAAGGCAATAGAATCATTCATAATGAATTCAAATGAACTTACCCTTCACCTATTTAATCAAAATGTGACACCTCACACCATATTGGCCCTTTCTGCAGAAAAACACATTTTCATAGCGAAAATGGTCTGCCAGCTGACAGATTCGCTATGAAACTATTAGGAAATTTCGTAGCGAAATCTCCTAATTTTCTTTGTAAAACAATACGAAACTATGAAAAACTAATAGGTGGAGTGTTTTATGATTCAAATGCATGGGAATGAAAACTAGATGATATGAGGCTTGACTTGACTTAAATGACATGATTAGAAGGGGATATTAATGTAGGTTTTAACCTTGAACATAAATTATCTACACACGAATCTTATAACAGAAAATAAACAATAGCGAGAGCATAAAACATAAAATAGATAAACACAGATATTTTCCCCTGGATCCCAAATCGAGACGATCAACTTGATATTTAATTATATTCATTTTAGTGTTACAACACATATATATACATGTCGAAGCATACATAAACCCTAATCCATTAACCCTGGATTAGAACATAACCGTAGTTCCCTTGACCGAATCTACAAAAATACCAAGGGCCGAAAACCATCGTACCCCAAAACCATGTGAAAAACCATGCACAAAACCATGGACGTGGACCACCCACCGGAAATTAGTCATGGAAATAATATAACACATGGCCCAATTCTTCAAAACCCATTGTTTCTCTGCACCAAGAGAACTTTTGAGTGCTCACAGACTTCGTCAATGCATCTGCAACATTCTTCAAAGTGTCCACATTTACCAGCAACACCCTTTTAGCCTCAACCATATCTCTAACAAAGTGATATTGAACATCAATGTGCTTTGTCTTTGAATGATAAACATGGTTCTTAGCCAAAAAAATTGCACTTTGGCTATCACAGTCTATCCTTATAGCTTGTTGTACCAGCCCCATACTTGAACACAATCTCTGCAGCCAAACTAATTCCTTGCTTGCATGAGTGGCTGCCATGTATTCTACCTCTGTAGTTGAAAGAGCCACTACAAACTGTGTTTTACTCATCCAACTGACTGCGCCTCCAAATAGGCTAAACACATACCCACTTGTAGATCTTCTTTGGTCCATATCTCCAACCGAGTCTGCATAAAAAAAACCACGAATGTCCAACATTCTTTCCAATCCTGGTCTTCCCTGGTAGCACAAGCCATAATCACTAGTGCCACATAAATATCTGAAAACCCGCTTCACTGTTGTCCAATGCTCCTTACCTGGGTTTGACATAAACCTGCTCAATACTCCCACTGCATGTGCAATGTCTGCTCTAGTACAGACCATTGCATACATTAGGCTACCCACTGCACTTGCATATGGAACACGGGACATATCCTCCTATTCTTCTTATGTCTTGGGACACTGTTCAACAGACAACTTTACACCTACAGGAATAGGAACATTCATCAGTTTACTATCCTGCATATTGAACATCTGCAATATAGTCTCGACATACTTCCTTTGGTTTAACCAGAGCTTCCTCTTTGCCCGATCTCTCTTAATTTCCATGCCCAAAATATAGTTTGCAGCACCAAGATCCTTCATGTCGAATTTAGAGAACAGTTGGGTCTTCAAATCCTAGATAATTTCTTTGTCATTTCCAATCAACAACATATCATCCACATACAAGACCAAATAAATAATACGGTCACCAATTAATTAAAAATAAACACAATGATCCTCCTTGCTTCTGGTGAAGCCAAGTCCCCGTATATAGGTATCAAATTTTTGATACCACATCCTTGGTGACTATTTTAACCCATACAGAGACTTCTTCAACCTGCATACCAGTTCTTTCTTACCCTTCACCATAAAGCCTTCAAGTTTCTTCATGTAGATCTCCTCTTCTAGATCCCCGTGAAGAAATGTTGTCTTCACATCCATCTGTTCTATCTCAAAATCAAATGCAACAACAACAGATAAAAGTAATATAATAGAAGTAACTTTGGAAAAAGGAGAAAAAATATCACCGAAATCAATTCCCAGCACCTGTGAATAACCTTTTGCTACCAACTGAGCTTTGTATTTCTCCACCTTCCCTTCTACATTCATATTCTTCTTAAACACCCATTTTCTCCCGATGGGATTCCTTCCAGCTGGAAACTCCACCAGATCCCATGCCTCATTTTTGTGCAAGGATGCCATTTCATCAACCATGGCCTCCTTCTAGAGTTTTCCATCCTCTGAATCTACTGCCTCCTTGACAGTTCTGGGATCATCATCAGCGATAGTTAAGGCAAAATCTAAACAGAAAGCAGATGGACTATACCTTTCTGGTGGCCTTCTTTCCCGAACTAATCTACTCATAGCTGGAGTTTGTGGCTCTTCCTCTTCTGAATCTTCTTCTGCTGTAGAGTTTGATTCATACTCCTTTAGCTCAAACTATATCTTCTCAGGTTCCTTTGGTATGAATTCATGTTTAACAACATATTTCACCTCTCTAAACACCACATCTCAGTTGTAAACAACCTTCCTTATTTCTGGGTTCCAAAGCTTGTAACCTTTTAAACCATCCTTATACCCAATAAAGATGCACCTTTCAGATTTATTATCCAACTTGGTCCTTTTCTGCTTTGAAACATGTACATATGCATTACATCCAAATACCCTTAGATGTGAAATAGAGGGTTTCTTACCAGTCCATACCTCATGTGGAGTCTTATCCTCCAACACTGATGAAGGTGATCTGTTAACCAGATAGCATGTAGTCTCCACTGCCTCTGCCCAGAATTCTTGTCCTAACCCAGTACCACTGAGCATGCTTCTTTCCTTTTCCATCAGTGTTCTGTTCATTCTTTCTGCAACTCCATTTTGCTGAGGTGTGTATGGAGTAGTCTTCTGTCGTGCTATAACACACTTCTTACAGAACTCTTCAAATTCCTTCTTGCAGAACTCCCCACCATTATCTGTCCTCAATGCCTTTATCTTCTTCTCTGTTTGGTTTTCCACCAGAGCCTTAAATTATTTAAATCTGTCAAAGACTTCAGATTTCTTCCTCGAGAAATATATCCATGTATTCCTTGAGAAGTCATCTATGAATGAAACATAGTACACAAAATTTCCCAGTGACGGAATTGACACAGGTCCAAACACATCACTGTGCACAAGTTCTAATATCTTATTCGCCCTCTTAGCACCAGAAGGAAAAATCACCCGATTCTTCTTCCCATATACACAATGTTCACATAAATCAAAATCCAGAGAGCAATTAGACATACCTTCTACCATACCATTCTTGTGCAGTATCCAAAGGCCCTTCTCTCCAATATAACACATAAGGGTATTTGTGCAGTATCTGAAGGCCCTTCTCTCTAGTCGTGGAAAGAATATAACACATACCCAACAATTAAACCTTAAGGTAGACACCAACAAATGCAATTTAGTCATAGATTTCATGAAAATGTTTTATGAGACTCCATCAACCTAGGTGAAAAATGCATGACCCAACATGATGTAACATGAACCCTATGGTGACCTTATCAAATTTCTTTTTGAAAATCTTGAGTGTGATAACACCTTCATTAGTAGAGTGGTCCAGAAGATGACAAATTGAGGCTAAGAGTCACCATTGAGCTTTGTCATCTCAAATTGGAACCTGTTGGACTGAAAATAAACAAACATGTAAACCAAGACAGAGGTGTATTTAAACACCTCCTCTACATGAAACTTCAAAAATTGGTCATGGATGGCATCAACAAGGTATTGGGAAAAATAAAACATGATGGAGGGTTTAGACTCTGCTAAAAGGATAGACAGGAAACCTATCATACCTTCATCAATCCATTGGTCTGTATAGTATCCTAGTAAATAGGACAAGATAGTGACAATATTTTGGGTCCTGCCAGGGAAAGTGGATGTAGGATATGGGGGGTTTATCTTGGAATTGGGGCATCAGTGGCCATGAAGATCTCTAGAGTTTTGGATCTTCTAGAAAAGTCCAGTTTTTGATATGGTTCTCCCAGAGCTGCATAAGAGAAGGGAATGGTTCCTTCAGTGGTGGGGGTCTACATCATATGTTGGATTGATTGGGCATTGATGGTGAATATAATTTATCCTGTTGGGGTCACTACAGTTCTCTAGTTTATTTCATAACAGGCATGGCACTTCTTAATGAATTCTAGGTAGCTATGGGTTTTGGGGAAAATGTAGTATGGAAATTTAGTCTCCCAAAGGTCAATGTCATCCACTTCATCAAGTATTTTGTCTTAGAGCCATTAGTAGACATCGAAAAGGTTGGAGTCTGACTCTGTCTCATGGATTTTGTAATCCATATCAGCTAAAGCCAGGTGATCCAGGTCCACCTGAGGGTAGACCATAAGATTGAATGGCATCTGATCTTGCTTGGGCGGCATTGTGTAGTCTGCGATAAATTTCACAGTGTGTAGAGAAGAATGGGAATACAAGAGAGGGGAACTTAGAAAGGGATATTATGTAGATTATAATGGGGAGGGAAAAATAGCAGGGGAATTGTGAACAGACTTTGCAGAGCACTGAGAATCGTTGGTGTATGAACTAGATCTTTCTTCACTGGTCTTCACTGTGAATTTCCTGCAACTCAATCACCTGTATCAAGTGAACTCAATAACAGAGATAAAATTTTCCTCTGGCACTAAA
The DNA here is from genome assembly GCA_034641835.2 of Pinus albicaulis. Classification (NCBI taxonomy): domain Eukaryota; kingdom Viridiplantae; phylum Streptophyta; class Pinopsida; order Pinales; family Pinaceae; genus Pinus; species Pinus albicaulis. The sequence continues at coordinate 948,145,084 of CM076571.1, read as the reverse complement.
TTGGTGCTTTAACATGTTATTGGGTGAACGTTGGCTTGGCGCGGTCCCGTTGGACATCGGCCCAACCAATTGAATGCGCAATAAGTATTTTGCGGGAGTGGATTTAATAGGATGGAGGAGACAGGTAGGCAAAGTCATGACATAACGGCACAGGGCAATGGTCATTTGGAGGGAGCAGAGGTGACGTGGAGGTGGTGATGTGGCGCAATGGTACTCTACGACGGTTTCAATGCAGTTAGGTGAGCAAAGTGGTTTCGATCATGGTGGAAACCACTTTTGGAGGGGGGTCTTGTGGTAAATGGTAAGAAGCAGGGGGGTGCAAAGTGACCCCCACGTGCCACGTAGCAATAGCGGAAATATCAAATATCGTTTAGTTCCGACCCCCCCCCGACATTAACGTTCAGAATCTGGGGGGTGAAAATTCAAGTGGGTTGGTGGATGAACAGGAGTATGCGGAGACGACGGGAAGATGAGTGTTGGTTAGCGCAGATAAGACTTTTGATGTAATGGTGGGGTCGGGTTAATTTTATATGTAGCAGAGCATGGTTTAGAACTTAGGATAGGGGGTGAGATTTTTTGGAGGTTAGGACAAGGGTGAAATAGAAATTTTAGGAGTTAGGATAAAATAAAATATGACATAGATATGTCACCTTTCAAAGAATCATAAATGTCCAAACTTAGGAAAAAATAACTTGTCCAAATTCTTTAGAATGAAAACACCCTTTATCTTTTGATTTTTCTCCTTCGACCATAGAAAACCTGAGACCTTTAAACTGCACTTTATAGGAAAATTTTCCTATTCCCTCCATTATTTTCTTTCAGCATATCTACCTACCCATATCACTGATCTAGCATTTTTATTTTCTTTTGCAGGGTGCATTTGGACTTGCAGACCCTACATCATTTTTCTTTGAAACCCTAACCTAACCTCTATCCCTTATTTCTCCCATTGGTTCAGATTAAACTATTGATCCAACTTCATTTCTACCTATCTACTGATTTGCCAAGATTAGGCTAGTTGGCCAATCTTCATTTTCTAACCTACTAACAAAAATTCAACAATTGTCCAATCATTCTTAAACTGTATGATTGAACAAGCCTATCTAAAAATAAGTGGCATTTTGATTTTCATCACTTTCATTATTACTTCTTTTTGGGGGTTTTCTTTCTTTTTTATACCCTCTTTTCTTTTCTTTTTCATTTTTTTCTTTGGAAATCATTCGAATATTCAAAATCAAATAAAATATGAAAATTTGCCTGTATGAGATACTCAGTCGCCTTGTGATAATCTAAATTACATGAGTCTAACAAAGTCTCTAGTTGTGGATGGCACTTCTCCAATGGAAGTGTCAAGAACACTAAGACCAGTAGCCTTGTACATTTTTGTTCTACGATGACTTCAAAGGATTTCCTTTGTTGTTTTTTTAGGATAAAAATAGTATTTTAAGAGTAAGATCCGCACCAAAATTTTTGATATTTACAATGGAGTTGGGAATTTCCTGCGCTTAGGATAAGTAATGTTTCAACATCCTTCCATTGACAGGAACTCCAGGTAGCTTCGTTCTATCAATCTCCTGCAAAAAAAAACCCATTTTTCCCTCTGAAAGCATGAACAATATATGGGCCCTTCCATAGGTTTTCAAACTTGCCATGTTTCCCTTTATCTTCTCTTCTAGAATCCCATCTCAGCACTTTATCTCCAATATTGAAATCATTTTCCTTTGTTCTTTTTTCAAAGATATTTTTTACATTTTCTTGCATAACCAGAGTTCTGTTGTAAAATGACTGTTGTAGCTAAATGGTCTGGTTTATCCTTCTTTGTACATCATTCTCTTTAGCCTGTACTTCTTGAATGCTTTTCATGGCTGGTCCTCCTAATGATGTTGGAAAAACTGCATCCATTCCATAGACCAAATGGTATGGTGACATGCCAATTGATTTCTTAGTAGTCAGTATGTCAACCCACAATGCATGCACCAGTTTGTTATGCTAGGATTTCTTGTTGCCTTCTAATAGCTTCTTGATGATGTTTACTAAACTCTTGTTGGAGGATTCAGCCAATCCATTACCTTGAGGTTAATAGGTTGTTGAATTCCCCAAGGATATATGATACTTGTGACAAAAATCCACCATTTTCTTGGACTTGAAATCTGCAGCATTATCCGTGATGATCTTTCTAGGAAAACCAAATCTAGAAAGGATATTGGCTTCAAGGAATTTGATTATAACTGAGTCAGTGGTAGTTCTGGAAGGGATGGCCTCTATCCATTTGGTGAAATATTTTGTGGCTGTAAGGATCCATTTATGTTGGGCAGAGGATGAGGGGTGAATTTCTCCAATGAATTCTAGACCCTGTTGTTGAGAAGGGTCCTCAACAGAGATTGATTATAAGGGCAAGGGTAGCAGCTTTATTTTTCTTTCAAAAATTTGGCATTTGTGGTAGGTATCTACCATCTTGTGGATATATGGGAAAATATTAGGCCAATAGAAACCGATTCTAAGGACCTTATTGGCAGTGGTTTTCCAGTAAAGGTGGCCTCCACAATCACCTTCACGGAATTCCTGCATAACCTTATCTGCATCATATTTTTGTAAAAATTTAAGTAATATGCCTAAAGAATCTTTCCAGTACAAGGCATTGTCTAGAATGCAAAATTTGACAGCTTTCAATTTCAGGAATCTAGCTTTAGTTTTGGACAAACCAAGAGGAGCATTTAAATTGAACATAACATATAATATATATGCATAGCAAGGGGAGTTTAGGAATGCTTCCTCAATAGGTTGAGTCACCAACTCACCTTGATCATCCAAATATTAATAGATCATGTTGATATCCAATGCTTGAAAATTCGTTTCAGCCATCAATTTGGCTAATCCTTGTCCTTTGATTAGCCTTGTAGGTCTAGTATCCAAATCGTATTCCAAGATAACAACAATCCACTTCCCTCTCTTTCAATCAGGATTCTTTGTTAGGATATCTTTGACAAATGTGTTGGGCACAAAAGCAATGATATGTGAATGTAAGATGTAAACTCTGAAATCTTTCAATGCTTTAACCAAAGCAAAGGCCTATTTTTCCATGATATTTTAATTCATAGTTGCATCTCTAAAATATTGGCTGAAAAATGCCATGGGTTGCTCTTGTCCTTCCTTGTTTTTCTACAACAATACAGCCGCAATATTATGTTCTGATGCAAAGGAAAAAATGATGAAATCCTTGGTGAAATGCGGGCTGATCAGAACTGGAGCTTTAGTGAGTGCTTGCTTTACTAAGTCAAAAGATTGTTTAGCTTCCATGTTCCATTTAATCCCTACCTCTCTTTTAAGCATGTTAGTGGTGTTTCTCAGTAGTTTTGCAAGGTTTGGTATAAATCTTCTCAAAAAATTGATTTTTCCAATGAATGATTGAAGCTCTTTGATGTTCCTAGGATGACTTATTTGGAGTATACCCCCAATCCTACTAGAATAAATTTTAATTCCTTCTTTAGATATAATGTGGCGAAGAAGCTTTCCTTGTTCAAGGCCAAACAATGATTTCTTATGGTTCAGGGAGAGTCCAAACCTTCTACATTTCTCAAAAATATTCTTAAATGTGCAAGATGTTATTCATCAGCTTTTTAATATATTGTGATATCATCAAGATAGATCACAATGAAATGGCCAATTTCTTCCAAAAAAGCAATGTCCATTTCCCTCTGGAAAGTGGCACCAGCATTAATTAATCCAAAAGGAATTTTCACATACATGAAGGTCCCCCAAGGAGTAGTAAAGGTGGTTTTGTAATGATCATCAGGATGCACCAACACCTTAGTATACCGTGAAAATCCATCTAACAAAGAAATCCTTTTGGAACCCACTACCATTTGCAATATGCGATCCATTTTTGGTAAGGGGTAGTTTCCCTTAAGTGATACTTTGTTCAGGTTTCCAAAGTTAATGCAAAGTCTGATTTCACCTGTTTTCTTTCTTGTAGGCACAATATTGGATACTCATTTAGAATATATGATTGGAACTATGATTTTAGCATGATACATCTTCTTGATCTCCTTCTCAACCAGGGGCATTAGGATAGGATTTATCCTACGCAGTTTCTGTTTGAAAGGTTTTTTTTCTTCCTTGATTGGGATCTTGTGTTGTATAATACTAGTATCATAAGATTTCAGGTCCTCATAGCTCCAAGAAAACACATCTATGAACTCTTTAAACAAAGCAATGTATTTATGTTTTGTACTCACTGGCAGTATATTTGATAACTTTATCATCTTGGGATCTTGTTCACTACCTAAATTTCATTCTTCAATGTTTGCCTCTGTTGGTTCTATCTTTGGTTTTTTGGCCACATCATTGAAATCAAACAGTTCCTCTAAAGGGACAAGTCCTCTAGGTAGGATATTATTCTTGAATTGGAGTACTTCAAATTCCTCTTTTTTTGGGTCTTTATGTATTTCTATTCTATGTAGAGTTTCATTTGCTGCAATATTCACATCAGAACCATGAGGTGGTTCATCCAATCTTCTTTGTTCCTTAGTGGGGCAGTCTTCTTCAAAATCTAGGTCTAATTTTCACTCTTCAAATTCACCCTTCGATTGCAAGAAAATATCAATTTTTTTTCATTACCAAAGACCTACCAATATTTCATGTTATTAGGTATTGTTGGACGATGTTTAACCTGCACTGTGTATTGCTTGTTGAGACGAGGCAATTGACAGGTACTTGCTGAAAATGCTAGGCCATTGGCAACAACATTTTGATTTCTTGGAATTGCAGCAAGATCATACTCTTCAAATGTTTTCAAAATATCAAGAGAAACATTTCTATATGCTCTCAATCTGGGGTGTTTGGCCGAGTATTCTCCTTTGATCTGTCTGATGACCAGCTTAGAATCCCCATGCATAGAAATTATTTTGGCCCCTAATCTTTTGAGAAATTTTAAGCCTAAGAGAAGTGACTCATATTCTGCTATGTTTTTGGTTCATTGAAAATTGAGTTTGTAAGAATGAACTTGTTATCACAAAATCTGACCTGATAGGCTGCTCATCAAGTGGAATTTATGTAACTGTTTCAGACCAATCTTTTGGTAGAGGCTTAGCCTCCTCAACCTGAGAGGGCTCTCTCAAGGGTTTATGATTTTTGATTAATGGATAGATGGCTAACTCTAAGGTAAAAAGATAGAATAATATAACTGGTTGTATCACATATTAGCAAACATTCATTGGGCCATGGATTCAAGAGAAATTCAACAGAAACATCACAATCTATCTAGCATGGAAGTCAAGGCATTTGGAGTTCAAGTCAGTGAGTAAAACAGTAGAACAATGAAACACACAATCAGTTTGTATATGAAGGAAGTTAGAGCATTATGAATGAATTCTAAGTATCATATACAAACACCACTGCAAATAGAGATATTGAAGAATTCCATTAGAACAATAATGAACAAGAACTCCTCATAATATTGAGTTGTCAAAATAGAACTCTGTATTCAGCTTGAAAAACCAGTGGCATACAATAACACAGTCTTTGCTAATAAAAATGTCCAACCCTTTGGATTTCGACCTTATGCTCTTTATAGTACATTTACAAGATAGGATCCCTTCTTCTCCACTAGATACATCAAACTCAAAGAGTTTGACACCTTTCCTAATCTGAGACATGCTATTTATTACAAATTGACAGCTATAATGCTTATGAAAAGTCCTAATTCTAATAGGACTGAAACACTTAAATATCCTTATAACAACCTTATCTAATATTTATTACATTTTTTGCCACATGCAATCCCATGAAGTCGAATTTGGATGCTGAATTTTCACTTGAAGTGAACCTGCTGTTAATGATAATGTTCTCCTATAAAATAGGAAAAATGTTGTCCTATTTTTTAGCCTCTTTGATTTATTTATCTATTTTGAGTACTTTTATCATTAATAGATCAGGTCTACATGTTTCATGTTGCTAAAAATTCACAATATATCTTTAATCCTCTAGCTATGCAAAAACTATAATTCGAATGGTGCAACAAGACAAAGGATAAACCTGCGCTACGAAAGCAGCTCAGTTTTGTAGCGCTTTTCGTAGCATAGTGTTTAGCTCCTTCTTTCAATCAACTTTTGACCCGCTTTCTTCAAGTAAACCTTCATATGTATTTGTACACTTCCACCAGCCATTTCAAGTCCAAATTCACCAAAATTCCCCCAAAATTTGATATTAAAATGTGATAGAAGACTGCTTCAGCAGTTTCATAGCGCATTTCAGCAGATTTGCACTATCTGCACTACGAAACTGCTATGTAAGTAGTTTTTTCAAAACTGTCTTCAAAATTTGTACCTTGGAGATGTTTAAACTTTAAAGTTGTTGGTATTATTTCAAAAACACAGCACTATGACCCCAAAAACATAATCTTCATCAGATTTTGCCTTTATCTTCATCTGAGTTTATCCATGAATTTGTCACTCTGTTTTATTTCTTTTTTCAATTTATCTGGGGACCTTTTTAACTGTATCTCCAAATCTTCCACCTAGCAATCTCATAGTTTTCTAATATCAAATTTTCCTCCATGATTTGATACTTTTTCATTTCCTCTTGTCCTTTCAGGTTCAAATCTCAAACAATGTCCCCCTCTGTGGTTCTTTTTCTCCTCAGCCATGCTTGTTTCAGAAAAAAATCTGTTGGCTTTCTTCAGAATTATAAAACAGCCTCTCTTGCAAACAACCTCTCTTGATTTGATTTGAAAATAGCCTTGGTATAGAACAACCACAAGCTTGAGCTCGAAATAGATATGTTTCACAATTTAGTATGGGAAAATGAAGACTAGAATGACTAAAACAGATAAGATTTTTCGAATTTGAAATCCCATTTTACAATATGAAACCCATGCTATAGTAATGATGGATATGGATGGTTAAGTACTTCGAATATGGCCTCTAACTAACTCACCATGACGTTACCCTATCATTACCTAATATATTTCTGACAAATTCTGGGTTTTTTACATGGCCTTTTAAGAATCCGCGATTTCGTAGCGCAAAACCCATTTTTTGAACTGACTGCGCTACGAAATTGTGGTTTTGTGGCTAATTGCAGGAATTTCATCCGAAAATTAATGCCATGGTCTTTAAGTGAATGATAAGACTTTTTAATCATGGGATGATACCTAAAGAATTTATTTGAACTTGAAAACTGACTTTTAAGACTTCTAAATCTACAGCCTACCCTTTATTAAAAACTAAAATGACCCTAGACCTAGTTGAAACTATGGCCAAAAAAGTGTAAACTTACAGAGTTTAGAAAAAAAATTTAGGGTGATAACAGTGGCTCCACTTGGGATAGTGAGCCCCTGTGGTACACTATGAACTAGTAGTTCTAGTGCTGCTATCCATTTTCTAACAAAAACAGAAAAACTTTTTGAATCGCCAAGCTTCCTCTTCAAGCTCTAATGGCCTTCACCTTGGGCTCAAGCTTGATGATCACTGCAGAAGAAAAAAATATGTACCTATTGAAAAGATGCTCAGTCAACTTTGAGCTTATTCACACACTCCTACCTACCCTATCAGTTGCAATCTCCTTTTGTAGCTCAAGGAACATGAAACTTCCAATGAAGCCAGTCATTGATCTTATCTGATACTTGAATTTCTTGACTGCACTTGAACTAAAAACAAACAAGACACTGGAATGACCAAGGCAACATAAGATGCATCTGATATTCATAATGAAAATATAACTGGAAATCTAGACTGTAGAACCTTTCCATGTAGTCATCTATAGGATCAAAGAAGACATGATCTATTTGATGCTTCTCATGACATTATGCAGCTTTGGACAACTCATCCATACTTTGATCATCCACATAAGACTTCAATTGTGTGCTCTCAAACTGCTTTTCAAATTGATTTTCAAAAACAATGTATTCTTCCTCAAACTCAAAAGAGAAAGGAAGCAACACCCTCTCTTTGTGTTCTGCCATAGAAAGCTTTTGAAAAGAATGATCATGATCATGAAGACTATATGATTGAATTTGACCTTGTAAACCTTCAATATCTTTCTCAATGTTCTTTGAAACTTCATCCACAAACTGAATCTTATCTTCTGACTTGCACTCAAATGATTTCATATTAGAGGAAAAGGATAAAGAAAATTTTTCACCCACTTCTTCATTAATTTAATCATCATTTGATGTAGGCTGATGCAAGAAATGACATGAAGAATCAACTTTTTCCTGTACCTGAGGATTGTAGCAAGCATTTTCCAATATTTCCTTTTGTTGTTTGAAATGATTCTCATACTCCTGATGATCAAAGGATTGACAAATCTGCTGCAAATTTTCCTCAAACTCAGAGGATGTAACATGATTTTCATAAATAATCTCCTGTTGGGTTTTATTTTCATCTAAAAGATATGCTATCCTTTCTTCTTGGTGTTCTTCTTGGTGATGAAAGGTATTGTCATGAAGGGCCTCTAAAATTTCTTCATCCATGAACTCATCATCTTTATAATAATTCTCCAAATATTCAATAAAACTCACAAAGTGTTTACAACAGTCTTTGACCAGCAATAAGGAGGGATGGCACTCTTTATACATCTCATAAAATGCAACATGGAAATTAGCAAGAGAATATAATGAACCATTTGGCAATCTTTCATACCAAAACCATGCTTTTCCTTCTAAAGTGGCCATAAACATCTTCATGAGACAATCCTCAGGGAACTGAACCTTAAGATTGTGTACATGCATATGGAATCTAACCAAATGAAGAGAAGCATTGTCTTTATTTTCATCTTTAAATATTGGAAGATCATCTAACCATTCAACCATTGGAATAGGATTTGGAAAACTAGGGATATGAGACCAATTCATAGGAGCATACCTGGAATTTATTCTTTCCATGGAACTCATCTTGAAACTTCATCAAGCTATTGATCTTCAAGTAGTGGAGTCACCTTGAATCTATGAAACATTTGAATTCTTCAACAATGGAGTCGCCAAGGTAGTTGCAACCTCGAACAGATTCTGAGCTCTTGCTACCTTCAAGAGTTCAGCTTCATAATTTTCGGGAGATGTATATCTTTAGACTCCCGGCAGACGCACCAAAATTTTATCCCAAAATCTGACCTGATAGGCTGCTCATCAAGTGGAATTTTTGTAACTGTTTCAGACCAATCTTTTGGCTAAGGCTTAGCCTCCTCAACCTAAGAGGGCTCTCTCAATGGTTTATGATTTTTGATTAATGGATAGATGACTAACTCTAAGGTAAAAAGATAGAATAATATAACTGGTTGTACCACAGATTAGCAAACATTCAATGGGCCATGGAGTTAAGAGAACTTCAGCAAAAACATCATAGTCTATCTAGCATGGAAGTCAAGGCATTTGGAGTTCAAATCAGTGAGTAAAATAGTAGAACAGTGAAACACACAATCAATTTGTATATGAAGGAAGTTAGAGCATTACGAATGAATTCTAAGTATCATATACAAACACCACTGCAAATAGAGATATTGAAGAATGCCATTAGAACAATAATGAACAAGAACTCCTCATGAATCTTGAGTTGTCAAAACATAACTCTGTATTAAGCTTGAAAAACCAGTGACATACAATAACACAGTCTTTGATAATAAAAATGTCCAACCCTTTGGATTTTTACCTTATGCTCTTTATATAAAATTTACAAGATAGGATCTCTTGTTCTCCACTAGATACATTGAACTCAAAGATTTTGACACCTTTCCTAATCTGAGACATGCTATTTATTACAATTTGACAGCTATAATGCTTATGAAAAGTCCTAATTCTAATAGGACTGAAACTCTTAAATTTCCTTCTAACAACCTTATCTAATACTTATTACATTTTTTTACACCTGAAATCCCATGAAGTCAAATTTGGATGCTGATTTTTCACTTGAAGTGACCCTACTGTTAATGATAATGTTCTCGTAAAAAATAGGAAACAAGTTTTCCTGTTTTTTAGCCTCTTTGATCTTTATTTGTTTTTAGTACTTTTATCATTAATAGATCAGGTCTACATGTGTCATGTTGCTAAAAATTCACCATATATATTTAATCCTCCAGCTGTGCAGAAACTATAATTCGAATGGTGCAACAAGACAAAGGATAAACCTGCGCTACGAAAGCAACTCAGTTTCGTAGCGCAGTGTTTAGCTCCTTTTTTCAATCAACTTTTGACCTAATTTCTTCAAGTAAACTTCATATGCTATTTTTACACTTCCACCAGCCATTTCAAGTCCAAATTCACCAATATTCCCCCAAAATTTGATATTAAAATGTGCTAGAAGACTGCTTCAGCAGTTTCGTAGAGCATTTTAGCAGATTTGCACTATCTGCACTACGAAACTGCTGTGTAAGCAGTTTTGTCAAAACTGTCTTCAAAATTTGTACCTTGGAGATGTTTAAACTTTAAATTTGTTGGTATTATTTCAAAAGCACAACACTATTACCCCAAAAACATAATCTTCATCAGATTTTGCCTTCATCTTCATCTGAGTTTATCTATGAATTTGTCACTCTATTTTATTTCTTTTTTCAATTTATTTGGGGACCTTTTTAACTGTATCTCCAAATCTTCCACCTAGAAATATCATAGTTTGCTAATATCAAATTTTCCTCCAAGATTTGATACTTTTTAATTTCCTCTTGTGCTTTCAGGTTCAAATCTCAAACAATGTCCCCCTCTGTGGTTCTTTTTCTCCTCAGCCATGCGTGTTTCAAAAAAAACTCTGTTGGCTTTCTTCATAATTATAAAACAGCCTCTTTTGCAAACAGCTTCTCTTGATTTGATTTGAAAATAGCCTTGGTATAGAACAACCACAAGCTTGAGCTCAAAACAGATATGTTTCACAATTTAGTATGGGCAAATGAAGACTGGAATTACTAAAAAAAATAAGATTTTTCGAATTTGAAATCCCATTTTACAATATGAAACCCCTGCTATAGTAATGATGGATATGTATGGTTAAGTACTTCGAATATGACCTCTGAGTAAATCACCATGATGTTACCCTATCATTACCTAACAGATTTCTGACAAATTCTGGGTTTTTGGCATGACCTTTTAAGAATCTGTGCTTTTGTAGCGCACATAGTGTATTTTTCGCACTTTGCGCTATGAAAGTAGTAGTGCTTTCATAGCGCAAAACCCATTTTTTGAACTAACCGCGCTACGAAACTACAATTTTGTGGCTAATTGTAGGAATTCCATCCAAAACCTAATGACATGATCTTTAAGTGAATGACAAGACTTTTTATTCATGGGATGAGACCTAAAGACTTTATTTGAACTTGAACATTGAATTTTAAGACTTATAAATCTACAACCAACCCTTTATTCAAAACTAAAATGACCCTAGACCTAGTTGAAACTATGGCCAAAATAGTGTAAACTTACAGAGTTTAGAAAAAAAAATTAGGGTGATAACAGACCTTTTACATGATTATTTCCAATATTGCAAACCCACACTCCTGCCCCTGAACCTAATTTTCCACAAGAGCCATCAAATCTCATGTTCCACAAAGGCTCTACTTCAGCGCTGGGTTGTACAATTTTCATTTGACTTTCATGCTCTTTATTCTGGTACTTTTCTGCTTTAGACATTTGTGCACCAATGTCTCCATCATTATAGAGGATGAAGGAGTCAATGTCATAATGAAGAGAGTAAATGGGGTAGTCATGTGTTTTCTCTTAGTTTCTCACCATGTATTTCATTAGGGTTTCCCTATACAGTCTTCTATGTGAGCCGAACACTGGTATTGTAGCATAATTCATATCCATTTGAAGGGTCCCTTGCAACTTGGCTCCCCATGAGTGTGACAATAGCATGCCATACTTAGGAGGGATGTCAACCAATACTATATCCATCACTCAACTCTTGGATGGTATCTGAGCTAAAGTGATATAGAGATCTTTGATGAGACCTAAGCATTTAACCTTGCTAGAATCAAATGAGTATAAATCTGTATAGGGTTTGGTTACTTCAAGGCCAAGTTTCTCCATAACTGCCTTTGGCATAAGATTATGTGATGCACCAGAATATAACATGGAATTATGGAGGATTTTGTCATGAACATTTAGGCTGACATAATGGGGGAACACCTCCTTCCTGGGATTTACCATCCACATCTGGCCCAAACAACATTTTTGGTTTATCATCATTCAAGTTGACAGTATCTGTAATTTCCCCTATGTTTAACACCTTTAGAACCTGAGACCTTTATACATCCTTGTTTACCAATTCAGTGAGAGGAATATAGATTTTCAGCTTAGCAATTTTGTTCTAAATGCTTAATGGTGTCTGTATTTTTAGCATATTTGAGCAGTCAGTCCTTTCGGGCACTATTTTTGCAGTGGGTTTATCTTATTGACTTGTAGTGAGGATATCAGCTTGAGCAGTTTTGACAGGACAGTCAGGTGATTTACTAGTGATGTCTTCTACATCGTTCTTTTCTGAAATGCTTACAACCTTCTTTGAGTTTTCTGTTGTTTTCTTGGGGTCGACTCTAGAGACCTTTTTGGAAGGATTTTCAGTATTCTTTTTTTTAGAGTTATCAGATTTTTTCTTTCTTATAAGGTTATATTGTCTGTGCACCTCCATGATAGAATTCTCAAACCCTTGTTTATAGTCCTCTGACTCTTCAGATTCTACTTCAGTTTGAGTTAAGGAGAATAGACATTGTTCTTCTTCAGTCAGGAAAACATAATCATCTTCATTAGTTCCCATTAAATTAATCACCCCCTCATCTTCATCGGCATAATTCTCTTGGAATGGAGGCCTAATTTTCTAATTATGGCCTCTTTGTTCTATCTGTCTTATTTGAGGGGGGTTTCTTCTAAGGTTTTGATTTTTATTGTGCGGAGCTATTTGGTTTTCCCTAGGGGAAACTCTCTCATTTAGGCTGATTATTTCCATCATTCTTTCCATAGCTCTAACCAAGTAATCAATTTTAGCATCAGATGTGGAAGCTGCAGGTTCCTCTTTTATAGTAACTCTCCTCTCGGTCCTCATCCTAGCTCTCTTTGCTAGTAGGTTGGCTTCTACACTTACAACATCCCTCTGCATTTCCTCCAATGCTGTAGGATCTCTCTCTTTGAGTTGATAGGCCATTTCTAGATCGAAACCATCTGGGAATTTAACCAGGGCCAGGCCTTCTGTTGGTTTCATGTGAGCAGGGTTATATACACTATTAAACCTAGTGCAGTAGTCCTAGACACTTTCTCTGATATTCCTCTTGATGTTCTCATATTCTGACAAGATTTGAAGAGGGTTTTTCTTAACTTCCCATCTATTGATGAATATCCGGTGAAATTCAGGGAGATCATGGATACTATTTGGAGTAAAGCCCTTAAACTATTTTCTCACTTCTCCTCCCAAAATTTGAGTAAAAGTCCTCAACTTGACACTTGCATCATCTATTTCTTGAAGGTCAAAACAATCATTCATTTTGTCAACATGTTGTTGGGAAGTTGCAGGACCAGTCCCATCAAATTGTGGGATTTTGGACTGATAATCTTGTGGCATGGGTATCACAGGTGGTGGCAGCACCAGGGGAGCATGTCTGGTTTCCATGATTTGTGGTGGGGGAAACAAAGGGGGATGAATAAAAGGAGGTTTGACAAGGGGAAGTGGAGGATTAAATGGAGGAAGGTGGAAAGTGGATATATGTGTGGTAGTTTTGGCACTCTGGTGGGGGATGTTCAAGAAAGTGGTAGGAGTTATCGAAACACCTGGACAAGTTGAATGTGGATGAGAAGGCTTGGGAGTAATAGAGGAATATTTTGTAGTTAAAGCAGAAAATTCTATAGATTGTTGAATAGCCGAAGTGAACCCTGTTACCAGATCCTTAAGGGAATCAACATGTTGGAGAAGCTGAAGATCATCTTGGGTTGAAGTGGAAGCCTTTCTCCTTGGACTTTGTTGTAGGATAGATGGGTTGAAAACTGTCTGGGCTATCCAATTCTGATATTTGGTTATGAATAAACTTTGTTCAAAATGAAAATCAAACTAGATGTCCTGCAAGGACAAAAGGTTTCAGGGGCGGGAATTTTCTCTGTGCAAGGGTTTGCTACTAGTGGGACTCTCTTCTCTAGGGTTTTTTTCTTAGGATTTTTTCATGATTATCAACTATTACAGGAGGGTTTGGGTCACAGTGAGATTTAGTGAAGATTCTTCTGGGAGCCAGAATTTAGACCTGAGGCCCGGACAAACTGAGTATTTGCAAAAAGCTGGAAAACCAATATTTGTCACTACCTTTCTCATACAATTTTTTTGACTGGGGTTTCTAAATTCATATGAAATGTAAATATTTTCAATAGTTCCCCAGTATGGTTGCCATTATGTTGTGGCTCTATAATTTATAATATTGGCAAGAATAAACTATAAAGGACAACATCAAACCACTTTGGAATCCAAGACCTAGCCTTCCTAGATTTGGAGAGGGCTCTCTCTATTTATGATTTAACTTTATATTATGAATGCTGATGTTAGGCTTGTTATATTGATTGTGGGAATTGGTTTTTTTAATTGATTGTGTTGGTTGGATGAGTAGAGATGTGTATACTAATTCATTTGGCTATGGAGTCATAAAAGGTTGGTTTGTTGCATCAACTTTTCAAGAGAATTACAGGGCAAGCTAACTAAGAGTATTGGGTCTTAAAGCAGCATGAATTGTGAGGTGAAAGAAACAGTGAATTTCAGTGGTGGTTAAAAATAAATTAAGAATTTCCTAACCAGACTTCATAAAGAAAACATTCATATGGTAAACATAGACAAAATTAAGGTGATCCAACATCAAATCTTAATCTAAATTTTTTTCTTTACAATCAACTCAAAATGACATGTAGTGAGAAGAAAAATTAAAACATTTAACACAGAGAAAGAATCACATCACCAGACAAACACAACTCAAGTATGATGTAAATGGCATCTTATTATTGATGCTCCAGCTTCAAAAATTATAGTGTTCCAATACACAAATTCTTACAATGCAAGGTCCAACCCCTAATACTTCCAATACATGCATTATTTAACTAAAAAATACATCGATTGCCCTATCTACTTCAGAAATCTATTATTAATTACAACTAAGCAAAACTAGACAAGAGTGGCCATGCAAGGGCCAAGACAAAATACATTTGGAAATCACCACTTGCGGTATTAATTTTGGTAACCCTTCATGAATTGTAAAGTGATCCCAAAATTGGCTTGGGTGGTCACGAAGAGGCAACGATAAATGACTCTGACATCTGGCTCTACCTTTTGTACCGCCTTTGCTAGATCATTAAATCTGATGCGGAGCTGGCACCTTCAGCTAATCAGTGGTTGTGCTGATGTATTCGTTGTGCTCTTCAATCATGATACATACATAACTTTTCCCACTCTTTCTTACCTTGAATTATTGTTCCCATGACCTGTTGGTAAACTTAATCTACCTCCGTCTATTTGCTGAATGTGGGCTTGGTGAGGAAGACATGTCTCAATTCGTGTTGGATAAAGATGTCATTACTCAAGAGTTCCAAGACAACTTTCCCAGACATGTTTCCTTTGATGTTGGATAATTTTGTTGTGTCTTTGGTTGTCTCCTTGAGATTTTTCATATTATATCCTTTATGGACCAATTTATCATTTATGGCAAACCGAGAAGGCAGTCCTTTGGCCCTTAAGGGCTCAATTATGTTGAAGAACCTGCCAATTTCTATGTCCAATTCGTGACATCTCTCCTCCAGATATCTAGCCAAATTCCTCTTAGTGAGGACCCTTTTCACTTCTAGTATAGTCTCTGTTCTTTCTTGCACATCTAGTTCCTCAAGATGAAAAAATTTTTTAGAATTCAGGAATTTTATGGTCTTGGTAGTTGTGGTGGGCATATTGCCCAACTCCTGAATTGCTTTTTCAATGGCTACCTGACATCTGTTAATCAACTCATTCTGCTCAGATATAATGTGGATGGAATGCTAGATTTCATTAATCGACTCCATGATACTCCCCCAGATAATCAGCTTCATTTTCCCCAAAATATTACTAGCTGAGAAGTCCCTTTCTACCTTCTCTAACCTCCCAATTTGTTTCTTGTCTATTTCAAGGGCAGTTTCATATCTTGCCTTCTGATCTCCCAAGATGCCAATATGTGCTTCCAACTTCTTGATCTCTTGAATTTGGAGGTTCATGCTCTCCATGGCCTTGGAAAGTTGATCTGTCCCACATGATGTCCCATCAGTTGTTGGAACAGTAGATGAAATTCATGCTTTAGGAACAACATCCAAAGGAATGAGTGCCACCTGGGCTGCTTCTTCTTTTTATTTCAACACCTTTTCCATCTCTATCTCCATTTTTTTGAGCAATACTGACTGCTCCAATACTAAATTTAACGTTTCAGACTTTTACACTTCATTTTCTTCTATATCCTTGGTCAAAGGATCTTCGGTGGCTGGAATCTTGAGTTGATTTCTTAAGGGAGCAATATCAGCAATTTTCTTCTTTAGAAGCTCTTCCACTGCTCTTGCCTTGGTTGGATCAAAACCACTTTTCACGATTAATTCCTCCAATGAATTGATCTTGGAATCCTTGGAAAAGGAGGATATATTCTCCATCTTGAGTTGAGACTGATAATTGGACAAGGTCACCTGCGGCTTTGCAAGTTTCATGGCAGTGCTTATCAATGTGGAGGCCACCATCTCTCCAGTTTTCTTAAGTAGCTCCATCTGGTCAATTGGGTGGATATTTTTTGTATTGAATTCGAATGATGTCTTCTTGTAGTCTTCTGCTCTTTGAGGCTATGGGACTTGAGCTTCTAGAGATGCCATTTGCATTTCCCCCTTCTCTGTATCGAAGGCTAACAGCAGCCTGCTTTGTGAACTTGGTCTCTGCTTCCAGAATTAGCTGTAGGTGTTGGTCTTCAACACCTCATTCTTTAACTTGATTTCTCTGAATATGTCATAGACAAAATTTTCTTGGCTTTCTATAGCAGGCTTGGAAGTAGATGTCTGTAGAACCTATTGCTGAATAGACATTGTGGCTGAAGATGTAGGGGAGGACATTGTTTGACCACTTGTTGGAGATGATATAAGGGTGTCTCTGATGTGTATTACTGTCTACTACTCTGATTCACCCCTTTGATCGATATCCATATGAACTTTGGCCCTCTTCCTATATTTTAGCTTGAATTCTTTGTTAGAGGTATCAGTCACCAAAGGTGACTGATCCTCTCTTGGCCTTTTTCTTCTTATTTCTTTCTTTGGCTCTTTCCCCTTGTCTTTGTTATCTCTAGTAGCATTCCTTTCTTATGGGGTTGGGGTTTGAATGCCTGAGGTGGAAATCAACTGTTCTTCATCTTCTTACAGTGTATTGGCCACCCATTCTTCTTGATTTGCATATTGTTCAATTTTAGGTGTGTGTGTATGGACATAAGTTATTGACTTGTTTTCCACCCTCTTCTTGGAGATGATCCCTGCAGGGTCATAAGTGCAGGTTTTAACCCTGAACATAAATTATCTACACACGAATCTTATAACAGAAAATAAATAATAGCGAGAGCATAAAACATAAAACATATAAACACAGAGATTTTCCCCTGGATCCCAAATTGGGACGACCAGCTTGATTTTTCATTATATTCCTTTTAGTGTTACAACACATATATATACATGCCGAAGCATACATAAACCCCAATCCATTAACCCTAGATTAGAACATAACCGTAGTTCCCTTGACCGGATCTACAAAATACCAGGGGTCGAAAACCATCGTGCCCCAAAAAACCATGTGCAAACTGATGCAAAAAACATGGGTGGGTCCACCTATGAGTGGGACCGCATACCAAAAAAAAATTTGCCGGGGCATTGCCCCGGACCTCGATAGGGGGGGCTGCCGCCCCCCCTGTGACCCCCCTGCTGCGCCCGGCGCAACGTACAGTGCGTGGGGCTAGTCGTGGAAAGAATATAACACACACCCAACAATAAGACCAGGTGAAACTGTGACAGAAACTCATCTCCTTCAGTATCTTATCTACCTCTTCCCCTACTGCTCTATTGCTACAAATGAAGGTACTAATTTTTGATTTGATCCTGAACTGGGACTTCTTCTTTACAAAGACAAAATGCAACTCATTTGAATTTATCATTTGTCTTATATATTCCATTGCAAATATCCTCATGGAGAGGAGCTTTGGGAGTTTTTAGGGGGGCATTAACACCCATAAACTCGAATCTCTGTATAATTTTATTACAAGTACCAATATGCTAATCTTACTTGATCTATCAACTACATAATTTTGTTGATTTCTTCATTCACCCTTGGCTCTGTTGTACTGCTGAGTGTGATGATGGCTAGATATAAAAATACATCCACAAAATCCTTGTATGAGTAATTTTTCTACTCCTTCATTAGTAGAGTGGTTCAAAAGATGACAGATTGAGGTTGAGAGTCATCATTGAGCTTTGTCATCTCAAATTGGAACCTGTTGGATTGAAAATAAACAAACATGTAAACCAAGACAGAGGTGTATTTGAACACATCCACTACATGAAAATTCAAAAATTGGTCATGGATGGCATCAGCAAGGAATTGGGAAAAATAAAACATGATGGAGGGTTTAGACTCTGCTAAAAGGATAGACAAGAAACCTATCATAGCTTCATCAATACATTGGTATATATGGTATCCTAGTAAATAGGACAAGACAGTGACAATCTGCTAGGTCTTGCCATGGAAAGTGGATGCAGGATATGGGGGGTTTCTCTTTGGCATTGGGGCATCAATGGCCATGAAGAGCTCTATAGTTTTGTCTCTACTAGAAAAGTCCAAATTCTAATATGGTTCTCCTAGAGCCTCATAAGAGAAGGGAATGGTTCCTTCAATGGTGGGGGCCTGCATCATCTGTTGGATTGATTAGGCATTGATGGTGAACAGAATTTATCCTATTGGATCACTACAGTCCTATATTTGACATCATAGCAGGCATGTCACTTCCTAACAAATTCCGGGCAGCTATGGGTTTTGGTGAAAATGTAGTATGGAAATTTAGTCTCCCAAAGGCCAATGTCATCCACTTCATCAAGTAGTTTTTCCTCGAGCCAACAGTAGACATAAAAAAATTCGTAGTCTAACTCTATCTCATGGATTTTATAATCCTTATCAGCTAAAGCCAGGTGATCCAGGTCCACCTGAGGGTAGACCATAGGATTGAATGGAATTTGATCTTGCTTGGGCGACATTGTGTAGTCTACGATAAATTTCACTGTGTGCAAAGAAGAATGGGAATACAAGAGAGGGGAACTTGGAAAGGAATATTTTGCATATCAGAATAGGAAGGGAAAAATAGTAGGGAACTATGAACAGACTTTACAGAGCACTGAGAATCATTGGTGGATGAACTGGATCTTTATTCACTAGTCTTTGCTGTGAATTTCCTACAACTCGATCACATGTATCAATTGAACTCAATAATAGATGTAAAATTTTCCTCTGGCACTAAATTGGTGTTTTAACATGTGATTGGGTGAACGTTGGCTTGGCGCAGGCCCGTTGGACAATGGCCCAACCAATTGAATGCGTAACAGGTATTTGGTGGGAGTGGATTTAATAGGATGGATGGGACAGGTAGGCGAAGTCATGGCGTAATGGCATAGGGCAACAATCATTTGGCAGGAGCAGAGGTAATGTGAAGGGGGTGATGTGGTGCAACGGTACTCGACGAAGGTTGAAATGCAGTTAGGTGAGCACAGTGGAAACCGCTTTCGGAGGGGGGGGCTAGTGGTAAATGGTAAGGAGCGGGGGTGGTGCAAAGTGACACGGGCCCAACACGTAGTAGCAACAGTGGTATCAAATACCATTTAGTTCAGACGCCCCACCCCCCCTCCTCAAGGTTAACGTTCAGAGGCTAAGGGGGGGCCGAAAAGTCAAGTGGGCCATTGGATGGAGAGGGAATATAAGGAGATGACGGGAAGAGGAGGGGATGTTAGTGCAGATAATACTTTTTATGTGATGGTGGGGTCAAGTTAATTTGATATGTAGTGGAGTAAGGTTTAGAACTTAGGATAGGGTGTGAGATATTTCAAAGGTTAGAACAAGGGTGAAATAGAAAGTTTAGGACTTAGGATCAACATAGCAATAAACCACTCCTTATGTTGAGTATCATCGATGACAAATCCACCATCTTTGATAGTGCGCTTCAGCCTATGGTCTGATTCCCACACAGATTCATTTACCTCCTGATGAATCTCTTTCCTTTTTGTAACTAACTGCGTGTATGACTTAGGCTTCTTGAACTGCTATTTTAGGGTATCATTTATTTGATCTAGAGTTGCATTAGGGTTTAATTAAACATATCTAATATACCAATCTAATGCATGATCTTGGAAAGCAATGGCTAACTGTTCTTTCTTAATATTATCATTATTAACCTGTCGAGCTCCCACATAACATTAGTTAAAAACCAAAAATGCTCAGTATTTTCATTTCCAATGCCCCTAAAATTTGGTAGCTTCATTGCTGCAGCCATATCTATGCCTGGGGGAGGTGGAGGTGGGGGTGGAGATGGACTGCAGGGTGGGGTGGGCGTTCTATGAGATGAGCTTAGAAGTGGGGTGGATGGAATTTGAAACAGGATCAAGGTTCTCTGATCGTTCTGGTTTGATGAAAATTCTTCTTTAGGGTCACTAGAGCTACTAATTTCTTGTTGACCTTCACTATCAGATCTAGGCTTCAAAGGGCTATAAATAAATCTTTCTATATCTTCGCGGTAAAAATTTCCACTGCGCGTAGTTGGGCCTCTTTGTGACATTCAAGAAATATGTTCAAACAAAGAGTTATATTCACATAATATCATCTTCAACAACAATTTTAAAGAGTGCAGGAACTTACCTCTAGGACCCTTGAAAAATCTTCTTTCTGCTTCCGATTATGACACAAATTGGTCAATGGAAAATTATGTACGAATCCACCCAAGAGGCGATCAATCCAATACTACGTGGGTGATACTATTGTCTAGATTTTATAATTGTTGGATCAATTCGGGATTCCACTCAGTGACTGTGTCATCCTTCATGTAGGTGTTGAATTCAGATAATCGTGAAAACCACTCCCGCACCTCAGATGTAAAGGAGCAAAAGAATAGCTCGTGAACTTCTGTGTAGATATATTTTTGTATCCACTTTTCATCAGATATCTTAGTACTTCGATTAAATTGAAGCGTGAATTCAAGGATATTTCTATCCATCCAATCTTGCAGTTCGTTCCATGAAGGGTGCTAGAACATAAAATCTCCTCAAAGTGATCCCGGTCCCCACAACGGAGCCATTTGTTGGCTTGAGGGGTCCTAACCCAGGTTTGGAGTTTATCGCACAACCATCAAACCCTCCAAATACTGGTCCTTTCAGAAATTACCTGCTTGCATAGATCAAATTCTCACTCGAAGTAGTATGGGGAAGCATTGGAATGAGGTTTCCGCACCCTGAGGAAGAAAACAATGAAGTGGCCCAAAGAAGTTTGATTGCAGACTTAAATCAATCATAAACATATGTGCGCAAATAATTATCAGATTATAGACACAAAAACGTAGATCATTGTCGCAAATATAACAGAAATAGATCCATATCTATATAATGTGTAATTACTCAAGAATATTCATTGATATATTCAATCATCACTATAAATTCATGCATAAATAATAGATGTCTTCTTGCAGATACAACCATAACAGAAGTAAAGCGAGCTTAGACAGAACATTAAATAAATAACATAGAGAGATAACACAATTATTTATGCCAACTTCAATCCTTGTATTAATTCAGATCACTTCAATACATCAAAATTTACCCTTACACTTTACCCTTCTGCGCACACAGCCAGCAAAGTCTACACATAGCCAAGACTAGGTCTCTGTGCACACAGCCATTGGGAGCCTTTCTACTGAACCTAGACTTAACCCTTAAAAAAATTATTACAGACGCATAAACATTCAGATCATAACATCGGATCAAGTTTTTTTCTCTCCCTTACACTCGATCTATATATTTATATTAATCTAGCATGTAGACATTATGGTCTCAAACCGTGGTTTGAGGCCCATATTTTACCCTTGAACCCTTTTACATAAAAATAGGGAGTTTGTCCCGCCCAAATCCCCTTGACTCATTCATGCAGTGCGCATATACAAAACTTATACAAAATTATATCAAAAAGTGTAACCGAGGGGACCTCCCTCCAACAGGCTTATAGGCTAACCCTAAAAGAGTGGCACTGGTGTCGCAACCACACCCTCTGAGCTGAAGAATTTTGGTTATAACCACATGCAAGAAGGCTGATAAGTGTGGTTGGATCCTTCCAACTGCATGCACAATGTGGTGAGCTTGTGGTTGGGGTGTAAAGCATGATAAGTGAAATTTCTAGCTCAGGGATTGATCACAAGTGGTTGTTGTCAGAAACCTAGGTGATTTGATGACCCTAAGGAGACACAATATTTTTTAAGTTAGTATACCCCATTTCCTTAACTGGAACTTCAAGTTCGGGTCATGTCATAGTAACTCTCAACTAATGTTTACCTAGAGAGCTTGTAAAGTAGGTAAATTTAGGATGGGGTGGTTACAGAGTGGTATTAAAGAGAGGTTGCAGCATTGGACCTCGGGGTCAATACAAATTTTTATGCATGCATGTCGGTTGTGTATATGTTTACCATGCATACCTGTTAGCTACTTATAGTTATGGTTGTGATATTAATGTATTATTTTGTATTATTTTATTGTGTTAATCTGGATTGGCCGGTGTATATGCAATAACTACCTTGAGATATATTGAGGTATGATTTTGATTATATCTTCTATTTGGTTTATCTAACATGGTATGTTGCAGGACAATAGAAGACTAGAGATGAAGAGCTGAATAGTTGAGTAGAGTTCAAATGAATCTCCGTATAGGCCGGAAGATACATTGGTCAGATGGGAGAGATCAATTGAGTAGTAGGGAGAGAGATATTCTCCTAGTTTGGAAGATACATTGAGAATTTTGAAGGAATAAATTGAGTTTCAAGGCATATAATAACAAGTTGATTGAAGCATAGTAAAGGATTGTAAAATCATAAGAAAATAAAGCTTAGGATAATGCAGTTGTTCTTCAAATCCTTTCATATTTGAAGAATTAGGGATAGTTGGGAATCATTCATGGACAAGAATAAAATACTAATGGTGCAGATGGAAGTAGGTATTGGAAAGGGTACAGGTTGGACACGGATGATATATTGAAGAGTATACAACCATATTTATGGATTTGTTGAGATATGTGCCCTATCTCAAGGCTGAGAAAGAGAAGATATAAAGTTTTATCAATTAGTTTCTAGTAGCATTCCAAGATCAGATTGAGCTTGATGAGCCTCAGTCATTAGAGGAAGTCATCAGAAAGTTGAAGCATTGTTATGAGTAGTCAAGGCGTAAGCCTAAGTTTAAGCGTGACTGGAAAGGTAATGAGAAGACTAAAGGAAAATGGCTTGAGAATCAAGCAATATATTAGGATGTAGGTGAGAAGAAAAATGTGGCTCTATATAATCAATTCAATGCAGCTGAGAGAGGAAATGGGTCTCAGCCTATGAAGCAACAAAATAAAGGAAATGGAAAACAACCATTGTAGTGTTGAACCTGTGGTAGATATCATCGTAGGAATAATTTCCCTTTGTATCAGAGTGATACAATGGATGTGTGGTAGGCCTCATATCTAAATTTATTAGGAGGCATAGACAGTTGGGGATATAGGTCAGAGCATTCCCTGGATCTATGCAGCAATGGATAACAGGAAGTCAGATCATCAAGCATCCATCATTGAGATGGAAGGTGGAACCAAATGAAGATTTTTGAGTAGAAACCTCAATGTGTCATGCAGCAGAATACCTGAATAAGCTCATGCTCCAGGACTGAGCAATAGAGAAAGTACTTAAAGTACATAGACGCACTTTGGGGGTCGAGGAAGCTACATGGAATATGGTTGATCAAATGCAAGCATAATAGTTGGATTCGTCAAGGGAATTGGAATTCCTTTAGAGATAATATGTGCAGATGTTTATTTTAAGGGTGACATGCCTTGTATAACGAGGTAAGGCAACCGGTAAATTGTTATATTTATTAATGAACTAACAATTTTGTGTTTATGGAAGTATAATGTAGGGAATTTCATGTCAAAAGAAACTTTCATAGATCTTGAAGAAGGATCATAATGATATTTCACTAATAAACCCTTGGAATCACTAGGAAACCAATAATACCATGGGGGTTGAGTCATGGTGTCTATTGAAATTTTTGTACTTTCTTTGTTTTGTGATTTGTTTGAGCTTAATTTGTGGTTTTGATCATGACTGGTGGATGTCCATGCTACTTGTTTTGTGTTATTGTATTTTTTTTTTCCTTGTTTTATTTATCTTTCCTTATTATTATTTCCTTTTATGTTTTGAGATTATTTGGAATTCTTTGGGGAAAGAGGAAAGTTAATGGAGCTCGGGGAGAGATGAGTGAAACTCAATAGGTAATATAAGACCGAGATGAAGCTCGATGCATGAATAAAGGGAAACCAAAGGAAATAATATGACAAGAAGTTGGGCTAGTTATGTCCATTGGGGTAAATGGACATTGGCATGATAGTCATGAGAAAGGTAACATGAAAGGTAAAGAAAAAGTATTTTAGGTATAAAATTCCTTGGCTAATTTGGGAACTGTTGTTCTCAATGTTGTGCATGTGTTACACAGATAAATGAAGTTCTCTTAACCTTGACATTATGAACGTTGGTAATTGTGTTGTGATCATGATTACTCCAATTTTAATATATATGTATGTATGAATTCCATTTTTTGATAGGGTTGTTAGGGATCATTCTTGCGGAAGAATGATTTATTATGCAGGTGAATGGAAAGAAAAGGTTCCTAGCTTATGAGGAACCAAGTGGGAAGAGTAGCCCTGGGAGATCTGTGAGGTTAGTATCATGTCGATATGATTTTGATATTATGTGGTTATAACTATGCCTATGTTTATGTTATGGCGGGAAATGTTGAAGGATACATTAACAGAATGAAAGCAGTGTGATATGAGACATGTTGGGAATAACATGGATACTGGAAAGAGCCACAAACCTTAGATTTGGGTTGTGGATGCACATAGTAAGGCGTGGTAAAGACACTATAGGCATGACTTCATGGTAGAGGCAATGTGGTCTCTCGATGTGCAGTACTATTGTTGTGTACACGTTGTACTGTGTCATGTGTATTGTATATTTTTTGTAGTGTGACATGTGTATTTTTTATGTTTCACCATGTGTACATATATGTGTTGTGTTGTACAATGGCTGTGTGTATGTTTTGTGAAGGGGATTGATTCTTAGGATCCCTAGAGGTTGTGGGTTGG
The DNA here is from genome assembly GCA_034641835.2 of Pinus albicaulis. Classification (NCBI taxonomy): domain Eukaryota; kingdom Viridiplantae; phylum Streptophyta; class Pinopsida; order Pinales; family Pinaceae; genus Pinus; species Pinus albicaulis. The sequence goes on along the minus strand of CM076571.1, from coordinate 948,119,702 downwards.
AGCCCTGTAATAACTTGGGTTCCCTAGAGGTTGTGATTTGTAGGCCCGTAACAGCTTGGTTTCCCTGGAGCTTGTTGGTTGAGATAGTAGTCCCAGGAGGCTTGGAAAAATTAGGAAGAGAACAATATTGAGTTAATGATATTGAGGGTAGAGGCAGTATAGTCTCTGGATACCCTTGTTGCTAATATTGAGGGTAGAGGCGATATAGTCTTTGGACTCCCTGATTCCTGATAAGACATATGGAAGAGAAGGAATTCGGTGCTTTTTGGGTTTAGAAACCGATCCAATGAGTGTACATGGTCAGAGAGAAGATAAGGCACTGGGTGCTTTCTCGATTTGGGAAATTGATTTAGTGTGTGAATGGAAAGGACAAAGAACAAAGGAAACAAAAAAGAACAACTTAAAGATAAGAATCAATATTTTTATTTCAGTTTTAATTATGCACATGATCTATAATTATTATTTATGATGGTTGAGTTTTGAGCTAACCATATGTGATATGTTTATACACAATAATATGATCAAGGACCTAATTTGACTTGTTATGACAGTAAGTAAATAGAATTGCAAGAGTACCTTGTTGATGAGCTATCAATGAGGTATTATTTTAAATTATTTCAAATCCTTTTGAGTCTAATTTAAATTATGCACTTGGTGTAGGAGAGCGTGGAAATGCCCGAGTTAGGTGGTTGGAACTATGATCTAGAGATAAAAATTTAGCTCAAAAATGAAATTTCCCATAATATTTCGAAACAAGGGTCAATTCATAGCGTTCATCATTTTGAATCCAATGCCACCTGAATCACTGAAAATTGATATTGTATGTTGAAGTTATGATGTTTTGATCATTTGGCTTAACAACTAAAAAATTTGCAGGTGTACTGACTGGGTAGTCCATACTACTGATGTCATCATGTTGACTGGGCGTACGATCAGTAGGAGGAAAAATGTGGCCTTGACAAGAATAACTCTATGATTTTTCCATCTGCTCGCTTCTGATTGGGTGATCTCAATTTTTTAGAACAAATTGGAGGATGCCACATTGCACAACCATAGGTCACCACGTGGCACCTCGGGGTTGGCTAAAATTATTATGGTTAGGCCCACAGGCTTGGCGGGATCGAACCTATGACATGTCAAACAACATTACCAAAATCTACCACTACACTCTGAATATGTTTCTTATTATACTATTTCTCTGACCTTATGATAAATCTTATTGAAATTTGCATTGGGGGATAGGGGTCAGGACTAAGCCCTAGCCCCTAGTCATCGACACCCCAAAAAGCCATGGGAAGAGCGATGAGGGAGGGTTCGAGACCTAGCCTCGGAACATGGCTACATATTTTTTCACAGGACCAGGAGCGGGGTTACTTAGGAGGTGACAGATGGGGCTAGGGCTCTAGGCCCTAGCCCCAAGTCATATTACCAGGCATCAGACTGTGGAAGATTTGGTTGGATGCTAAATGGATGGGGTAGAGTTTGGGCCCTAGCCCAGGTCCCATGGCACTACATAAAACCACTAGCAGAGGCTATTGGGAGCTATAGTGGTGAGGGCAGGATTTTATCCCCTATCCGCAACCCTATGAGAAGCATATGACTGCAACCCTTAGCAACCGATAGGGAGTGGTGAGGGTGGGTAATTATCCCAACCCCCGACCACATGGACCATACGACCAAAGGCAGGGTCAGAATTCGAGCATAGGGGTTAATGGGAAAATTAAATGTCTAACAAATTGCGCCTATTGGGGGTGAATTTTTTGCCTCTTTAGAAGATTTAAGGGTGGATTTGTTTCTCTCTTCGAAGATTCATCCAATTTGGAGGACAAATAATAATAGAAATTTGGGAGAGCCATAACTTGATGATTTTTTTTCCTTTTGGAGCTCAAGAAGAGTCCAGATAGGGATTTTTAGAAATTCTAAATCCAATGGAAGCATTTTTTCACTGATTGGAGCACTTCTAAAGGGACCATTTTCAAGTTTGATCCTATGGGTATAAGGATCAATCAGTAGGTTGAATTATTTTTTGAAGGCTTTTAAGCATGGATATGACCTTGTAACTGATATCCAAACTTCATATGTTATTTGCAGCAGCTGTGACATCATGTTGCAACTCATGTTTCTCTTTTATCATTATTTCTTCTTGAGGAAAGCTTTCTTTTAGTACTTCAATGTGGAATTTTTTTACTTGTTATGCTCATTTTCAAATGGAGTACATGGTCTTGATGTGAGATCCATTTTATTGATCACTATTGAATGACTGATTGTAGGTTTTCATGCTTTTTAGAGTGAGAGTTCTTTGCATGAGAATGCTTCTATGAAGAGGAAACTATCCACTCATATTGTCAGCACACTTATGTACTCTTTATCACTGAAATATATGGAGTGGTCTAGTTGTGTTAGAAGGCCCAAATATGTAGCCCAAGAAGGGTGAGTTGTGTCACCAAATTATGTGTTTTCTCTCTTCTTGATTTATTTTATGAGTTAAATGATGATATGTTGAATTTTTAAAGTGAACATGAAAACTAACTCATTATCCTTGAAGAGGCCATAGAACTTGTGTTTACATAAGACCCGTTTTTACTTGAAAATCATAAGAGGACGGTCATTTTTTAGGAAGGATAAGTTCTCCTCCAATTTCAGATCAATTTGTATCAGAGCTAGTTCTGACCAAGCTGCAAGTATGGGAAAGAAGATGGAAAGTCTCTAAGATCTAGATGAGATGAACTTGTCTCTTCGAATGGAGAATGTTCAATTAAGAATAATTCTTGAAATTGTTGAAGAGGGGAGGAGGAATATGCTCCTTCAGTTGTAGCATGTGCTTGAGGAACAATTTGGTGAGATTTCCACTCCAGTGATAGCAAAAAATACATCCAAATTGAAGCCAATATGTGGGCATGGTCCAAACATGGGTCATGGATCCTATGTGGAGAATGATTCTTGTGAGTTTTCTCACCATCTCAAAGATTCTCATTAGATTCCTATTGGTAAAATTGGGTGGCTTGAGTCATCTTCAAATTTTTCATGAACACCTAAATACTAAAATATGGGTGGAAAATCCGAGGTAATCAACGTCTCTGGTTCAAATCCTTCAATTTATGTTAATAACACATCTTTTGCATCCTTTGAACAACATAATAAAGGTGTTGGTATGAATTTTATAGCTCGGATGGCTTATGAAGGAGGAGGCCTCAGAATCAATGGCCAAGGAATCACTAATCCGATTATGGTGAAAGAGAGACCAAAATATCAAGGATTGGGATATGGTCATAAAGAGTTTGGAGAGTGTTCTAAACTATTTGAAGTAAATAAATCATCAGATGATGATATATCACACCAAGATGGTAGTGATAATGTCAATTTGTCTCCTGAGAGAGATGAATGCTTCAAAGGACTTTACATGTCATCATCCAATCCACATCGTCAAAGTTACAGCCCAAGGGATAGGTATAAATGTCATGGAAATTTTCCAAATGTTGGTAATTTTGATTATTTTTGGGACATGTATCCTTGAACTTTTTGTGATGCAGTTGAACATTGTGTGGCTAATTATGAGCAATGCAAGGTGATGGTCGAAATAATGGATCAAATTATTTTCTTTAAGCATTAAGAATCTCCCTCACATTTGAAGAATTCCTTTTCGGTGGGCAAGCGAAATTACTTTTGTACCCATGTAACATGCATGGGCATGGGAATGAAAGGTGTTGGAAACTTCGTCCAGAACTTCATCCCAAGAAGGATAAAGACGTTAATGCAAAACAATGCAGGTAAAGTAACAGGTGGTAAAGAGGATATTGACATAGTTCCTAAAGAAACCTCCAAAGCAAAGAAGATGCATAAAGAGAGCCCATAATCCTTGCAGAGGAAAATATTGGGTAGATTGTTTGTATAGTTTGTTGCTTTGTAAAATTTAAATACTTATTGTTTTCATTACCTGTTTTAGGGTACTTTGTAAAGTGAAACAAGAATAATCACTATTTTCAACAAGTATGTTTTTCTTTGACATGTCATGCTATGTTGGCTTGTTTATGAGTCTAATTGTTTGAGGACTTATTGGGATGAACAAATTTTGTTGTCCAATTTGTCTACAGTTTCATCATGTACTCATCAATACAAGTGTTCAAGATGAAGCTTGTTTTGAATGAAATATTTTTTCAATATTGTACAAGAAATGACTATGTTTTTTGGACAAAGCCAATTGTGTCATTGAATTATTACAGCTAGAGTAATTTTTGTGCACAAGCACAATTTGAGGATCGTAAAGAAAAGTTTGAATCAGTGCATGGAAATTAGCATTGAATTTATTCTAATTTCCAAGATGTAAATTCAAGTTTGTCTTCAACAATGGACTTCAAGATAAAGTTGTTTGAGCCTGTAATATTCCAAAATTAGCATTCAGCTAATTAGAATATTAATTTTTTCTCATGTCACTTAGGAGATAAATAAATGGGTAAGGAGGCCCATACATTTCAGAAAAATGAATAAAATACCTCATAGTGTGGAAAGGGATCATCAGAGGAGCTATATTTCACACCCTCATGTGTGAACAGGGTCATTTGCATGTGGACAAGGTCAAGTTTGACCAAGTCAACAACGCTGGGATATGAGGTGGAGAAAACTTAGAGAAACAACGCAGTATGAATGGGAGGAGGTTTATTTGGTGAAGTAAATGCTAATGAGTGGGACCCATGGTGAGAGGGCTTTCACTTTTTTAAAAGGAGGGCAAGGTAGCCATTGTTATTCATGTTATGGATTATTGATTTCTTGGTCTGTTTAGACTTGGTGCATTCTCCTTCTGTTTAGCAGAGTTGCAATGCTGCTTAGCACAAGGATTTCCTGTTTTAGGAATTCCTTCTCCTTTCAAGAGAGGCCTCTTGAAGGTGTTTGCACTTCATTTCTCCACATCCAGGCTTCAGGCCAAGCATCCTCCTTCAGCTACAACGCAGTTTCTATTTAGAGCTGAGTTGTGTTGCAGGGTGTTGCAATGGAGGTTCCTCAACACCACTTCCTGAGCTTATCTTTCATAGAAGGAAGCTTTATTTCCTTTGGGTGATCAATTGGGAAGCCCTTGGAGCATATTTCAGATCTTGGCACTTGACCAACACATTTTCTTTCACATACAACACAATATTCCTCAGTGACTGCGTTATTTTTAGTGAGTATTTGCAGTGAGAGATTGCAGTGATTATCGAAGGGTGAGATCTTCAGTGTTAGGATCAGCCTTTCACTTGTAATATCCATTGGAGGAGGTATATTTATCTTATGCAACATCTTCAACCATCTCCATCCATTTTCAGTTCTTGAGTTGCAGCTGCTACTGCAACTCCGACATTTATGCAGTTTTGCATATTTCAGCCAATCCTTCCAGGATTGTCTAGAAATAGTGTTTAGGAGCTTATATCTTCTCTCCCATCATTGTATCAGCCATATATATGCAGATATATGTTATTTTTTATCTCCTGTAGCAGTTCTCTATCTATGACTGCGCATTTTTTATCCATAGACATTCTGCTATGTAGCAGCATTTCACTTTTGACATATGTATTCATGGGAGGCTTGTTTCCCTTGATGATTTGATGTGTATTGCACTTATTTGCTGCTGATATATATAATAAAATGGCTTTATGGTTTCCATACATCTTGGTATGATATTATCACTGCTAGTCCATGTTTATGTTCATGTATTGCTGGACCTCCAATCTTGGGATATTATAAGATATTCCCAACCTTGTTGATTTTCCCTATTTTGGGATATTATAGTGGTATCAAAGCATAATATTGACTCAGCCTATGGATCTCAGCCATGATGCTATCAAGAAAAGAGAAGATGAAGACTCCATTCTTTGGAGGAAAGGAGGAGGAGAGGCTCTCAAAGCTTCTTCCTAAATCTGTACAGAGCATCCAAGGAGATCTCAAGAAGATCAGAAGGGAGATAGAATCTCCAAGAGGGTTTGAATCTGAATCAAACTCTAGAATTTCACATCATGAGTGTGAGCATGTAGCCACACACAATGATGCATAGAGCAGTCACATGCCCAAAATTTCCATGAGAGAGATAGAAGAAGAAGGAATGGCTAGGAGGGAAACTCTTAGTAACTTTTTGCAAGAGTATGAATCTCAAACTCAGAAGTTTAGAGATCATATTACTTTTCCAGAGTTTTTCAAGATCAAGGTGAAGAGAAGAAAACAGCATGATAGGGGTAGATTCCTTCTATCTACTTTTGATGGTTCACCTACATGTTCAGCCGGAGCTTGGGTGGAAGAACTAGACACCTTTTTGCAACACCACCAAATTTCTGAAGATGAAGCCATTAGAGTTGCAGCGCTGCATCTTGGAGATAATGCCTATGCATGGTGGATATTTGAGTCTTTTTCTTTAAAAAATGAAAATACTACTTCCTATGCAAGGTTTATTAAAACATTGGTGGAAAGGTTTGATGGAAAACTTTATACAACACATGTGGTGAAGTTAAACAAACGTAAACAAACAAGAACCTTGCATGTGATGGAGAAAACTATAAATCCACTTCGGGAACCCATGGAGGAGACTAACATCTTGCAGCATGCCTTGTTAGAGGCAAAGCCTCTATCTCAGATTCCTGAACAAGAGGGCATGAGGATATCTTTTTCAAAAGAGGATCCAATTCTTGGGAGGTTGCCCATACATATTGATGAGGAGGAGGGCAACAACGTTTTCATAGCACCTCATGCAGAGGAAGAGGGAGCTCTTGCTCCAACTAGAAGGATTCTTATATCATTGCAAGAAATCCCCCAGGATCTCACATGTGGAGATCAAGGCACAACTCATGATTCACATGTTACATTAATGATAGGGTGTGAACATATGGAGATACAAGGAGGAGATAGGGAGGATGACCAGCATCATGTGATGAAAAGCACACACCCCTGTCTATTTCATGAGTTTAATGCACCCTATCTCCTCCTTGTATGCAGTCTACTCTTGATGATGATGTCTCATTTCATGGAGACATTTCACCAAGGAGACCACCAAATCAGAAAATGATGAGAGATGCTTCACATTTTGAGGCACCATTCATTGATTTTGGAGGAGCGAAGACCTTGGGAGGTCATTGTACAATGCTGAGAGTCTTGGGTAGGCTCAAGGAGGAGAGAGGCATTCTCTCAACATCATCTTTATCCACTCTCATTTCAGATTCTTCGTTGTGGCAGAATTAGCATGGGAAGGATAGCAACCTTCCAACTTTCATATTTGGCATGGGAGATGTCATATTTGGCATGGGAGATGTCAAATAGGAGGATGACCATATGACACATGCTCTTCATAAGATATCATCAGCGCTATCACTATGGAGGATATATCCATATTGGAACTCCTAGCTGTTGGTGGAGTACTCAAAGGATCTTTTCACTTTCATGATATTGGATGACCAATTGCATGAGGAGGGATATTCAGTTAGAGATGGGTTCATCTACTACCATGGTAGGATCTTCTTATTTGGAGCTTCCAAGCTCAAGGAGAAGTTGCTACAAGCAGCTCATAGAGATTTCCTTTTCAGCCACGCTTATTCTGTGAGGACATACCACACCATCATGGAGGGGTATCTTTGGGAAGGCTTTGAGGAGGAGATGTATCAACATATGAGGAGATGCATGGTTCAAGTGGAGATGGAAGAGATACATAACTCTTTGGGAGAGTTAGCACAACCACCTCTTTTCTCTTTGAGGATGAGAGGAGACTCATCTATGAGCCACTCCATTTGTATGAGCAAGACATATGGTAAGGGTATTATTTGTTTGCATGATGACTTGTATAATGTATATATGCCTCCCATAACCATATATGTGCAGGGATTTGCTCAAAGGAGGATCATTCTTCCTTTTAGATCTCATGGTTACATGAGGCCATGAGCATTATTGGTGACCACTCTCTAGGAGGACTTGGGGAGGAGATTTTTTATGGAGAACATACTTACATTGCACCATACATCATTCACTTTCTCCAAACACATGAGGAGAGTGGGGCAGCAAGAAAGTGGTTGAGAAACCACACTTTTTGTCATTCTCTATTGCAGTTGAGGGTCAAACTGCGTTGGTTACATTTGAGGGACCATTTTCCTCCTCCATTTCTACATATGGCAGCAATTATGGTTCTCATTAAATTCCCTTATGTTGTTGTTGCTCTTATTTTTATTGGGAGCATGATTGGGGGAGTGGCACGTTCGTTGGATGTGTCCCTTGGGGAAGAGTTTTCCCACATTGATTGCATTGCATGTTCTAATTGGAGCATGAGAGGTAATATGGCCACCGCAGCAAAACATTTGTTCTTTTATGAAGTGATCCATGGGATTAATTGGATGCCATATGATGGTGACTTCCAACTCATCACATATGAGATGATTTGGGCTAGCATGTTTCATAATGTTGGAGGAGAGATCCTTGGGGGTCTAGTCTTTTTCTTGCCACTTGAGGGAAACATTATTGCAGCCCAGGATCAGCAGACACTCTACACTTATCTTAATTGGAGAGGAGGACAGCGTGGGGTAGACTATTTTGTCTACCAAGATCAGATTTTCAGCCCACCTACATTGCAGGAGCCAAAGGTGGAGGAGAATTTTCTGGAGTTGTCATGTTGGGAGGTGACTCATTTTGTATGGATGATTTCTTGGGGATGGAGGATCCACTTGGGAAAGATGTTTTTGCAATACATTTCAGTCTCTATGCCTTGGGAAAAAACTTCTCAGTTCTATCCTTGCAGTTGCTTGAGGACAAGCAACATTTGGGAGGGGAGGACTATAATATTCCAAAATTAGCATGCAGCTAATTGGAATATTAATTTTTTCTCATGTCACTTAGGAGATAAATAAATGGGTAAGGAGGCCCATAAATTTTATAAAAATGAATAAAATCCCTCATATTGTGGAAAGGGATCATCAAAGGAGATGGATTTCACACCCTCATGTGTGAACAAGGTCATTTTCATGTGGACAAGGTCAAGTTTGACCAAGTCAACAACGCTGGGATAGGAGGTGGAGAAAACTTAGAGAAACAACGCAGTATGAATGGGATGAGGTTTCTTTGGTGAAGGAAACCCTAATGAGTGGGACCCATGGTGAGAGGGCTTTCCCTTGTTTAAAAGGAGGGCAAGGCAGCCATTGTTATTCATGTTATGGATTATTGATTTCTTGGTCTATTTAGACTTGGTGCATTCTCCTGTTGTTTAGTAGAGTTGCAGTGCTTCTTAGCACAAGGATTTTTTGTTTAGGAATTCCTTCTCCTTTCAAGAGAGGCCTATTGAAGGTGCTTTCACTTCATTTCTCCACATCCAGGCTTCAGGCCAAGCATCCTCCTTCAGCTACAACGCAGTTTCTGTTTAGAGCTGAGTTGTGTTGCAGGGTGTTGTAGTGGAGGTTCCTCAACACCACATCCTGAGCTTATCTTTCAGAGAAGGAAGCTTTATTTCCTTTGGGTGATCAGTTGAGAAGCCCTTGGAGCATATTTCAGATCTTGGCACTTGGCCAACACATTTTCTTGCACCTACAACACAGTATCCCTCAGTGACTGCATTATTTTTAGTGAGTATTTGCAGTGAGAGATTGCAGTGATTATCAGAGGGTGAGATATTTAGTGTTAGGATCAGCCTTTCACTTGGAAGATCCATTGGAGGAGGTATATTTATCTGATGCAACATCTTCAGCCATCTCCATCCATTTCCAGTTCTTGAGTTGCAGCTGCTACTGCAACTCCGACATTTCTGCAGTTTTTCATATTTCAGCCAATCTTTCCAGGATTGTCTAGAAATAGTGTTTGGGAGCTTAGATATTCTCTCCCATAATTGTACCAGCCATATATATGCAGATATATGTTTTTTTTTATTTCCTATAGCAGTGCTCTATCTATGACTGCGCAGTTTTGATCCATAGACATTCTGCTATGTAGCAGCATTTCACTTTTGACATATGTATTCATGGGAGGCTTGTTTGCCTTGATCATTTGATGTGTATTGCACTTATTTCCTACTGATATATATAATAAAATGGCTTTATGGTTTCCATACATCTTGGTATGATATTATCACTGCTACTCCATGTTTATGTTCATGTATTTTTGGATCTCCAATCTTGGGATATCATCTAATTGTTTTATTGTTTGTGGTATCTCTAGCATATTTCACACTTCTGATATTTTATATAGATTAATCATAATAGAGTAACAATTTTATTTCCGAGATCGTCATACTTAATAGACACATTCCCTCCCAAAATCAAATTGGAAAATTTACCCAAAACATGAACCGTGGGTGGATCCTAATTTTTTCTCCCAAGTTTCTTAAGGTATAAATCTCAGAAAATCATAGCATAAAGCAACACGTCTATTATTGCTTGAATTAATGGATTCTTAACATATGTATTATTCAATTCTCCCAACATACCAAACTCAGGTTGCGGGGTGTCTTTGAATATTTCCATTCTTTCAAGGTATGGGGGAGTAACAATTGTAGTATCAACTCGATTAGAAATAGCCACTAACATTTTTTTCTTTGTTGTTACTCTTAGGTCTTAAGTGTATTGGGATTTTTCCTTTTTTTCATGACCGTTTCTTGCTTCCTGATGTGAAAATTCATCCTCTACTCGTTCTATAATATACGGTGGGATTTATGAGTGAAGAATCTTCCTGGACCTAAGTTCTATGTCATTACATGAAAAAGGGTTGACATTATAGGCTTGGAAGTTGGTTGTTTCAACTTGATTCACCATTTTATTATTTGTATTTGTTTCAACTTGAATAGGTAATTGAGGTCGAACAATAGGGTTCTTTGTTGGATAATTGACTAGGATATTAAAAGGACAGTGTAGTTGATGTTGCAGGGGAGGAAATGAGGGAAACTATGGTTGGGGTGTTGGAAACTATTGTCTAGGAAAAGGATAGTTTTTCCAATTCAATGGAAAAGATTGATTTTACATTAGTTGGACTGACCGTTGCATCTAGGGTGAGGGGTATTGGAATTGCTAATGATTATGCCACTCGGGAGCTAATTTTTGTGTCTGTGTAAGATTATATTGATTATCCTAAGTATTAACAAATGTAGAAGGATAATGATTCATAATTGTGGGTTGTAGTTGCCATGGATTCTGTGAACCCAAGAAGAAGGAAAGTTTGACTTCCTCGTTAGCACCCTGATACACTTCTTTAAATCCAAGCAAGGACATACTTGTTTTTATACAATTTTCTTCGTGACATATGCCACATACTTCGAAAAACTTACATTGGGAATTATTTAGAAGGATGTTCCATTCTACATGTTGGAAAAATATATGGCAATTCCTTTCTCAGCTTCCAATCAGTTTTTTTTTGTAACACATCCAACTGAAAGGTCAAGGTCCTGACAATGTCAATCTTAAATTCTTCCAAAAAAAAATTTGATCTCTACACGAGTTACTCCCCCACTGGTTGATTTTATAGCTTAGGAAGGTCTTTAATCCCTACTCTTCCATTGGTTTATCCTCGTGAATAGTTCCTACATAAATTACATATATTTTCATGAGTTTCTTTGGAAATGTCTCCCTTTCCCATTAAATCACGTTTATCCAACCATTCATCATGTATTCCTTTAATCAAGTCTGTCTTTAAAATTTCTCCTCCCAATGAAGCATACAAATACCTATGCACATTGTACTGAAACTGATCCAAAAAATCCTCCAAATTTTCTTTCTCCTTTTGTGTTATTTTAAATAAATCCCCCTTAATCTCTTGAGTTTTGCAATATCCTTGATACTTCTCACAGAATTCCTTCTTCATCTCATCCCATTTATTTATAATATTTCCACCTAGACCCATAAACCACCTCAAGGTTTCTCCCTTTAAAGTTGTTACGAACGATTTCAACTTTTTTATATCATCAGTATAGTCATAGATTCAACACAACACATCAAATTTAAACAAGAAGGAATATGGGTCTTCAATGATAACTCCATGGAAATTTGTAAGGGATGCCAAAAAAATAGGTTTCATAGGTGCAATCCTTCTGGGATTCAAAAATTGGGAATACCTTGCTAAAACAAAATGGGGGAATTTACCTTTGGTTTTGTAGGTATAACAACACTTCCTTACTCAAGATGTAGGGTCTCAAGGTATGTTCCTTGAACTGGACTACAAGAGTTTAATATAGAATCCCCTATTTCCCCTTTCCTTCAACCTGGTGTTGGTGCTCGGGTTCAAATACATGTTCCCTAACTTCCTCCTATCTGTCAATGAGTTATTCAAATTTTGCCACCTTGGAAAATATTTTCTGATACCTTGATTTCCTCTTAGGTTTGGCCTTAACTATTTCAGTAGAATGATTTATTAAGATGGTCGTATGAATTGGTTCCACAGTGTAACAAAACTTTGCTTCTGCTTTTGAGATGATATCATGTATATATATCTTCCTCCCTAATTATTTTTGTTGTTAAGCTTTCTTACCTGTAGGGATGTTATTTTTCTTCTGGTCTTTCCTACCTCTAGTCATCCACTCCTATATCATTCACACTACAATCTAATTATTCTAGTACTAGTGGGATGAGAGGCTACCATGTTCTATCCCTGCAGGAAGATAATTGGTCAGTTGCATAGGTTGATTCCCTTACCGTCTTTAAAACTTAGGCCCTAGTAATACCAAAAAATATTCAAATATCCAACACTAGATCAATTCTTCATGCCCTTGCAACCTCCCCGACAACAACACAAAAAATATAGACTAGTACCATTTTCTATCTTAGGAAACCATAACATCTTGCATTTATTTTTCAAACCAAGGATCGTGTTGCTATTTCAAGGTTGTGTGAAAAATATATGAAAGTGTGGGATGCTATCTAGCATTTGTTGTCTAATGGTTGTGTACTTGAGAAATTTACACGTACACATCCAATCACGCTTGAAAAAGTGAAGATGGAAACTTGAGATTCGATACAAACATCAGATTCTCAATCACTCACAAGCTTCTCGCTAGGAGAGGAAACAAAAAATCACCACACTACAATAAAAGCCCCATCTTATTGAATTAATCTCCTCCAAGTAAGAACTCAATTTTAAACCATCACCAAATCATTCTATAATTAATATGAGTGAAAAAATAACACTAAATTAATCATGCATGACAAGAGACAGATCATCAATGAATCACAAATTGGAACATGTTACAAGAAATGAAAAACAATGCTATGAGAAAGAGGAAATGAACCAAATTGTAATCAATGTTCTTCAATCACCAAATCAACTCTGAATCATACTATCGCTAATAATTCACAATATCCTTCGAACAATAGGCCCATATACCAACTATTATTAAATGGAAATTGTCCATACAATCAAAACATAAATAAGGCTATGATACACTTCAAATAATATAACTAATAATATCAAAATTGGCACAACAGTTTGTTGATATAATCTCCTGCTACTGAAAAATAGTCAACAACTAACAACCTCAAAGGAACATGAATTTATACAAGTTGGATGAGTAACAACCCAACCAAATTTTAAAACTAATCACTACATATTAAGAAAAAATTATGTTACATATATCTATTTCATTTCATCTAAGATTCAAAAAATGTAACTTGTTACAATCCGATCCTAATTATCATGACAACTTCAGATCCTATTTATTGTTGGATTATCGTTTTTTCACTCTTTCACTTGAGTATCGGTCAAAGAGAAGATTCTCAAGCTCCAATAACATAACAGAAGAGATATGTCATGGAATTGCAAGTAATGACACCAGGGATAACAACATATCAAAAATTCATGTAATGATTTATGGCCTTAAAATATTTAAAACCAATCAAACATACTTTCTCCAAACCAACACATGAGCAACACAAAACTAGGTAGATACTACTTAAAAATCTATATTATCACTTGAATAACATGGTTTAGAAGCAATACCATTCCTTAATCAAAACAAGATAATGATCAGGGTGTTACCAGAAAAAGGACAACATAGAGTAGTTAAGGTAGTCTCAAGTTAGGAAAATGAATAACAAAAGGGACAATTTGAGGGCCCAACATGTTTCAAAGGGAGTCTCTGCTTGGAACTTCTAGTTTTATAATTCCGAGTCAACGTGGATTATGGGACCATCCAAATATAACTCTAGTGATATCAAAAACAGGATTACCACAAATATTGTGTTTTGATCATGAAGTGGAATCTTATGGGATTAAACTCTTGGTGTGATGCGGCTTTTAATTAGGAGGAACCCACATCGCTTAACTTAATACTACAAGAGAAAGAGATGGCGGTACTGCCCAAGTAACCTTGATGGTATCGAAAAGGGGATTACCTTGTATCTTTTTTTTTGTGCACAGTAAAAACATTTGGGATTAAAATTCTAGGGTGATGAGGCTTTAAAGGAGGAGGGAGAAACATCGCTTAATATAATACTAAAGGATAAATTGATGGTGGGACCATCCACGTAACCACAGTGATATAAGAAATGGTATTACCCTAGATATTTTGTTTCGAGTGCATAGTGAAAACCTATGGGATTAAAGTCTTGTGGTGATTGGAATTAGAGGAGGAAGGTCTGTTCCACACCATGCATAGATGATAGGAGGGAGAAGGAAGTGGGACCATCCATGTAGCCCCAAGGGTCCCCAACAATGTCAAAGTAGGGTACCCAGATAGTTTTGGATGAGGAAACAAAAAACCTATGGGATTAAACTCTCGGGGTGATGTGGCATCAAAGGAGAGGCCCGCGTCACGTAAGTATATCAAGAGGATGGAGAGGATGGTGGAACCTCCACGTAATATTGGAGGAATATTCCTTGGTGAATTCAAAGAGGGACTGCTAAGGAAATCCTTGGGACTTTTACACTCAGGGTGAGGTGGAAGTAGAGGGGTTCGCGTGCTCCACATTATATATATTGTTAATGGAGGAATGTAATGTATATGGTTATATGTGTGCAAGACAATAAAATTTGAGGGTACGTCCCTATTATATTATTACCTTGATCAGGTCAACAACTGATGTGTGAGTTTTGACTTGGATTCCCATGTGGAGGCTATTGGGGTTCCCATGTTTTGGCAAGGTTGGAAATAACAAAATATGAGACAACATCAAAACCACTTTCAGACCTTAGGATCTAGCCCTCCTGGGTCCAGAGAGGGATCTCTCTATATGATCAAAGGTTTTATGTCTTTGAAGCTCAGTATTCAGATGTTAGGCTAGTTATAGGCACAAGGTTTGTTTGTTTGATTTTTTAGGTTTGGTTGCTGGATATCAGGAAAGAAGGTTTCAGTGTAAGATAGAGATGAGAAAAGAGGGATAAGGCAGAGGTGAAATATTCCAGGAAATATTCAAAACCATTGGGCAATGGAGTCAGGAAAGGATTTGCTTTCTACTCAAGAAGCAGGCTTTCAAATGGGCTAGTCATCTAAAACATAAGATCTCAAAGATGATTGTGATATGGAAAGGAAGGAGGGGAGGAGATAACACAGATTTAGAGCACAAGGTTAAAGACCAGTTGGTTGCACAAGGATCCTAGTGGACAAGGAAAACTCTAGCCCCCAGTGTTCCCAAATCTTCCAACTAAATCCTTAACAAGAAGCATCTAAGAAACGACCACATTTAATTCATACATTAGAGAGCAGGCAATAGCATCCACTACACTGGTTAATTTATCTGAAATAAATTCTTAGATAATACATTCAGAAGAGAAACATTAATGGCAAGGAGAGCAGCAACATAGGGTACCTAACATGGGTAAATCATATGCCAATATTCTGATGCAAGCCAGTAGAAACGAAATGAAATGAATATAAACACAAATATAGGAAAGCATCACCGCTGCTTCAGATCAGGATCCAAAGAAATGTGCTTGTCATATTAAATAGCAATACCAATCAAGTACAACTTGCCAATAGCTGAATACTCAGTCTGAAAACATCTCCTTCAACCTATCATACAACTTTACACAGAGACTATGTCTCAAAAGAAACTACTTGCAGTTCTCTGATAACTGATCAACAACCTTTACAATGAGTTTTTTCATGAATTTATAGCTCCGGAGGAGCAGAGGAGGTAGGTGAAGAACTACATGCAGTATTAAAACTTCTGAAAAAGAAAGAGGGCCGAAGCCCATTCTGTTTTAAATCTTGTGCATTCAATCCCTGGTGTTCTTTGGGTGCATGAATGATCTTCTTCAGTCTTCAGGCTAATCTGATATAACTCTGATATACTTTGACCGTAGTACTATGTGGTACTCTGGTGCATAAACATAATGACTGAATGGACTGCCATGCTTGTGAAACAAATGCTTTGGTAGCTTTAGACTGTGGTTAAGGCGGAAATCTTCAGGAACACGATAAATAATGATACTGATAAGGGCACTTCATCCTTTGGGACAATATGCTGATGTGAAACCCTGATATATATGAATTTCGGCGGGCTGTACCTTCTGCATGATCTATGGGATCATTGATCTGGTGCTTTGCCTCTAAACTGCTGTATTAAGGCTTGAAACCTTCAATACTGAATGCTGAAAACGTTGATCATTAGCTGGTTTTTCTCCACTGCTCCATAAATGTCTCGATCTGCAAAATCTGGGCTTTAATGGCACCAAATAGGTTTCTTGCGAAATTTAAGTTGTCCTGGGATAATATTTATGCCGCCGCTACCATTTCCGGGCATTTCTTTGTAGTACCATCTTCCAGATTTAATTATGTCTGCTCAACATGCCATTGAAGTAGTACATCTGAGCCGTGGTGGTTTTCTGCCTTTCTGAAACCCTGCAAAAACACGAAACTTGTTATGAAATCCAAGGATCGGGGCGGATGATGTGAATGACAATGGGACTGTGGAGAAATGGTGAAAAATGCTATGGGATGGTGGAGAACAGAGATGGTGCAAGGTTGGTGGAATGCAGAACAATTATACGCGAAAACCTTATAAACATCGACCTTTGAATGAATTTATGTAATGTGATGGCGGAGGTATGGTGGATACATGTGGAAGTGACGTGGCGAGACCAGGCGACAGCGGGAAAGTCAACAGTGGGGGAAAACAAATCTAGACCATCAGATCCCAAAGGAGATCGACGGTGGGAAGCACGGTGGAGGGAAATGGATGGTGGGCCGGGGGAACAGAGACCATGGGATTAAACCCAGCGCAGTATCGTCGAGCGATGACCGTTGGATGGGCAAGGGCAGATCTGACGACTAACATGAATATCACTGCGCATCCTGTACCAAACAATAACGCGCGATGGGATAACTGTTTTGAAATTGTATAGGAGCCACGTTTCGAGAGGTGTATGGAATCATCAGCCAATGAGGAAATACCGCCAACCGCCCGAAGGAGGTGCGATAGAAACCGTCGGGTTTTTGAAATAGTGCGCTGCGGGGACCACCGGTGGGTAAACTCCGAACCGTTAGATCTGTGGGTAAATGAACGGCGATGGCGCAATTGGGGGTTTGAACGAGGAAACACGAACGCCGTGGGTTTAAACCATCACCATCCGATCTATATGGATCAACGGTTGGGAATGCGCCCGATAAACATATGGGACAAGCACCTTCGGGGCTAGCACTCGGTCACAGCGCTGGGGTCTATCGGGGGAATGTGCAGGTGACAAGGCCGAAAGGGGCTGGGGCCCAATCGTAATGTTTGAAAGTGGGTTTATCGACCCTTTCAATGGATTTTGAATCCATAAGAGGGTAACGATAGGAGGACTAAGGGGGAGTTTAGTAAAACAGAGGGTAAGGGTGGGATTTCACGAGGATTCTGGGAAGCTTCAGGCGAGGAAGGGAAATTTAGGGGGGAACAAAGGGGACTTCGACCAAAAGGAACAAAGGGGTGAGAATGAAGCATTTTGCAAGGGTATGAAGGGAAGAATAAAACCTTCAGGGGCATAATTCTTTATCATCAAGGCTTGTTTAACTCGGAACAGCAGGGGGAAACAGTCACAAGGCAAGGAACTTAAAAAGGTTGCAAGGATGATGTGTTTACAAGGGAAATGCATTCCTTGTAGGCTTATAAAACAAATTAGCCCCTTGCTTGCTTTGTCAAGGAAATTATAAGGGGCTAATAGAGGACACATTTTAATATTCATAATTATCCCAAGCTAATAGGAATATTCAATTTTGTTTTCATTTTCTTGTTCAAGAATAAAATTGTAAAGGAGGACAAATTAAACTCCTTAAATAGTAAAATAAATCAATGCCCATGTGAACAAGGCTAAATCCGTGATGCCTTAAAAAAATCCCTTCATGGGTGAAAAGGGATTGTGACAATTGACTGGGTTAACAGGACCAAATCTACAGCGTTGTCCAGATGTAATGAACCTAGAGGAACAACGCAGTTCTAGTTGGAGGTTCCAAATGTGAAAGGAGCTAAACCTTTTGAGATGGTTTAGGGTTTGCAATGCTTTCGTCCTATAAATGAAAGAGGAGAGCAACAAGAGAAGGTTTTTGAACATATTGTATTGAAAATATTTGTCTGCTTAGACACTTCTCATTCTCTAGTTGTTTAGCTAAGAATATTGTTGTTTAGCACAAGGATCTCCTGTTTAGGAATCCTTCTCTTTCCTTGAGAGGCCTCTTGGGAGAGTCTTGCTTGTCTTGGTCCACTATTAGGAATTTGGCCAAGCTTCTCCTTCCAACTACAACTCATATCCTGTTGAGGGTTTGGTTTTCCTTGTGAGCAGCAACAAGTGGAAGATAGATCTCTACAGACCTATGCACATCTAGCCCCTCTTTTCAATGGGAGAGCCTTCTATCCCATTGGCAAGAGTTTTCTAGATCATTGGAGCTCCAGATCCATACCTTGGCATCAGGCCAAAGACTTCTTCAAGCCTACAGCACAGTCACTACCCCAGATCTGCGTTGTTTTTCAAGAGAAGAGTTTCAGGGTGTTTGGCAACATTTTGGAGGAGAGATCTCTGGTGTAAAGGACTCTTCCTTGCACTGTGGTGATCCATGGATTAGCCAACTAATCCATGTATGTTTCAAATTTGTTTTATTCACTACTTCATCTGCTTCAGATTTTCTGAATCATTCTATAGATCTGCTGCAGCAGATCTCAGATCTACTCTCTATGCTTCATATTTTGCTGAAAACTCCAAGGGGTATGTAAAATAGAGACAGTCTAGAGTACAGATCTGATATAGATCTAATATTTTGTACACAGATCTATCCTAGATCTGAGTTGTAACTGACAACTTTTGTTTACTCATAAAAATAATGTTGTCTTGGCTTTACAATGAATTCTATTGTTGCAGCACATCTTTTAGAGGGTTTTCTCCATTAAAGTCTCCATTTTTCTCTCGTGCATTGATTGGGCTCCATTGTAAATCTGGTCTATCATTGTATAAGCTATTTTCACGTTGTCATATTGGCCTAATGCTACTTCTTTCTCAAATTGCGTTATTTTTTGGGCAGTGCTCTTTTATATTGCTGCAGTCCCCTCTTTGGGTAGTTTTTAAGCCTTCCTAGGCATGGGAGATCTGTTTAACCCACCTAGAAAGATTTCTTTCTGATCTCCTCTTGGATTTAGGACTTAGATACTCAGATCTAAGGGATCCAAGGGCTGATTTCATATGTTGTAGCAGCCATTCCTAGAAAATGTGTTTTCCAGTCATGCCTTGCTAGTAGATCCCATTTTGGTATATTACAAAGTAGGTGCCACATGGCGGGCCAGAATCACTTAGCAGAAGTTAATAAGCCAAATTTCTTAAGGCTCTTATCTTTTTATTTATATGTTGGATCAAGATGGAATTTATACCCTTGGAAAGTTCCAGACAGGTAGAATGCAATGGTATTTTCAATTTTAAGTTTTAAATAGTTTTTAAAAGGTCAAATATTTATACCCCATCTCCATAGAACCTTGGGGGTTGAGTCATCTCAGTAACTGTTCTTTATCTTCCTTTAAGGGGCTGGGGATAATAGGGGTTATTGTTACAAACACAATATTAGTTGTTGAGATCATGATTTCTACCACCCTATAATCTAATATCATGACAAGAGGAGGTGATGCTATGATGACCATTTTTTGTTTTGGAAGTTGATTTTAAGGTTTTGTTTTCAACTTTATACATCAGTTTTGAAAATTTTTGTAATTTGAACTCTAAAAAAAAAGAGTTTACAAGTAACAATATTTTTTTAAATGAGATAAAAATAGCCACTAAATACAACCTAAAAGAATAAAAACTCAATAATATTCTTGTTAAATTGATAACTTTTTTTTAGTTATATTATTTCAATATTCAAATTTTACCCTAATAAATGTGCCAAGAGGAGCATTTTATAGCCAAGTATGAGGGTGATGTGTGATTATGTCCATGCTCAATGTGGAGTTGACATGTATCACTTTTAAAATAAAAATAAAATATTCTCTAAATAAAAATATGTTGAATGTAATAATAAATAAAAGCCATAATAAAAAGAAAACAAAATGAATACACATATTTAGTTAGTTTTAATTAGAATCATTATAAAACATTAATAACCTGACTCTTACTATGTTAGATTCGTTATTAATATTACAGTGTAGCACTAAAAAGTTGTGGTAACATATTTTACTCTTAGCCATAAATACAATATTTTCATGTTCATGTTAAGTAAAATAATTTTATACCAAACTTTAAAGAAAAAAGTAATATTTTTTTTTTTTAAACAACATATATTTTCTTTTTACCCAAGGAAAAATCGTAATTTTATTAAAAAAGAAAATTACATGTCATATATGCTCCAAGATAATTCAATCATACTAGCCAAGATTGGTGCCCAAAAATATAGTAACATGGAGCGGTTACATAAAACAGTGAAAAACCAACATTTGGACTAAGTAAAAACACTTGGTTACCCATTTCTTCCTTTCTTCTTTTCCACTTTTTGCTGACCTCCTAAAGTTGGAGTTGCATTAACAATTTCTAGTTTTTTTTTCTTCTACTATCATCATATTTTCCTTATCTTAGTCTAATATTTCATATACATGAGTTCTTTTGTAACCTCCCATCTCCTTTCCAATGGGCAATGTCTGTGTAATATCCCAAAATGGGAAAGTCAGCAATACATGCATGAAAAATGAATTTTTCGGAAATATAAGCATTAAAAAGAAAATGCAACCCATGGATCCTTTAGATATGACATTATTGTAACTAGATCTGAAAGGAAATCAGAAAAAAAAAATGACTTTTCCTAGTTAAACAGGCCTCCCATGCTCAAAACAACCAAAAAACACTGAAACCCCAAGACTACTGCAAACAGAAATTACCGCAGAAAGAGACAGTGCATTTATTTGAGGTTTTATACTAAAAAATATAGATACAAAATAGATCTACTCATGTATTAATCAAATAAGCTCAAAAACAGAGATCTAGTCCCTTTTACATAGATCCAAGATGACCCGGGAAGGGTTTCTTGACATAAATGATATACATGAAATTTTCTGTTGTAGATCTATCGCTGAATCACACTGTATGACTGAAGCACTGGAGTACTATCAACTTTATTTTGCTACCTCTCTTGCAGCTAATCTTTCTTAAGACAAGATTGAATTAGTCTTCCAAAACTTACTTAATTCGGCCCATGCATGCAAGAGTGTTGATATCCTCTTGTCATGTTCAAAAATATTCTTTGTGTGTAAGAATATCGTTGGCTTCCCCAAAGATATGGAGTGGATATTTGACATCATGCTCATTCCATCATATATTTCTGAATTCTCCTTTTACAATCCAAGTTGTTGTGTGGGAGATGGAAATGTTCATTTCAGAAAATTTCCTACCTTTCCTTTGAACTCATGAAAGATTCTCTACGATGTGCTAGCTTCTCCCAAGGCTCTTTCCTTAGCCAAATATGTAAATGTTGCCCATAGTTGAGATAACACTTTATTCTTCTTCCAATCAGGGGGTCTCCTTAGTGGAATGCCTCCATGCAAAGAGACATCAAGATATAGAGCAGGATGTATATGTGTGTGGACTGATTTATCCTTGCCTTCACTGCACAAATAATCCTACCTCCTTTGTACATCAAATTTATGAAATAGAGAGGGGTGTATACTCCTCATCATATAATGCTTGTGCTCCCTTTAATCCTCTTCTATCTTCAAGATCTCACCATTTGATAATGATGGCACATGCTGCACATGGATTGTGCCATGATCTCCATATGTGAGGTTATTTGGAACACCTTGCAAGAGTGTAAGGGTTTCTCTCCTTGGAGAAAGTGCTCCATCTTCCTCTTCATGAGGTCCTAGATGTGCCCTTGTCATGACTGCATTATTATCTCCAGCCTCCTCTTCCTCCTCTTCAATAGTTGAAAATGCCTCATTATCAATAAGAAACCTTAGAGCTTGGTCTTCTTTTGAAGGAGGAATCTCCATGTCTTCCTCTTGAGAAGAAAGCTCTCCATGCAATGGGGAATTTGCCTTTGGCAAGGCATCATATAAGTTTCCTTCCCCTTCAATGGTTTTCTGAAATGGAGTTGAGTATATGGATCCTTCCAACCCATGCAAAATTTTTGTTTGTTTTGGTTTGATAGGCTTCATAGAATATGTTTCACAAAAATTTTTATCAAACCTTTCCACTATTCTTCTAATGAAATTTGCATAATTAGATGTATTTTCATTATTTAAGGAAAAATATTCAAACAACCACCAATCATAAGCCTTACCCTCAATATGCAGCATTGCTAATTTGATGGCTTCATTTTTTGAAACTTGATGTTGTTGCACATAGGTGTCTAGCTCCTTCACCCAAACCCTCACTAGACATTTAGGTGATCCATCAAAAGTACATAGAAAGAATATACCCACACCATGTTGCTTGATCCTTGTGCTTTTTTCCTCCTTTATCTTAAAAAACCCTTGGAATTTCAAGTGATCTTTGAACCCCTTAGATTGAGCTTCATACTCTTGCAAATAATCACCAAGAGTCTCCCTCTGTGGCACACCTCCTTTCTCCATCTTCTTTTTCATGCACATATGGTTGGTAGGGCATTGTAGATCTAATGGTATGGCTGAATGCTCATACCCATAAGATGAGGAAATAACTCTTTCCTCATGTAACTTTCTTGTTGAGGGACTTCCATGCCTTTCCCTCGTCGTTTCTTTGATGTCTTTGCTTATACCCTGCAGAGTGTAGAAATTTGAATAATTTTCTGAATTATTCACCGAGATTATCCTGGTCACATAATATTTGAGCTTCATACATAACACATAATCTCTTCTACGCATTAATCATCACATGCGGAAATAAAAACAACAAGCGGTATTGAAAACATTCACATGCGCACATAGAAATTCAACACATATAACACAGTATGTATACCGGGGAAAGATTACAGCTGAAAACCCCCTACTGTCTGTATATTATAATGAAGAAGAATCATGTAACAATCTCAGTACAATACTCCTCACAAGTACTCAGTATTGTCTCCAAAAGTTACACACAAACTAGCTCAGTTTTGAACAAGTCACGGGTTCAAAACTCCTCCACTGTTTGCTTGCCTCTACTGCGCAATCCAAGATGAGAGAATGAATGGAATGAATTCTAATTCCCTTGGCTTTAACTGCGCAATCCTCATTGGCAATCTCCTCCAATTATTGTGCAAATATCATGCACACTATAGTCACAACTGATAGTAGACTCACCCTTTCACCCACCTCTAACACTGGTCTCCACTGAACTGTCCATGCATTGCAGTTAACTGATGTGTTCTTTAGTTGATTTAAGAGTTAATAATTAGTGAATTAATTAATAATTAATTCACACCACTCATCACTAGTGTATTTTTCAGTTAGACTAAATACAACTAGTTCAACTAAGTTAAACCGAACACAACTCCACCAACTGTCTCATCAACTCCACCAAACTATGCCACATGAGTTCTAACTGAAGTCAACCATGCAATAGCTCAACTAACCCTTAGGAAAAGAGTATTTCCTTCTATCAGCTGCATGTGCCACATCCAAGCATCAAACTGAAGTGCTCCAAGAGGATAAGATAATGTTTATAGTCTAAATATTATTAAGGGCTAATAATATTTGACTGTTCTATTTTTAGACAGGCAGTCTAAAAATAGACTTCGACCTGTATGTCTAAAAATATATGTCCATCTATTTTTACCAACTTGACCAATCATCCAAGAATAGCATCCCGCAACTCCTAGACCATGCTCCATATGTCTAAAAATAGACATAGTCTAAAAATAGACTTTTCGACAAAAATCACATGTGTGGTCCCCACCTAGTTTAGGTGATCAATCTCCAACTAGGATCAGGAAAGATGTTTCAGGAGGCCTCCTTCACTGTTTCTTGTTGCCATATTCAACACTCCCTCTCAAAAAGAAAGGAATGTCTTTTCATGCGACATGCAACTCCATGCATTCACCCTGCAACCTTCACAAGCGCCATGCAACTCCATGCATGCGACATGCAATTCCATGCATTCGCCCTGCAACCTTCACAAGCGCCATGCAACTCCATGCATGCGACATGCAACTCCATGCATTCGCCATGCGCCCTTTGCATGTGCCATGCAAACTCATGCATGCACCATGCAACTCCATGCATGCGCCATGCACCCTTTGCATGCAACATCTCCGAAACTGAATAGGCTCCAAACAACTCAATCAGTCTTGATGCATCTAGCATCTATCATCAAAGTCTTCGACTTCTGCTTGGCCAACTGCACATGTCATCAGGAACCACTGCGCTGTTGAAATCTTGCACCCATGCACTCTTGCACTTGATGTCAACTCTGATCCGCGCTCCAGTATCCGACACTGTCACTTTGATCTGCCTGCATCACTCCAACTGATCTTGCTACTGCTGCGCTGTGGGCACCTCGTAGCCAGGTTCAATCCATGAGATCCACACCATCTCATGAATCCTGCCCAGAAATCTCCACTTGGGATTACTCATGCATGTCGCCCCACCTCTCACCTGGTGGTATAGCTGCATGCACTCCCTCTGCCCATCTGGCATGAAATTTCTCTGCATGAGTGGTTTCTCCCACTCCATGATCCTCTTGTGGCTGCTCCACACCCCGAGGTTCACTTTCACCTACATGCAAAACTTGCTCCCTCTCAAGCATCAGTTGCATGTCTTTCTCGCCTGCATGCAACACTTGCTCCCTCTCAAGCATCAATTGCATGTCTTTCATGCACTTCCCAACAGTAGGAAGCTCCGTAGACATCCCATCTACTTCAAGTCTGTAGAGATTCCTTGCTCGAATCCCTACCTTCTTGACTTGTCCTTCTTCATCCACACTAACTCCTATACTCCCAAGCTCATCCCTGCAGTGGACAAACTTTTTCAAGTATACCGGAATAGTGTCATTCTTCTCCATCTTTATTTTCCTGAGTTTATCCTTGAGCACCAACTTCCTCTGGTCGCTCTTGCTTTGGAATAAATCGAATTCCACCAGCTCAAAACTCAACCGCTTCCGATCTAAACTTGAGAACAAATTATTTCCAATATAGAGATCGACTGTAGGGGCATTTACCAGACCTTTCACCTTCAAAGAAGGATGAATCTGGAGGCTACCTGGCCCACACTACAGACTCTGCCTATAGAAATAAAATGTAATCACCGTAATAGATCTGATGATCAATATTGCTCCGATACCATGTAGAAATTTGAATAATTTGCTGAATTATTCACCGAGATTATCCTGGTCACATACTATTTGAGCTTCATACATAACACATAATCTCTTCTACGCATTAATCATCACATGCGGAAATAAAAACAACAAGCGGTATTGAAAACATTCACATGCGCACATCGAAATTCAACACATATAACACTGTATGTATACCGGGGAAAGCTTACAACTGAAAAATCCCTACTGTCTATATATTATAATGAAGAAGAATCATGTAACAATCCCAGTACAATACTCCTCACAAGTACTCAGTACTGTCTCCAAAAGTTAGACACAAACTAGCTCAGTTTTGAACAAGTCACGGGTTCAAAACTCCTCCACTGTTTGCCTGCCTCTACTGCGCAATCCAAGATGAGAGAATGAATGGAATGAATTCAAATTCCCTTGGCTTTAACTGCGCAATCCTCATTGGAAATCTCCTCCAATGATTGTGCAAATATCATTCACACTATAGTCACAACTGATAGTAGACTCCACCCTTTCTCCTACCTCTTCCACTGGTCTTCACTGAACTGTACATGCGCTGAGTTAACTGATGTGTTATTTAGTTGATTTATGAGTTAATAATTAGTGAATTAATTAATAATTAATTCACACCACTCATCTCTAGTGTATTAGCCAGTTAAACTAAATACAACTAGTTCAACTAAGTTAAACCGAACACAACTCCACCAACTGTCTCATCAACTCCACCAAACTCTGCCACATGAGTTCTAACTGAAGTCAAACTTGAAATAGCTCAACTAACCCATAGGAAATTCGAATTTCCTTCTGCCAGCTGCATGTGCCACATCTGTAGCTCGAACTGAAGTGCTCCAAGAGGAAAAGATAATGTTTATAGTTTAAATATTATTAAGGGCTAATAATATTTGACTGTTCTATTTTTAGACAGGCAGTCTAAAAATAGACTTCGACCTGTATGTCTAAAAATAGATGTCCATCTGTTTTTACCAACTTGACCAATCATCCAAGAATAGCATCCCGCACCATATGTC
The DNA here is from genome assembly GCA_034641835.2 of Pinus albicaulis. Classification (NCBI taxonomy): domain Eukaryota; kingdom Viridiplantae; phylum Streptophyta; class Pinopsida; order Pinales; family Pinaceae; genus Pinus; species Pinus albicaulis. Next base: position 948,093,084 of record CM076571.1, on the reverse strand, counting down.
TAAAAATAGACATAGTCTAAAAATAGACTTTTCGACAAAAATCACATGTGTGGTCCCCACCTAGTTTAGGTGATCACTTTCCAACTAGGATCAGGAAAGATGTTTCGGGAGGCCTCCTTCACTGTTTCTTGTTGCCATTTTCAACACAGAGTTTGAAAGAGAAGTTTTGAGAACCTCTTTCCTCCAGAAAATAATGGTTTTCTTTGATCTCTCTTTCAGATCTTCTCCTTCCCATGAGAAGACTCCATAATGGTTGAATAACATAGGCTGAGAAAAGATTAGGGCTTTGATACCACTGCAATATCCCAAAATGGGAAAATCAGCAATACATGCATGAAAAACACATTTTTCATAAATATAAGAATTAACAGAAAAATTCAGCCCATGGATCCTTTAGATATGACATTATTGTAACTATATTTGAAAGGAAATAAGAAAAAAATGAATTTTTCCTAGTTAAACAGGCCTCCCATGCTCAAAACAGCCCAAAAACACTGAAACCCCAAGACTACTGCAAACAGAAATTATTGCAGAAAGAGATAACGTATTTATTTGAGGTTTTATACTCAAAAATATAGATACAAAACAAATCTACTCATGTATTAATAAAATAAGCTCAAAAACAGAGATCTAGTCCCTTTTACATCGATCCATGATGACCCGAGAAGGGTTTCTTGACAAAAATGATATACATGAAATTTTCTGCTGCAGATATATGGCTGAATCACATTTTATGGCTGAAGCACTACATAAATATGGATGGTCATGCAAATAAATGGCATTAGACCCTCCTACTAGCTTTCTGGGAAGTAGAATGAACCTCCTTCAGGGAAACTAGCTTAAATTACAAGGGATTAAACCCCTCCACTGCAATACCTTAAGAAATAACTTAGTTTCTGAAAGGGACTGCATTATTTCTGAAGGTGACTACTTGGCCTAACACCAGATAGTGGAAAATGTAGCACAAGATGCTCCTCTTAGATCCCTTAAACAAGTTCTCCAAGAAGAAGTGGGGAATTCCTGCATGAGAAAACCCTTGCACTAAACAGTGCAACAAACTTAGCTAAATAGTCAAAGGATGTAGAAAATTCTAAAAAGACCACATACAAAATATAATCTTCAATCTTGCCCCATATGGTTGCCATTCTCTTCATTATATAGTTGATGAGCTTCCTCACCAAGGGTCCCACCCAATTATGAGTTTGCTTCCATGCAAAGGCTCCTCCACCAAAATTATGTTGTCTCCATTAGTCTTACTCATATTTTTATAGCGTTGTTTGATTTAGTCAATCTTGACTGGATCTTCATGCATTGTCTCTTTTCACACTCAACGTATTTTCATTTTGACTAGCTAGATGGATCTTCATTCACATTGAGCTGTCTTTATTTAGGATCCACTCCTCATATAATAATGTTGTTGACTTGGTCAGACTTGACTTTGTCCACACATTTCAAACCCTGTTCACACATGTGGATGCTTGATCTAGTCATTAACATGATCCCTTTTCACATTATGAGGGATTTTATTCCTACTTAAGAAACTTATCAGCCTCCTTGCCCATTTATTCATCTAACTAGATTTTAAAAGAAAAATTAATATTCCTATTAGCTACATGCTAATGTAGGAATATTACAGTCTCCTTCTATAGAACTGGGATTGAAATTCCTGCTGCTTCCAGACCTATTAGACTTGGGATCATTTTTCCTTCTTGTTGTCCTCCTCCTCCTCATATTATTTCTTGTGGATTTGGATTGACCTCAAGTGTGGGATTGCCCACTTATCCTTTGTCCTCTTCTTCAAAAATTTATTGCTATGGAAATTTCCATCCCTTAGGATTCTTTGTTTGTTTATTTTTCCTGCTCGAATCTTTCTTTTCTCAGGGGCATGGATTTTGTAAATGACCTGTTTATAGACAAATTTGACATCCATATGTTATATTTTCAAAATCTAAAAACTGGGTCCAACAATTTTTATCATGTAACATATAAATGTGATCGGGTAAACATTTACTAAGGTCTACCTCCACACAAATTCTAGAAAAAGTTAAGATTTATTCTTCAATTTTCTATGCATTTTTCTTTATGTACTTACCCAAATTATTTCCAATTCCTACTAGTACTTTATGATGACAAAAATGAAGAGGGAGATCATGCAACCTAAGCCACATCGAAATTTTAGATACCACCATTTTATTGACATCAAAATAAAGGAACCATGGGTTATAAATAGACAGACAGAACCCAAAAACCATGGCAAAAATTGGTAGATCTTTTTCAGTGGGATTTTTAAGACCAAATCCATGTGCTTCTATGTTTCAAATTTTAACAATGAAAAAAACCTAGGAACATAGATGAATATCATAATTTACTATCCAAGTATGAAAACCCCCCTGAAAAATATCCACCAGCTCTTTCCAGAAGCCATTAAATATGCCTATAATTTCCCGAGATCAAAATTTTGCACTAATAACATTTACCTATGAAATATATATTGCCATTTCTGGGATCTAATTGAGTTGTTCCACAATGTAGGGACCAATAATATTAATATTCTAATATGATTTTATTAGATCTTACATCTTCGATTTAAGGGCATCTTTGAAAGATGTGGATCCATCAATTTTCTTAGGAAAACCACCCCACAACCATAAATTGATAATGGTATAGGAGTTTTTTCTATGCCATATTCTTCTAGCATCAAGTCATCTTGTAGAGATCTGCTTGAAAAGATCAGGATTTGAATCTCCATTGGAATACCTAATATTTTTTTAATATCCCTCTTCATATCTTGCACCAAAATGTCCTCCCAAGCCTCAATGAGGACCAATATTCCTTCTGGAGTTTGCACAAAGATTTGGAAAGATGCCCCCTCCCCCTACATAAGTGCTTGACTACCTTTGATAGGTTCTTCAAGCATTTGGTTTGCCAAGCCTTGATATGATATTGATAAGTGTCTTTCTTCCACATCTTTCAGTGGATAAAGTAGATTTGTTGCACTTTAGGAGAGATCCATCCTGCCATTGGAACTTTCAGCCATATTTGTGAAGAGGATGCTCAGATCTATGTAAAAAAATGATTTTTTGGGGTAGAGACCACCATGTCAACGTCGATATATTACATGAAAGAAATTTCATCTTCAAGAAAGATTTTTCATGTACAAAACAATTTCAGGGAGATTGCCACAAAGGCCAGCTCCTCTTCATCTGTTAGAAGAAAATGCAGAAGTAAGATGCCTAAATCCAATTTTCCACTTGCAAGATCACTCTCAGCCTCGAATCTTTCATAATATTGTGCCTTCACTCAAGTCCCTAAAAAGGGAATCCCCTCCATCCATGTTCGTAGAGAGAAGCCATGATCATTTTTTGGTTTTACACTTCGAAGAAAACCAATCAAAACCTCTTCCTCACCTCCTCCATGTTGAATTTTCATGACCTTGGGTCTAGGTTAGAGTCTTAAAATAACTGACGCTATCAAACCAAGAATCTCAACCATGAACTACTTTGCACGGTGGAAATATAAAGAAATAAATCACATATGTACAAATATACACAATTTTAACAAAACTGTACAGTAATTTACAATCACCAATATTCTTTATATTAAACTAAAATATGAATAATACAATAGTATATGGTATACAATATACAATGAAAATAATGATTTCGTATCTCATCTTGTCGATCCTTCGCTTCTGTACTACTCACTAGTAGTTCCTTAGTTCATCAAGGCCACTACACATCGAGAATCCAAGAGGGTTTCCACTTAATATTGTTGCAAGTCATGTTTGTAGAGTGTACACATGCTGATCCAATATACTCTTTGGGTAGGCCTAATCCTGAGCTCCAATCTCTTAGGCTAGCAACCACTTTAGTCCATCAAAGTGCTACACTTCGGCACCAATTTTAACCCAGCCTTCAGTTTTTCTTTATCACGTCAAGATAGCTTGTCTAGCACTACTTTGGGTAGCCAACACACTACCCTCCACCATATCAATGGCACCCAATGCTACGTTCAAGATTCTTCTCTTAGGATAGAATCTTCGCCACCATAGAAGGTCATCCACATGGCACAAACATGATGCACTATCAAACTGATCCACACTGTTCAACCTTGACCCAATGCTCCTCCAAAAAATTGTTGTAATTACGTTTGCACTTCGTTGTTGGTTTTTGTTCTAGTTAGGGCACTTGCTGCAAACCCAAATTCATCCCACAATAAAAAAATAGACTCTTTAATGGTTTCGACACGCCTCAATATAGCTCATGCCTTTCTATGATACTTCCTTAGGGCATATTCTAACCTTTGATAACCCTATGCAAGCCTATTTGTACTGCTATGGCCTACGGCCTAGCACAACAACACTCCTGTAGCAATCGACCTCCAAAACAATGCCCAAAAAATCTCCAAATAATAGTGTTTCACCCTTAAAGAACTCATCCTAACATCTAGCACCTTCAGACTCCATGACAACACTTGAGATTTCTATTTCTACCATAAAATAGACTTCCAATACTCATTTTTTGTATCCTCCTTTGTTGCGGCTAGGGCTAGATATATTCCACTCCAACGAATCCTTGTCTAGAGGAAACGTTGTAGAACATGGATGCCTTAATGACTCCTCATCACCCTTTATTTATACACAAATAAGGGGGCTTCAAGAAATATGAAGAGACACACCTATTGGAAAAAATTTACTTCAAGCCTACATGTCTTGAAAACCAATAATTACTCTTCAAATTCAAAAATCCATTTCTCCACTTCTACAAACCAGAATTAAACTATTATCAAAGAATTGGATTATCCTTTCCTCCCTCTATCATCTCATCTCATCACATGTAGAAATGTGCTCTTGGAAATGTCTAAAAAACATTTTGGTGCAAAACCACATGCATGGGTTCCAAGCCCACAAGTGACTTTTGTGGTGCTTTTCTCTCCAAACCTTGAACCCTAGGTCTTGGAGTAACTCCCAAGCTACAAAAATCAACACTCCCTCTTAGAAAGGGAGGTACCTCCAAGATGAGGAGGAAAATCATCATCATCATCATTGCTTGCAAAACTTTCCCAACTCCTAGTGCTAAGAATCACAACAATCCTTATACGGTGAACTACACCCTTCTCAAAAGTGTCATTGTCACTGCTGGAAGGACCCTGCTTCTGCCTCTTTTCCTTTATCTCTTTCCAATCCCTCCATGATTCTTTCTAGGTAGATTTGGAAGAAATATTGCTTCCCAATGACCACACGCTCTTCTTGGGCTACAAAGTCTCCCTATGAATATGCAAGCTCCCTCTAGAACTCAACTCCCTATGAGTCTCTAGAACTTGGAAATTATTCTATGGAAAGTGTACCTTATTCTCGGGAACCTATATCTGCTATAAAAATTTCTAGATCTGAACAATCTAAGGAATCCTACTGCAACCAATTGAATTAATTGTTCTATTATGTAATAAATATTACACAATTATTTCTAAATCACACATGAAATACTGTAGAAATCACTGAAGCATCCTACACTATAATACTCATGATTTTGAAACAAGGAAACTGAACAAGGAAATCAATCACACATATGACATTATTATTTTTGGACAAGAAAGTCCCTGGAAAAACCCAGTGCGAGAAAATCGGTGCATCAGATCTGAGGGTTTTATTATTAATCAGTAGAAATGTCTGAATACATCTCTGAATACCCTGAGGTTTTTTTAGTTATAGAGAGAAATATTGGTAGAATAATTAGTGAGGATTTAATTCACTCAATCACTAAGTTCTCGACTAATCCGGATGAAGAAAAACCTACCATGGGGAGGCACTGCATTGCTTCGGTGCAGTCCCAACATGGGGCCTTCCAATCTCTACGTCACCCCTTCCAGGCTCAACGTTCAACCCCAAAAAATTCATTTCTTATCTGTGGACCATGAGGAACAACCTCCTGGAGTTAATTTCTATATCCCAGCCTCTGAAACTGATCTAAAAGAAAAATTCCATAAACCCTCCTCTACCTCTGCATTGCTTTTGTGTGAACCCTACGTAGTCATTGCATTAGACCTCCTTCCTTTAGCACTGGCTTGGTTAGATCACCTCTTCCACTCTCTGAATGATGCTCCACCAGCTGAGAAAAATTCTTCCTCTCTTGATGCTATCTCTGCCCCTCACTACTCATATCTCTAGCTCGAATTTCTCAGCAAACCTAGGCCCAAAAATTTCAAACTCTAGATTAATTCGATGTATCTTTCCAAATGTCCCTCAAGCCTTCCTTTATAGTATTCTTGTTGATACATCAATGGCTAAGATTATAACATGACCTTATCTTCATTTTCCAGATCATTCTCACTCTTGTTTTATTAATACCCTTTAATTATTTAATTTCCCTAAGTTTAGACTTAGGGTCCCCATTAAAATAACTAATTATTTTAATAAAAAATTAACCGAGTGGAATTTTCACAAACGGTTTTTGGGTTATTTGGAATACCAATGTCTAAGTATTTCTAAAAAATTTGAGACTTAGAGCACTTTCCAATGCTACAAAAATCAACACTCCCTCTTAGCAAGGAAAGTGCTCTAACAATTGTGCATGTTGCATACTGTTATGACTCTCAAGAATCCTCAGCGCTGCTGAAGTCCATCAACCACTGTGATGTTGCTGCCACTGTACTACTTCCCATGACACTAGCTCTTCCACTTCTGCATCTATACTACATCTCCCTCTCAAGTGTTGCATCTTCTATGCTGCTAACACTTCCACTGTTAACACTGCATCTGCATTGCGACTCAGCTGCTAAGAGAAACAACTAAACTCACCCAAGACTGAACAAGTGTTCAGTGGATGCACCTCGATGCTGAAGACTCTGACTGTTGATAACTATTGTGTTGTCCTTCTGATGCACTACACTTCTCCTACACTATGAAACATTGTCCTGCACTATGTTGCACCACTATGCATTTTGTTGTTGTTGTTGCCTTTACTTTGCGCTGCTCCAGAAATAAGTGCTTCTATCTTCTACACTATCATCTCCATCACTCCTCGGCTTTCACTCAAACTACTCCATCCCACTATTGTTGATCATGGGTTCTCGTAGAAAGGTAATGATCCATGATGTGGGCTCCTCAAGGATCCTTCCCAATTGAGGTCCAAGAAAAACTACAACTCCATATCGCCCCATCTCTCTCCTACAGATGCATGGGCACTCATGGAAAACTCAGCCTCCTTGATTTTTGTGGCTGCAACCTTTGGGTAATGATTCTCATCTTTGTCCTTCTTCTTCAAAGGACACTGAGATGCATAGTGGCCCATCTCGCCACATCTGAAGCACTTGACCCTCGAAACATCTCGCTTCAGTTTTCTTTGTCCTTGTTGTCCCTTCGATGCAAGGGATTCGTTCTCCTCTTCCTCCACAGATTTCAATATTCTTCCACTGTTGCCATCAAGTTTTCACTTGAAGAGGTCTCTCCTCAGATCTTCCTCCTAAAGGAATGACCACAACTTCTCCAAACTAGGTAATGTTTTCCGAACTAGTATGCCCTAGAAAAACACTTTCCACTCCTCCGTGAAACTGTTAAAGGGTCATCCGTACCATGGTTGTAGTTGTGGGTATAACACCTACTACCAACAATTTATCTTGAATCTCCTGAAACCGCATGAGGTATGAATTCGCGCGCTCCCCTTTCCGCATCTCAATCATACGGATATTCTGCTCTAAGTACAACTTCTACTGCTCGAAATATCCCTCATATAGGTCATGAAAAGCTACCCACATTTCATGGGAAGTATTCTTTCCAACCACATGTGAGATGATGTGATCCTTGACACCATCAAGGAGCAACCTCTTTTCCTTGGCCATATATTCCTTGTACTTCTTGATCTGATTCACTTCTGTAGGAAAAACTACCATGTTCTACACAAACGCCTTCACATCATATTCATCCAAAAGGAACTTAGCACATTCCTTCCAGATCGTATAGTTGGAGGAGCCCTCCAACCGATCCTTATCACGAAGTCCGTGAGATGTCATCTCAACCAAAATCTTTCGAATTTTCTCCCTCTTCCTCCCTACTATGCAACCCCTGGTAGGGTTACGCACTCCTTGATGGATTTGTAAGTTCTCTACTCCTCTACCTCTCAGCAACTGAGAAATGTTGACCTCCTCGGCTAGGAAATCATTGAGGAATAATTCCCTCAATATGTGCTCTTAACTCCTTCTAATGCTTTTTTTCCCAGCAATAGCTTCAAAAAGTTGCATCCCTCTGTCTTCTGAATGCAGGATCTACGATGCTTCCTCTTCCACAGAAAGATCTTGATCTAGAAGCCCTTTATCTCTGTTAACTCACTAAGAGAGAGACTGCCATGATAGCCCTCATGGCTAGAACTATGAAATCCTTCAATAGATCCATTCTGCTGCACTGTAGAAACTATAGAATTCACTTCAAAATTCATATTCGTTCTTCCTGTTCCACATTAATGCTCTTAAACCATGTGAAAATTCCTAGATCTGAACAATCTAACGAATCCTATTGCAACCAACTGAATTAATTCTTCTATTATGTAATTTATTTTACACAATTATTTCTAAATCACACATGAAATACTGAAGAAACCTACATTATAATACTCATGATTCTAAAACAAAGAAAGCAATCACACATATGACATTGTTATTGTTGAACAAGAAAGTCCCCAGAAAAACCCAATGCAGGAAAACTAGTGCAGCAGATCTAAAGGTTTTATTATTAAGAAACTACAATGTTTGAATACATATCTGAATACCCCTAGGTTTGTTCAGTTACAGAGATAAATACTGATAGAATAATTAGTGAGGATTTACCTCACTCAATCTGTAATGTTCCCAATTTTAGCCTCAAGCTAAAATGGAACATTATAGTTGCATATTTTCATTTTGTTGAATAAAAGTGGGTAAAGTGACCCATTCATGTAATAAACAGGAATAAAATCCCTTACAATGTGAAAAGGGATCATCTGGAGCAGGATTTCACACCCTCATGTGTGAAAGAGGTTAAAATGCAAGTGGACAAGGCCTAGTTGACCAAGTCAAACTGCGTTGGCATGAGTTGGAAAGCACTAAGTGGGACAGCACAGTTTTAGTGGAGGAATATTCTATGGGGAGGAAACTTCTAGAGGAAGGAAGGTGGAGACTTCGTTATATTTAAAAGAGGAGCAAAGCAGCCCATGGAGATTATCTTTGATCATTTGATTATTTGTCTATTTAGACAAATTGCTACCTCTTGCTGTTCAGCAGAGCTGCAGTGCCCTCGGGCATGAGGGAGTCATGTTTAGGATTTCCTCTCCTTCTTGAGTAGCTCATGAAGGATTGCATTCATCCTCCATATTCTGGAATTCAGGCCATAGCATCAGCCTACTCCATCAACGCAGTGTCTGTAGCAGATTATTGTGCAATGTTGCGGGATGTTGTTGGGAGGTTTCCTACAACACCATTTTGAGCTGATCTTCCAGAGGAGGGAGGTTCTCTACTTTCGAGAGGTTAGTGAGGATGGTTCTAGAGCTTATTCCACTATCTTTGGCTAAAGGCCAACCACTACCATCAGTTACAGCGCAGGCCCTCTCATAAACAGCATTCTTGTTCGAGCATATTTGCAGTAAGGGTGTTGCAGATATTTCAGAGGATGAGATATTTGGTGTAAGGATCGACCTTGCACTTCAGATTTCCATTGGAGAAGGGCTCTTCATCAGCTTCAGCCATTCAACCTTATCCATTCCATTCCATGTATTGAGTTGCTGTTGCTACCTAGCAACTCCGACATTTTGCAGTTTTTCATATTTCAGCCAGTCCTTCTAGGATTGACTTGAGGTAGTGATTGGGAGGAGAGATCAGCTCTCCCAATGACGTATGAGCCATATCTATGTAGATTCTATGATGTTTTGCATTCAGTTTAGCAGTATCCCTCATGTGACTGCGCAGTTCCTATTCATGGGCATCTTGCTATAGAGCAACATTTTGTATTATGGCATGTGTATTCATGAAAGGCTTCTTGCCTTATTCTTTTGATATTCATTGTATCATTTTTCTGTTGTTATTTCATAATAAAATGGCTCAAGGTTTTTCATACATTTTGGCATAATTTTTATTCATTGCTATTTCCAATTTATGTCTTTATATTTTTGTAGCTACATTTTTGGGTTATCTTGAAAGATTCCCAATCTTGTTGTATTTCCCTCTTGGGAATATTGTCCCTTGACAACACTCTATAGACAGAGTCTGATAGTGGGCCAGGAAGCCTCTGGAGCTCATCCTTCTTTATGAAAGTGACAAACGAATAAATGCCCCTTCAGTCTATCTCTGGAATAGATTTTCTTGTCAATTGACAATGTTTCTGAAAAGGGAACATTACAGTGGTATCAAATCATAATCTTGGCTCAGCCTGTGGATCTTCAGCCAAGATGCCATCTAAGAAGAAGAAGAAGACTCCACTTTGTGGAGAAGAATAAAGAAAAAGGAGATGAGCTAGACAAGCTTCTCCATAAATCCATCTAGGGCTTTCATGGGAGCCACAAGAAAAAGAGAAGGGAGAGATTTGAAGAATCTCCACAAGGGTTTGAAGAAAAAAAAATTCTAGGGTTTCTGATGAGGAATTTGAACATGCAGTCACATCCTTTGATGCAAATCGCATTCATATGTGTAGCTTTTTTATGGAAAGATGGGAAAGAAGGAGAGGTGATCAAGAGGAAAACTCTTGGAGATTTTCTGAGAGGGTATGAGTCTCATACTCCGGAATTCAGAGATCATCTCACTTTCATGGATTTTTGCAAGTCTAAGGTGAAGGGGAGCCAACAGCAAGATATATTTGTTCTATCTAATTTTATAAGTTCACCTATATGAGCAGTCAAAGCATGCGTAAAGGAGCTGAAGACCTTGTTGCAGCAGCACAAAGTTTCCAAGGAGGTGCTATCAGATTTGCAACGCTGCACTTTAGAGGTAAGACCTATGCATGGTGAATATTTGAGTCATGCTCTTAAAAAGGATGAAAATACTTCTTCCTATTTTAGATTCATTGGAACAATGATGGAAGGATTTGGTGGGAGAAAATCTGAAACACATACAGAGAAACAAACCAAGACTTTGCATGTAAAGGGAGGAAACATAAACTCAGATCCACTTCAGAACATTGTTGAGGAGGCTGACATCTTGAAACATACCTTGTTGAAGGCAAGTATCCATCTCATACTCTTGCACAAGAGAGCATGGAGGTCCCTTTTTCAAAAGGAGATCAGATTTTGGGAGAAGTTTCCCCTACATGTTGATGAGGAGGAGGGCAACTGCACTAGGATATCTAGAGTTGATCTAGTGCCTCATGCAGAGGTAAGAGGAGCTCTTGCTCCACATAGAGGGATTCTTGTGTCATTGCAAGAAATTCCCTAGGATCTCCCATGTAGAGATCAAGGCACAACTCATGATACATCTGTGCCATTGGAGGTAGGGTGCAGAGCTATGGAGATAGAAAGAAGAGATAGGGAGGATGATTAGCATCATGTGATGAGGAGCACACACCCCTGTCTACATTATGAGGTTAATGCACCTAAGATGATGATTGGATTGCATAGTGGAAGCATGGAGGGTTTTCTCCATTCATACATTCAGTCATCTCTTGATGATGGTGTCTCACTGCATGGAGACATTGCACCAAGGAGACCACTAGATCAGCAGAGGAGGTTGGATGCTCCATATTTTGGGGCCTAACACCTTGATTTCAGGAGGGTGGAACCCTTGGGAGAGTTCAGCACATCACAGAGAGTTTGGGGTAGACACAAGGAGGAGGGATACACTCTCTCATTTTCAGTACCACCCATTCTCATCAGTTTCACTGTGCAGATAGAGTTGCTGCAGAGATGGAGGATAGCATATTCATGATGCAGGATGGCTGCTCCATATATTTAGTGATAGAGATGATACTTCCTTTGAGGAAGGACTCTTTCATGTAGTGGAGTAGATGGAGGCCACTCATGCTTACATTGGCCAGGATCGGGAGATTCTTTGGAGGCGATAGTCCCTCATGGGAGGCTCATTTTCAGAGAGAATCATTTCTATTTGAGCATGAGTAGCTACATGACGGGCATGGCAGCAACTTGGAGGATGAATTTGGCATGAGGGGATGTCAAGGTAGTAGGAAACAATGTGATGGAGCACCATATTGCAAAACACCAGCGCTGCCTATGTGGAGGATTGATCTAGGATGGAGGACTCAGCTTTGGTTGAGTATTCCCCAGGATCTTGATGCATGCATTATTTTTTGGATGGCCTTGATGGAGATGGAAAATACTTATTGGATGACATGATCATCATGGCAGACTCTTCTTGACTAGGGCTTCTAGTCTCAAGGAGACACTATTGCATGCAGCATATGAGGACTTCCTAGCTATGCATTTGGATGCATACTTTGCCTTGCTAGAGGAGTTCACTTGGGAGGGAATTCAGCATGATCTACATCATCATATGGATATATGCATAGCCTGATTGTTGATGGGGATGACATCACAACCACTTCCCTACTCATTGGAGGTGAGGGAGAATTTTCAGTTGAGCCATTTCAGCTCAAGAGCTCAAGTGCATGAGGGAGAAGGTATAATGTCATATTTTGTATTGTAATTTTTTTCCTTGTTTGAGCAGCATGATGTATCAAGAGGGCTTGTACCTTTTGGCATATTATATGAGGATGTACTTGCAACAATCTGTAACAGGAAATTGGCCAATCTTATGGTGGGTTGTGGAGGAGGCCACATACTTCTTGGTGTGCACCATTGGCACCTATTTGTATTTTCATGATTCCATCTCATGAAAATACAAATAGGTGCCAATGGTGCAGCAAAAAAGTGGCTAGGAATATGCTTGTTAATTTCTGTTTGATGCAGACAAGAGGTGCACTGCGTTGGTCCCATAAGAGAAGTAGTGACCCACTCTCTAGTTGTCTTATGATAGCTTGTTTACTTTGTATTATGTTTCCTTGTATTATTGATGTTGTACATTCACAGGGAGCATTATTTGGAGAGTGTTATATATGTTGTGACAGCCCATTGAGAGGATGATTCTCCCTATTATACATGCTTCATTTTGCAGGAGACACCATGGGAAAACCATGATTGCCACATTGCTACTTGTACCTTCTTGTGGGAGGGACCACTTGGAGAATTTGCAGAGGCATTTCATGGCTGATTTTCTTGATGGGGTAGCTTGGCCCATTCTTGGAGGCCATAATATTTCAGCCAAGGATAGAGGCAGCCCCATGAACACTTCAAATGGAGAGAGGACCATCTTGAGAAGCACAAGCACACTCTCCATTCAGCCCCAACACATTGCAGAAACCGGGGGTTGAGATTTTCATTTGGATGATAGCATGGATGAGAGGATCATTATTGGGAGTAGAATTATCCCATGCATATCATCACTCCTACCTTAAGGAGGCCACAGTCCAGCGGAAAGGATTTCACTACACCTTCTATCTTTCCATGAGGAGCATCATTTTTTAGTTTGTATACTTGGGAGAGAGCATTGGAGGAAAGATTTATTGCAGTATATTTGATGAGGAGGCCGCAAGAGGATGAGGAGGCCACAAGAGAAGAAGGAGGAGGAATTTTGTTCTCTCTATGCATTTTCTTGAGGACAAGCAACATGTGGGAGGGGAGGACTGTAATGTTCCCAATTTTAGCCTCAAGCTAAAATGGAACATTATAGTTGAATATTTTCATTTTGTTGAATAAAAGTGGGTAAAGTGACCCATTCATGTAATAAAAAGGAATAAAATCTCTTACAATGTGAAAAGGGATCATCATGGAGTAGGATTTCACACCCTCATGTGTGAAAGAGGTTAAAATGCAAGTGGACAAGGCCTAGTTGACCAAGTCAAACTGCGTTGGCATGAGTTGGAAAGCACTAAGTGGGACAACACAGTTTTAGTGGAGGAATATTCTATGGGGGAGGAAAATTCTAGAGGAAGGAAGGTGGAGACTTTGTTATGTTTAAAAGAGGAGCAAAGCAGCCCATGGAGATTATCTTTGATCATTTGATTATTTGTCTATTCAAACAAATTGTTGCCTCTTGTTTTTCAGCAGAGCTACAGTGCCCTCGGGCACGAGGGAGTCATGTTTAGGATTTCCTCTCCTTCTTGACTAGCTCATGAAGGATTTCACTCATCCTCCATATTCCTACATTTAGGCCATAGCATCATCCTACTCCATCAGCGCAGTGTCTGTAGCAGATTATTGTGCAGTGTTGCAGGATGTTGCTGGGAAGTTTCCTACAACATCATTTTGAGCTGATCTTTCAGAGGAGGGAGGTTCTCTACTTTCAGGAGGTTAGTGAGGATGGTTCCAGAGCTTATTCCACTATATTTGGCTGAAGGCCAACCACTACCATCAGTTACAGTGCAGGCCCTCCCATAGACTGCGTTCTTGTTGGAGCATATTTGCAGTGAGGGTGTTGCATAAATTTCAGAGGGTGAGATCTTTGGTGTAAGGATCGACCTTGCACTTCAGATTTCCATTGGAGAAGGGCTCTTCATCAGCTTCAGCCATTCAGCCTTCTCCATTCCATTCCATTCCATGTATTGAGTTGCTGCTACTACCCAGCAACTCCGACATTTTGCAGTTTTGCATATTTCAGCCAATCCTTTTAGGATTGACTTGAGGTAGTGATTGGGAGGAGAGATAAGCTCTCCCAATGATGTATGAGCCATATCTATGAAAATTATATGATGTTTTGCATTCAGTGTAGTAGTCTGCCTCATGTGACCGCGCAGTTCCTATTCATGGGCATCCTGCTATGGAGCAGCATTTTGTATTATGGCATGTGTATTCATGAAAGGCTTCTTGCCTTATTCGTTTGATATTCATTGTATTGTTTTGCTGTTGTTATTTCATAAGAAAATGGCTCAAGGGTTTTCATACATTTTGGAATAATGTTTATTCACTTTTATTTCCAGTTTATGTCTTTATATTGTTGTAGCTGCATTTTTGGGTTATCTTGAAAGATTCCCAATCTTGTTGTATTTCCCTCTTGGGAATATTGTCCCTTGACAACACTCTATAGACAGAGTCTGATAGTGGGCTAGGAAGCCTCTGGAGCTCATCCTTATTTATGAAGGTGAAAAACCAGTAAATGCCCCTTCATTCTATCTCTAGAATAGATTTTCTTTTCGATTGACAATGTTTCTGAAAAAGGAACATTACACAATCATTGAGTTCCCAGATGATCCGCATGAAGAAAAACCTGCCCTAGGGAGGCACTGCACAACTTCTACGTTGTCCCAGTGCTAGACCTCCTAGCCTCTGCATCACCCCCTTCAAGGCTTAGCATTCAGCCCCAACCAAGTAGTTTTTCCTCTGTGGACCTTCATGAACATCCTCCCAGAGTCACTTTCCAGATCTTGGCCTCTGAAACTGATCTACAAGAAAATTTCCAAAAAGACTCCTCTACCTCTGCACTGCTTTTTTGCGATCCCTACGTAGTCACTGCATTAGCCCTCCTTCCTTCAGCACTGGCTTGGTTAGATCACCTTTTCCCCTCTCTGAATGATGCTCCATTTTCTAAGAAAATGTCTTCCTCTACGGATGTTATCTCTGCCCCTCACTGCTTAGATCTCTAGCTCGAATTTCTCAGTAAGCCTAGCCCCAGAAATTTCAAACTCTAGATCAATTTGGTGTGAATTAGGGTAATTTTGAGGTCTAAAATGGACCTCCTAAGTAAATTATAAAATAATATTGGAAATAATAAAATAATATTTGATTACATCATCATATTTTAGAGCGAAAAAAGAAAAAACTATTTTTTCAACTCGTATTTTCAACTTATCTCCCTATGGGTTTACTCAAATTTCGAGCGGAAACACTCATTGGATGCAAATTTTGATTTCTTATCCAAGGAGTACCCATATTGGATACTTTCAATGGACCTTGCTACATGAAAAATGGGAAATACATGAAAAATGTGATCACGTTTTTCATGTATTTCCCATTTTTCGTGTAGCAGAGTCCATCGAAAGTATGCAACATGGGTACTCCTTGGATGAGGAATTGAATTTTGCATCCAACGAGTACTCCCACTTAAAATTTGAGTAAAACCTGAGAGAGATAAGTTGAAAATGTGAGTTGAAAAAGTATTTTTATTATTTTTATTATTTTTTATTATTTTTACTTTTTTACTCCAAAAATGGTGAGTCCCCCCCCCCCATGGTTAACATCATCATCTTGAATCCTATTGGTTCTTATAAAGTGTATTTTGGTTGTACATTTTTCTTAGGAGACCCATTTTAGACCTCAAAATTCCCCTAATGTCTTTCCAAATGACCCTCAAGCCTTCCTTTATAGTCTTCTCGTTGATACATCAACGACTGAGATTAGATCTCTAACCAATAACTAAGGTTATAACATGACTTGATCTTCGTTTTCTAGATCATTCTCACTCTTTTTTTATTAATACCCTTTAATTATTTAATTTTCCTAAGTTTAGACTTAGGGTCGCCATTAAAATAATTAATTATTTTAATAAAACATTAACCGAGTGGAATTTTCACAAACGATTTTTGGGTTCTTTGGAATACCAGTGTCTAATCCTCTCCACAAAATTTGAGACTTAGAGCACTTTTTG
Organism: Pinus albicaulis; assembly: GCA_034641835.2. Classification (NCBI taxonomy): domain Eukaryota; kingdom Viridiplantae; phylum Streptophyta; class Pinopsida; order Pinales; family Pinaceae; genus Pinus; species Pinus albicaulis. The sequence continues at coordinate 948,076,479 of CM076571.1, read as the reverse complement.
ATGCTTCAAAAATCAGCACCTACTCCTCTGAAGCCTGCACCTACACCTACTCCTGCTTCTCTGGAACCTGCACCTTCTCGACCTGCTTCTTCACATGATCCACATGCTTGTCCATCAACTTGTAGAGACCATGATATCTAAATCCAAGTACAAACCCATCAAAATTAGAGCCTATAGGACTGATTCTTGCATTCTCATCCTGGAACAATATCTCAAACTCCTTCCTTTCCATCATCTAGACATAAATCACACTATAACCAAGTCCTGGTATAAACAGTACATCCTGGACCTGCATCATACGTCCTGTCTCCATCTTGAATGGCACTATACTTGATCCTCATATCTCCAATAGACTCTTGTCGCCCAACACCATGTGCAATTTTGAGTCCCATTCAACTAGAGTCTCAAAAACCTAACGTGACCATGTCATATTCTTTGTCACACCATTGTCCATGTATAATCCATCCTCCTTGATAATACCCTACAAGAAATTAGAAATCATAGCAAATTCCTCCTCTTCCAATCTCTTGGAGAGATCATCTATCTCAACTAAAGTGGCAACACCAACAACTCGCTTTCCTTTCCTCTTTTCATCATCTGACATCTCGATGAAAAATGACCCATATCGCCACTATTCAAACACTTGACTTTACTCAATTCCTTCTTTGGCTTACCCTTCATTTGCACTGCAAGTTCCATGTCCTCATCTTCCTTCCTCGATGGATGAATATCCTTGTCTCCCAACTCTTCATGAATGAATTCGTCCCATAATCTATTCTAGTCTGGCAATTTCTCCCTTGCAAAGATTCCTTTGATGAAGGGCTTCCATTCCTCAGTGAACCCTTTCAAGGCAATCCTTACCATATCTCCATTTGAAATTTTGACACTAACGGTAGAAATATCATCTCTGACCTAAGACAACCTCATCAGATGTGAAGTCACTCCTTCACCTTTTATCATCTTGGTGGACTTCAACTTATCCTCCAATACCAGTACCTAATTATTGTTCTTATTCTAGAACAAATTTTGAAGAGCCATCCACATCTCATGTGCATTTTCTTTCTCGGAAAAATGAGTTATTAAGGAATCCTTCACACCATCAAGGATGATCAACCTCACCTTTCTATCCAACTCTTCCCATATATCCAACTCCTTATGGTCGATTGGCTTCTTGATCTCTTTTTCAGAAAAATACCAGATCCTCTTAACCTGCAATACCAACTTGATCCTATTTCCAAAGAGTATAGTTGGACAACCCTTATAACCTCTCCTCATACCGGAGACCTACCTGCAACTTCAACATTGTAGTGAGCCCTTCACTTATAATGTGACCAACTCCCTCTCACGCTGTACTTTTTTGCGCACAACTCTGATTCGCTGAATTTCAAAGTAGCTCAGACACGCTCTGATACCATGTTCAATTTCCATGACCTTAGGTCTAGGTTAGAGTCTTAAAATTACTGACACTACCAAACCAAGAATCTCAACCATGAACTACTTTGCACAATGGAAATATAAAGCGGTAAATCACATATGCACAAATATACACAATTTTAACAAAATTGTAAAGTAATGTACAATCACCAATATTCATTATATTAAACCAAAATTTGAATAATATAATAGCCTATTGTATACAAAATATAATGAAAAAAGTGATGGTGTATCTCGTATTTTCAATCCTTCGCTTTCGTACTGCTCACTAGTAGTGCCTTATACCATCAAGGCCACTACACATCGAGACTCTAGGAGGGATGCCACCTAACACTGTTACAAGTCACGTCTGTAGAGTGTACACAGGCTGATCCAATATGCTCTCTCGGTAGGCTTAATCTTGAGCTCCAATATTTTAGGCTAGCAGCTATTTTAGTCCATCAAACTGGTGCACTTCGGCACCAATCTTCACCCAACCTTCATCTCTTCTTTGTCACATCAAGATAGCTCATATAGGGCTACTTTGGGTAGCCAACATAATTCCCTCCACCAAATCAATCACACCAAATGCTAAACTATCGATTATGCTCCTAGGATATACTCTTCGCCACCACGGAAGGTCCTCCACATGGCACCAACAGGTTGCACTATCAAATTGATCCAAACTAGTCAACCTTGACCCAACACTCCTCCAAAACATTGTTGTAATTATGTTTTCACTTCATTTTTGGTTTTTGTTATGGTTAGGGCACTTGCTGCAGCCCTAAATTAACCCCACAGTCAACAAATTGTATCATTAAGGGCTACGACACACCTTAACATAGCTCCTCCCTTGATACGTTGCTTCCTTAGGGAATATGCTAACCCTTGAAAACCCTACGCAAGCCCAGTTGTAGTGTTATGGCCGGCAGCCTAGCACAACAACACTCATGTAGAAACCAACCTCCAAAATAGTGCCCAAATAATCTCCAAATAACAACATTTTACCCGTTAAGAACTTGGCCTAATAGCTAGCACCTTCGGCCTCCATGACAGCACTTTGGATCTCTGTTTCAACCCTAAAACATACCTCCAATACTCATTTTCCTGTCTCCTCCTTATTTGTGGCTAGGATTAGAGATATTCCTCTCCAACAAATCCTTGTCTAGAGGTAACGTTGCACAAGATGGATGCCTTAATGACTCCTCATCACCCTTTATTTATACACAAACAAGGGGTCTCCATGGATTAGTAAGAGACACACCTATTGGACAAATTTTACTTCAAGCCTACATGACTTGAAAATCAATAATTACTTGTCAACTTCAAAAATTCACTTCTTCACTTCTACAACTCGAAATTCAACAATTCTTGAAGCGTTGGATTCTCCTTTTGGCACTCTATCGTCTCATTCCATCACATGTAGAAATGTTCTCCTGTAAATTCCTAAAGCACATTTTGGTGCAAAACCCCATACTTGGGTTACAAGCCCACAAGTGACCCTTGTCATGGTTTTCCCTCCAAACCTTGAACCCTAGGGCCTGGAGTACCTCCCAAGCTACAAAAATAAACACTCCATGCCTTGCTAACATAACCAACGATTTCACTTTTCTCATATCACCTCCCTCTCTCGCGGGCCTGAACTCCTCAACGATGGCGTAGGGTCCTAACATGCGAACCCTAACATAGATAGTCATTTCCTCTATTCATTCCTTTGCAAAAAACTCAGCTCTATTATATTTGAAAACCAACTTATATTTCCACGTTCAAATGTGAGGAATATATATAATTCAAAATATTTTGATATAGTAATTAAATAAACTATCTAAATATCTATGTTGACTAATATATCTCAACATCAACATTTTGTATATGTATATACAGCTTGGGTGGGCCTAATGGTTAAGCACACGTGTTTCCTCTTAAGAGGTCACAAGTTCAAAACTAGAGTGGGGTAGAGTGTATATGCCTTCGTAGACTTAGCAGTCAAATCATTGCACAGAGGTAGGTTAATTTTGCTCATAATAAAGTATTTTATTGTTTAAAGAAAAAAAGTAATTAAAAGAAGAAAAAAAATCGGCCACTTTTTAATAAGGACATATGTAATTCATTCAATTCTTAATATAAATTAATATTTGGAACAAAAAGAAATTAATGAGATAATGAGGTCCATAAATAAAATATTTCAATACCCATGTTAAGTAAAATATTTCAATATTAACTATATATACAATATATTTGTGTGTGTGTGTGTGTGTGTGTGTATTGAAGTTCAACAAGAAATTGCAGCACCTACACATGTGTGGGACCACAGGTCTTTGCAACACCTACACTGGTGTGGGCTAAATTTGGTGCATGTCTATTTTAGTTATCACTTAATTAAGATAGACAATAAAATGTAATCTAATCTCAAAATAACTTGTAATAGTTAACTGAGTGTGATAAACTCAATTAACTAATGAATTTCGAGTTGAGGGTATTTGGTGAGGCATGCAGAGTAATTCTAGTTGTAACAGAGTTCGAAGTTTAGTGGTGCATTAGTTAATGTAGGTTGTAAATAGTTTAACTCAGTTAAGTGAGTTAAACTCAGTTGTGCTAGTTGTAATTGTTAGATACACTAGTGAGAGATAAAGTGAATTAAATATTATTTAATTCACAATCAGTGATCTCACATGCAACTAAGGTTTTACTATTATTAGTTGCATGCATGTTTGTTCTAGTGGAGACCCAGTTGAGATCTAGGTGAAAGGAATGTTGAATATAAGTTGTAGTATTATTGGGTTGCACCCATGAACCCAAAAACTCATTGGATTGCCCATGATAATCAATGCAGTTAAGGAAGGAAAAATCTCCTATTCTTTAGGGATTTCATTCCTCATGAAATGCATGAACAAGGCAGTCTGTTAGGAGGGCTGAAATTGGCCAAGTGATTGGTCAGTTGTTGGTGAGGACAGTGTGAGACAGATAGCTAAGTGCTAGAGACTCTTGTGAGGAGAAGGAATTGCATTTGTTTCATGTATCCATGCTGAATATTCAATAGAATATAGTGGGGTTTTGAGGAGAAGGATTTCCCTGGAAAATTATATGTGTTGTGGTTTGATTTCATTCTTTCGTTGATTCATGTGACTGGAGATTGTGTTTAATTTACACAATTGATTTGTAGAAGCAATTCAGTATCTAGCTTTAGCACATTGTTAAATCGATTTGAATCCATGATATACATATATGTTGTATAATTTCTACATGGTATCGGATCATAGGAAATTAATGCAGTAAATAAGAAGATGAGTTTGTGACTGAATAGAATTCGAATTTGCAAAATAATTTGTTGGTGCTTTAGGTGATTCAAGATCGAAATGGCTTTCAATGGCTTGAGATTGGAGTATGCACTCGAGGGAAACTCTAACTATATTCCTTTAAAAGACAGGATGGAGGTAGTACTCGAAGATAATGGCTTGAAATAATTCATCGTCAATGACATTCCTGAACCCGTTGTGACAGATGTTGTAAATCTTGATGCCTGGAAAAAGAAAGTTGCAAATGCGAGGAGGATCCTATTGGAGGGAGTACGATACCACATTGTCTCAAGTTTCCATGGAAAAGTGACACCATGTGCTATGTGGAAAGCTTTGACGGATCTATTTCAGAGCAGCAGCGACCATAGGAAATTTCCGCTAAAAGACAAGCTCAAGAATATCAAGATGGGAAAGGGCAACACAATTCAAAAATATCTAAAAAAGGTTATCCAATGTCAGGATGAGATGGAGAGCATTGGAATAATAGTTGCGGGTGATGATTTGGTTATCCCAGATCTTCTAGGACTTCCTAAGAGTTGGCACAGTTATGAAGACTCTGTCAATGGAAGGGAAAATTTTCCAAATTGGGAATGACTATGGTTGGATTTGGTGCAAGAGGAGTTTAGACGGAACACCAGAGATGGATCTTCATCTAAGCATGAGGATGAAGAATATTGTGCTTTGGCTGCCAAGGGGAAAAATGGGAAAGGGAAGAAATTTCATTCCAAATCTGATTCGGATAAATATGGTAAGAAGCGCAATATGTCTAGAGTGAAGTGTTTTCACTATCACGAGTGTTAACACTGGAAAATCGTACAAGTAGAAGACGACATTAATTAATGTCAGGCATAAGGATTTACATGGCTTAAAGACATTAGAGAATCTAGAAAGTATTAAAAAATCTTCAAGGTCTGAGGAAAAATCAAATTTGAGCAACTCATCAATGCTTTTGCGTGCATAATCCTTCGTGAAGAGTTCCTTTGTGCGCCTTATGAACCGAAATGTGCGCAATACTGGGAGTGGTGAAAGTCACTTTCTGGGACCACAAAAAGCACACTCCAAGATAGTGATTCTTCACTTGAAGCCACCTAGGGATAGCCACCAAATCCTCCTTAGACATCAAGGGAGCACACAATGGAATATTTGTGGCACACAAAGGAATCATCCCCCTCTCTTGGGTCACCATCCACAATGTACCAAGAGAGGGAATGAGGATTTGAATTCTCCTATATAAGGCCACCATGAGATGAAGAACTTGAGAATACATTTTTATGTTGGCCAAAATTTCCCAAGAAATACCATCAGTGTGTGATCTGAAGTTGAAGATATAGGGGACTAAATTGTTGGCCATCCAACAAGTTCAGTCCACCACAATAGAGAGAGCGAGACTTTTCACCGAGGCAAGCTTGGAAGTAAAAACATCCTTGCATCGGGACTTACAATCCATCTTCTATGGGCCCTTTGGCAAGAGGGTTAAAGTTTCATCCTCATTTCCTACCAACACTCAATAAGAGGGGCTGAAGAGCCACCATTTAGATTATTGCAGTTGTTTGACTCTATTCAGAGCTTTTGTTTATTTTTTTTATTTTTAGTTTAGTTTAATTTATATACGCATGTTATTTATCTATCTAGTATGTTTATGATTCTAGCGTGTTCCACTAACTTGCTTGACTCCACTTCTTTTTCTACCTCTAACCAATAACTTAAGTGGGTAAACCACACCCCTTAAGTTGGTGTGATTTCGTACATACATGCACCAAACACACTAACACAGGATTGGCGACTCCACTAACGTTTATTACCAAGTTTATGTGGTTGTGCCTCTTTTTTGGAAAGACCCCTGTCTATGTTGTGGAGTGGAGCTGAATTTCCCCCTTTTTATCTTGCAGTCCCTAGTTCATCCCAAGTGACAGACTGAAGGAGAACAGCTCCAAAATTAATTTTGCAGTAATTTTCACACTTTTCCCTCCCACAGATGTGCCTAGGGTGCGCGTTCAAAGCTGACCCGCATGCAGACATCGCGCCTGTTTCAGCGTTTTGTACGCAAAAGACAGAAAGAGAAATTTCTCCCACATTTCTATCTTTTCCTGCTTGTAAAGTTCTTGGCAGCCCATAATACACCTTCCATCATTGGTTGAGGTACCCCGCAACTTGCTAAATCTCACTCTTAGCTTCTTTTTGTAGGCTTAGTGTCAGTTTTATTTCAAGTTGATTTTTGAAAATTTCACACATAGTTTAAGTGGGGGGAAATAAATTGCATTTTGAAAGAATTTTATGTTTTTGCAAATTTAGGTACCAACACACCTAGATAACTAGCCAAAGTAAGTGGCCCAAGTCCACGCATGCTTAGCTGGTTTCTTTTGTTTAGTGTAAAAGTTATTAGTTTAGTTCAATTTTTGCACTAGGATTTTGGGACTAGGATTGAATTGTCGATAGAAGAGAAAGTAATCTCTGCTGCCTTCGCACCCTTTGGTGATCCTAAGCAAGCATATGAACACTCTCTATTCACAACTCGCCATCTCCCTTTATTTTATCACATAGATTAACTAGGAAAAGTAGAAATTGGCTCATATCCGCACATGTTTTTATTTTGAGCAAGGAAAATTACAACATATTTTAATAAGGGATTTTGAACAGGATCGTCGCATATCCACACGTTCAAACTATGTGCTTGTCCACTTTTTTCTCACACACATCCACCCAATAAGCAAAGCAAAGACACCTAAAACTAACTTAACCAAACTCACTAAATTCTCCCCACAAGGGCCACAAAATAATTTATAGTTTAAGTTAGAATCAAGGGGGTAAGCATCCAATAAGCCGCCTTGATCATTCTTCATCTTGAAACATAGAAGTTGATTTTTTAACAAGCTTTAAATCCATCTATCAGCCCATGGAAAAGAAAACCCCAACGTGGTAGAGACCCGTTTCAGAGGGGGTTAGGCTTAGGCGCAGTGCAGGCAGGTATCAGTTAGGGCTACCTAAATTGGCTGATACTCAGTACTGTTAGATAACTTACCAAGAAGCCCAATACTCGAACGCTCACGTGGGATAGTGGTACTTAGTGGCCAAATCTAGGGCATCCTTTCCCTATAGGTGATGGTGCAGGTAAGTGCTAGACCCTCTACCCTTAACTTGGTGGATTTTCTTCAACTGACTGGGGGCGTCGCCAGCTCTTACGGGACGTTGTGCCAGCACTCGCAAGTTATATTCTCAAGGCCTAGTTACATTTGATTATGTGAGGAAAAATAGGTCTTCTAGGATTTTGAGTATCATACGCTAACAAACAAAACCCACTTTTTTGATTGCTTGATCACATAGAATTAATTTCAAGGGAAAATTTATTTTATTTTCGCTTTGTTTTATGTATGTGACCAGAATTTTGATTTGATCATAGACTCTATCCTCTCAATTTTTTCCAAAACCAGACCTAGTCAACATCAGAATGGACCCAATGGTACCTCGTTGATCTAGGCATCTTTTGGACCTGCCCCCATTACCGAGAGAGGTTCCAGGTCTTTCACCATTTAGGTGTCAAAGACAGAACACTACCACCATTATCAGTTCTTCCTTTATTGGGGCATCCTTAGTTGGGAAACCTAGTCTGTCTCCCAACACTACACCACACACCACTCCTCCCATGACCCCTAGGGGGCAGAGGAGTGTGACCCATTCAGGAAGTCAGTCGAATACACAACAGGGTACGTCACACACTAACCCTCTTCCTAACTAGAACTTTGTGTTTTCACAATTTGCAATGGCGTCAACCTCCCAGTCACCTTTATTAGCTTCTTTGAATCTACCTGATTTAACCAAGCTGACGAATGACCCCATCGCACACAACCCTACATGGCCTCCCATGCCCACGAAGCTCCCTTAAAATATTCTAAATTTCGAAGGAAAGCAAGCGGAAGACCCAGGTAATCATGTCATGACCTTCCACCTGTGGTGCTCATTAAACAATATCATGGACGACACTATTCAATTGAGACAGTTTCAATGCACTCTGACAAGAGTAGCTACAAAATGGCACATGTAGAAACCATCTGCTTCACATGGAACCTTTAGCTCCCTTGACACCGCATTCCTAACATATTTTTCAGTTACCCATTCACGATGATTCTGGAATGGAATTACTGACACATTTTAGACAAACCCCTGCCATCCATATCTCGAACCATCTCCACAAATGGAGGCGGCGTCGTAGTTTATGTAAAGAAAAACTCGACGACCGAGTTCTTTTAGATTTGTTCCTGAAAAATCTCACGACAGGGATTTCAAAGGATGTGGCGCAAAAGAGGCCCACATCCGAAGAGGATGCCATCAGCAAAGCCCAGAAGCTTGAGCTGATTTATACCCAATCAAGATATATTTACAATATCTTGTCGAATGCCCCATGCCTGCAAACTTATCAAGAATTTCTAGGCATGTTGAACTCTGCAGATGGACTAATTGGGTCATTGACCCAAGGTTACCTAGGTAGCAGTAGTCAAAACCCCGGTTACACATATATTTCTACCCAGAATGTACCTCAACCCGGTTTTCAAAGTCATCATATGCCTCAGCAAAATTTGACCAATAGGGAGCAAGTGTATCACCATGGAGGGCCCTACCCTTCGGCTCAGGGGAACTAGTACAGAGATAGACATACTGATGAAAGAGCTCTCCCCAAGCCACCATACACCAACCAGGGACAGGGGAACCTAATTTCCTCATCCTCTTGAGTTATCATGTGCGTCAATTACTACAGACGGTTTGATAGAGTCTTTGACCCAAGGTCACCTAGGTAGTAGTAATCTGTATTTGGGGAGTTACCAAGTGCATCGTCTACTGCGGATGGTTTGATACGGGTCTTTGACCCAAGATCACCTAGGCAGCAATAGCACCCATGATACTTAGAGAGTTACCAGGTAGGTAGATTCTACAGATGGCTTGATCAGCTCTTTAACCCAAGATCACCTAGGAAGCAGTAACACCCATGATACTCAGAGAGTTACCAGATAGGTAGATTTTGCATACGGCTTGATCGGGTCTTTGACCCAAGATCACCTAGGAAACAGTAACACCCGTGCTACTCAGGGAGTTACCAAGCAGGTAGATTCTACATACGGCTTGATCAGGTCTTTGACCCTAGATATCCTAGGCAGTAGTAACACCCAGGTAGGTAGATTCTACAGACGGCTTGATCGGGTCTTTGACCCAAGATCACCTAGGTAGCAGTAGTACCATGCACATCGATCATGCAGATGGTTTGATTGGGTATTTTTCCCAAGATCACCTAGGCAGCAGTAGTACCATGCACATTGATTTTGCAGACAGTTCGATCGGGTATTTGGCCCAAGGAAACCTAGGTAGCAGTAATCATTACCCTGGATACTCATATGATTCTACTCAGAACGTATCACAACCTAGCTATCATGAAAGTCACCCCGGCACTCAACCAAGTACAAGGGAACCGATATCCCATATTCCCCTCACAGAATGGACCACTGGCACAACGTAATGCATCGATTAATCTAGTGCAACCCTTCCCAGGCTCATCAGCAACCATACAACCAGGAGAATTATGACAATCCTCCAAATGCTGTAAAAAGAAGACGAGGAAAAAACAAAAGGGGAGATCCTAGACAGGGGGAAGTAACCAGCAATGCCCCCCGTGATCTTAGTCTGGGGGCAACCCCAACCGAAATCAAAACTAGGATCCAAGTAACAATTCCCAAGGGAAAACTAGAACTTAGAGTATCTGATCACCAGACCGAAAGAAGCATTATGATCAGCACTCCATAACGCCCAGAGGCGATGCCACACATTCGCACTGTCGAAAAAATAAATTTTCAGTGCCAACAGGTATGCCCTCTCTCATATTATTTTTAAATCTCATGATATTCAATAATATTTTATAAAGAAGATGCTTTCACTTGAGGTAGTTTTTTTGCAGGAAAAGCCCACAAACCATTCACAACTCCATCCACTAAAAGTTCTAGAGCAAGTATCATTCTATCCCCAGCATGATAGAGTCCCAGAAAACTCTGCATATCCTGACATCATTTCTCAATAAAAAATCAACCATACACTCCACATATCTGACCTTATTTATCATCACCTCACCCTTCACATGATAAACATCCTCATTGGTCGGTAGAGCCTCCCCTGCATGGCGCTCGTCACCCACAGTAGACCATATATCATAGAAAAAGTGACGCCATGGCCATACCACTTTAGTTTGAGAAGCACCTCTTGCCCATCCATCCACCATGCATAAAGGTCAAGTTTTAGCATACACCCGGACGACTAGGTTGTATAAGCAAATCAAAAGCGCACTACCGCACCTCACATTTTGCCCACCATACCTCCAACAGCATAATCCCATCTGTAATACTTGTTCATCCACTTCATCAACCTCACACATGATACCAACCAATGGGTCCCCCACCCTTAGTAAAACACCTTCCTCACAACATCAGTGAGCAAACCTTGTCATGTTTTGGGGTACCCGTCTCTCTGTTTTTTACAAACCAAACCCCATTATTTTATTCTTTTGGTAAGTGTACAAAGACCACAAACGATGCACTACGTCCTCCACCCTCTCATCCATATTTTCTACCATGGAAGTAGTCCCTCAATGCCCTCGGTTAGAGTATCACACCCCCAAGAAAAAACCACCATGACATTCATAGCCATTTTTTACCCACCCTGGAAGTCCTACCGACTCCATGGATTTACCCATCACAAATAACTATGACTGCCGCCAAGTTGCTCGGCACACTCCGACTTTAGGCCACTGAATCCCCATCATCAGTTTTCAGTCACCCCTCGCCAACATGCCTATGTTAAACCCATCACATCCAGGTTCCTGACCCCTCATGTCAAGGACCCCTCGTTCAGTTGAGGCTTCCTTTTTGTCGACTTCAACACCTATTTTCTAAAAAGGAAGCGGTACCTTGATTACCCCTCCCCATAAAGGGGGCATACTTGGGTGGCACTGTGAGACACATCATTTCCCATAGATGTCATTGATCCTCCTGAAATTTGACTACAACAAAAGATTTCATGTCAAGATGGTATCATACCTTACAACCATTGCACTTTAATCAAATTCGTCGAAGACTCGTGCCTTCATAAGCGTCTCTTTCAGAAATATTTACACGGGAAGGTCCCAGTCAGCACCTATGCATACAATGCGCAGTTATATGCCATACCAATTTTACCCATATGGGTACCACATTCCACCCATTTTTAAAGAAAAAACGCCCTGGAGGGCGTCAGCAACCACTAGATCGCTACCATATTAGTGACACATACAGAACCTGTATTTGTCAAATAGATTTGTTTAACTATCCACAGCATCACGAGCATGGGACATGCTCGCCTCGTAGAAAATTTGTATATGTATTGTATTATATTTTCTTACAGGTGTCCCATAGGACATTATCATTCTTCAAACCGATGCAGGGTGTTTCCAATTCCAAACTTCACATAGGTCTCTCTCTCTCTCTCTATGCAAAATACAAATAAAATAAACTATAATTTATTTTGGCTATACAGTTCTTCCTAGACCTCACACATTAGGGGGCAATTTTTAACACTGGAAAACCGTACAAGCAGAAGACGACATTAATTAAAGTTAGGCATAAGGATTTATAAGGCTAAAAGACATTAGAGAATCTGGAAAGTATTTAAAAATCTCTAAGGTCTAAGGAAAAATAAAATTTGAGCAAGTCATAAATGTTTTTGCATGCATAATCCTTTGTGAAGAGCGCCTTTGCACACCTTTTGACCCAAAATGCGCGCAATCTTGGGAGTGGCGAAAGTCACTTTCCAGGACCACAGAAAGCACACTCCAGGACACTGATTACTCACTTGAAGTCGCCTAACGATAGCCAAAAAATCCTCCTTAGAAATCAAGGGAGCACACAGTGGAATATTTTTGGCACACAAAGGAATCATCCCCCTCTCTTGGGTCACCATCCACAATGTACCAAGAGAGGGAAAGAGTATTTGAATTCCCCTATATAAGGCCAGCATGAGATGAATAATTTGAGAACACATTGTTATGTTGGCCATAATTTCCTAAGCAATACCAGCAGTGTGTGATCCAGAGCTGAAGATAGAGGGGACTCAATTGTTGGCCATCCAACAAGTTCAGTCCACCACAGAGAGAGAGGGAGACTTTGCACCGATTCAAGCTTGGAAGTAAAAACATCCTTGCATCGGGACTTAGAACCCATGTTCTAGGGGCCCTTTTGTAAGAGGGTTAAAGTTCCATTCTCATTTCCTACCAGCACTCAATAAGAGGGGCCGAAGAGCCACCATTGAGATTATTGCAGTTTTTTTATTCTATTCAGAGCTTTTGTTTAATTTTTTTAGTTTTAGTTTAGTTTTAGTTTATATATGCATGTTATTTCTCTATCTAGTATTTTTATGATTCTAGCTTGTTCCACTAACTTGCTTGACTCCACTTATTTTTTTGCCTGTGACCAATAACTTAAGTGGGTAAACCACACCCCTTAAGTTGGTGTGATTTCATACATACGTGCACCAAACACACTAACACAATGAGCATGGGCATTATGCCACAAATTGTCCACAAAAGAAGAAGAACAAAAAGGCTTCAAGATCTGCAGTTGGTGAGGCTTTGGCCTCACAATTTGAGCTTGACTTCTCTCTCATTTCATGCATGGTGTCAAGTGCAATGGGTTCGGTTTGGTACTTGGATAGTGGTGCTTCCTTTCACATGACGGGAGACAAGGAACCTTTCAGTAGCTTGGAGGAGAAGGACCTCAAGATGCATATCGAAATGGGGGATGGCAGACGATATAGTGCTACTGGGATCGGTACTATTACCTTTCAGAGACATTCAGTTAAACCCTTTCAATTAAAATATGTAATGCATGTACTAGGCTTAAAGAAAAATTTGTTCTAAGTTGCAATGTTGGAGGATAGAAGCTATGATGTTGTTTTCAGTGAAGGTAAAGCAATCCTGGCAACACAAAACAATAGGACAAGCCAAGAAGATAGGGATTTGAGTTAAGAATATATATAAACTAGATGTAGATGGTTGTGTAGCAATGATGGGCAAGGCAGGAAAAATGGTGAGTTGGGATGAGGGTGAATTATGGCACAGGAGATTGGGCCATCTACACCATGGAGCCTTGAAAGTCATGCAACAGATTTATACGGGACTTCCAATGGGAACACTTGCTCAATTAGATACATGCAAGGGTGTACCATGGGGAATTATATAAAGGCCACCATTCATGAGAAGGAGAACCAAGCTTTACAAATCCTTGAGAGAATCCACTCAGATGTGTGTGGACCATTATTTGTTGCTTCGACAGCAAAACATAAGTACTACGTGATATTTGTTGATGACTTTTCTCGTAAGTGTTGGATCTACTTCATGTAGAAGAAAGACCAAACATTCTCAAATTTTCTTGATTTTAAAGCAATGGTGGAGAAATAAACAGGGAAGCAAGTGAAGGCTCTTAGGAGCGATAATGGTGGTGAGTAAATCTCTAATGAATTCAAGAACTTCTGCAGCAAAGAAGGAATTCAAAGAGAACTGATAGCACCTCATAACCCACAATAGAATGGGTTGTTGAAAGAAAGAACAAAATGATTGTGGGTGCAGAATGAGTGATGTTGCATCTGTGGGCAAAGGCATGCAACATAGTGGTACATGTGCAGAACCGTTGTCCTCATAGGATACTTGGCATGAGTACACCTGAAGAGGATTTTAACTGGAAAGAAACCTGATGTTTCACATTTTAATATTTTTGACTCATCTTTTTATGTGCATGTGACTGATCATATTTGGATTAGGACCTAAGTGATAGCTCAAATTTCAAAGTGTTTGAAAGTGTGTCGAACCTGAGCGACCAAATAGATCTCGTCTTCCTGATTTCGGTGCCATGAACGGTTCGAAAACCAACACTGTATAAAGAAGTTATCGATTTTTGAAAAGTCCAGTAAACTACAAATTTGGACATTTGACCAAGGTTGACTGGGAAAAGGTATAGTCAGCAAAAAGAATATTCTAGGGAATATTCCTGAAATATTCCTCGAAATATTCCCTAGAATATTCCTTCCGGGCCAGTTGCATGGTGACAAGTGGAAGGGTATCATTGGTCAAGGGTTGTACGTTTTTGTTTTTTAGACCAATCAGGGGGTGACACATGGCTAGCCTTGAGGCCACCATGTGTCCCCCGAATGGCATGTCAAAAATTTTGTGTGGGTCTGTAGGAGTCGACCCCATGACCTCCTCACCAGCATGCCCACGCCTTACCATCTCCCATAAGCTTTGGTTCTTAACCATAGTGGCAGTGGTTTACTGTTAAATTTTGTTGCATTTGACCATGGGGGTTGGGGACTGCCAGCAATCCCATATTGATGGTCACATGGAGATGTTACAACCGATGGTTTATGAAATGGTCACCACAACATTTAACATCCGTTAACCTTATCACATGGCATGGTATTATGGTTAAAAAATGTCACGCATTTTAAATCAACTGTTAAACTCCGCAGTTTGATGTTAGGCCTTATCACATGGCCATGTTCCGATGTTTACTCTAGCAGTTTCGTTAACGCCCAAGTTCAAACCCCAGTTTAAAACCTTTAACCCATGGTTCAAGCCTTGTGATCCGCCCCAATGCTAATAGTCACCGTGTGGTTCGAGTTAGCATGTGGCCACCCAACCATAACTTTAATGCTATGGTTTAGACTGGTAGTTTTTATGGCAGAGGCACCAATATTGGCAGGCTTTTCTATTTCTGGTTTTTTAATTGTATTTGCCCCACAATTAGTGGAGTTTTCCTAAGGGTTACTGGGAAAAATTGATTATGCTCTATCTTGAGCATTACTCGACCATTATAATAGTGGGAATAGTTAATTTCGATTTTCTTGGACATTCCAGAGCCATTGGTGAGGTTTTTAGAGCTGTAAGAGTACTTATGAGCATGATTTTGCTTCAGATAAGTTCCAAGGGCCATTAGGGCTAGCAGGAGAATGAGGCATATCCAGAGCAGCTAGTAATTATTCTCAGCAAACCAATAGTCATTTCTGACTATCTTGAACCTCCTGAATCCAATGGAAGGATTTGTAGAATCTTTTGGAGACTTCTGAAGGTCGAGATTGTAATATTCCTAAAATTTAGCTTTTAGCTAAATGGAATATTATAGGTTATTTTGTCACTAGGTAGGTGAATAAATGGGTAGGGAGGCCCATAAATCTCCTTAGAAGCAATAAAAACACTTCAAGTGTGAAAGGAGACCCTCTAAGCAGTTAAATAAAGCACCTTTGAGTGTGAACAGGGGTTGGATCATGTTGAATAGGTCAACTTTGACCAAATCAACAACACTGTTATGGAGGAGTGGACATTTAATGAGGAATAACGCAGTTTTGGAGGGAGATTGATTGCATGGAGTGAGTAACCTAATTGAGTGGGGCCAAGGGTAAGGAATATCTTAACTTATATAAGGAAGAGGATGGCAGCCATAATGGTTATTTTTTTGGCTTATTATTTTGTATATGGTCTGTTTAGACTTTTGACATTCTTCAGCGGTTTAGTTGAGTTTGTAGTTTTGTTTAGCACCGGGTGTTCCCGGTCGGGAATCCCATATCTTTCCTTGAAAGGCCTCTTGGAAGAGAATTGTACTAAATTTCCACACTCAGGCTCAAGGCCAAGCTACAAATTTCTTCATCAGCGCAATTTCTGCAGAAGATTGTGTTGTGTTGTAGGGTGCAGCAGTGGAGAATTATATTGGGTGAATTCAGAACAAGTTTTGCAGTGGAGGAAGGTTTCCATCCATTAGAAGGCCTGTGAAGAAACCCCTTGAGATTTATTGACACATTTATCATCAGGATAAGGAGTATTTATCCCCCACAGTGCAGTTTCAGCCCAAATCTGCGTTATTTTAGGGAGGAGTTGCAGGGGTGGTTGCAGTGGTTGTTTTGGGAGGTGATTTCTTCAGTGGAGGAGCCATTCTTTCATCCAGAGGATCTATTGGATAAGATTTGTAGGTTTCTACATCATCTTCAGCCATATATTCTCATTTCTATTGTTGCAGCATACCTTCAACCCTAGGGCTGTAGCTTACATTGGCACATTGTGTGCATTTTCTAGAAACCCTCTTGGGTTGTCTTGGAAAGCTGATCTAGTGTCTAGATCTGTATGTCAAGAATCAATTGGGGCCTATATTAGTATTTTTGTATCATTGTATCATCTCCAACTTTATTTTTTCTTAATATGACTGCACTATAGCAGCTCTCTGGCATCTTGTATAGTAGCAACATCTCACTTTTGGGAGTGTTTATGTATTGGAGGCTTGGGTGATCACCTTTTATGGTTTGTGCCTCATCGTTTGGTACTTATTTGCTGCATATATGATAAATAATATGAATATATATTGGTCTCATGGTTTTATGTGTTAAATACTTGTTTTTTCTTTCATTTTATGCACTATATTCCTGCTTTTCCTGTTTGGGAATATTACAATGGTATTAGAGCATAATCTTGGCTTAGCATATGAATTCAGCCAATATGTCACCATAAGGAGAAGCTTCTCGGAAGAAGAGGAGATTTGCAAAAGAGAGAAATACAAGAATCCAGTGTTTGGAGGAAGGGAGGAAGAGAAGCTCTCAAAGCTTCTTTTTCAAACTATGCAGAGAATCCATGAAGATATCAGGAAGATGAGAATGGGGATGTGTAGGGAATCTTCAAGGGGGTTTGAAAATGATGCAAACCCTATATTTTTACATGATGGGTGTGAGCATTCAGCCACACAATCTGATCCACAGTGTAGTATTATGCCCATATTCATTGCAAGAGAGATGGAGGAAGAATGTGCACCAAAGGAGGAGACTTTGAGTGACTATCTTCAGGAGTATGAATCTCAATCTTGGAGATTCAAGGAGCACTTGAACTTCCAAGGGTTTTTCCAAATCAAGGAGAATAGAAGGCTCAACAACAAAATCAGAAGAGGTAGATTCTTTCTACCAAATTTTGATTTGTTATCCAAATGCACAACCAAGGATTGGATAGATCAGCTAGACTCATATTTGCATCTACATCAATTTTTAGAAAAGGAATCCCTTAGGATAGCAGCGCTGAATATTGAAGGTAAGGCTCATAATTGGTGGTTCTATGAATCATATTCATTTAATCATGAAAATATAGTTGCTTATGCAGGATTCACTAAGAGATTAGTGAAGAGATTTGATGTAAAACAATCTGAAACATCTTTGATTGAGCTAGCAAAACATAATAATTCAAAACCTTTGCATGAGTTGGAAAGATCCAACGCACCAAATCCACTTAAGATTTCTAGTGAGGTGGAAAAAAAATTGTATGATATTTTTCCAAGGGCAAGATACCCATTGCAGGAAAAGCCTTCTTCTCAAAAGGAAGACATGGATATTCCTCCTTCAAGGGAAGACCAAGATCTAAGGTCTCTCATTGTTGATGAGGTATTCTCAAATATTAATCAGGAGGAAGAGAAGAAAGGAAGTAACAGCAATATCACTTCAGTATGAGAACCATCACCACATGGGGGTGGGCATGAAGCTATTGCTTCAACTAGAGGAGATTTTTCATCTCTGCAAAAAGTTCCCAAGGAGCAGCATGTGACAGTAGTGATGGGTAGTAACACCTTGATAAAAGGAGGGGAAGAAAAGGTGGATCAACATCAAAGGACGAGGAGCATTCACCCTTGTTTATTTCAATGGGTTTATATACAGAAGAAGAAGACTATTTTGCGTAGTGAAAGAAGGGACAAATCAGTCCATTCACCCATACAGTCTACTTCAGAATTTGATGTCTCATTACATGGGGGCATTCCACCAGGGAGACCACCAGATCAAGAGATGAGAGACATCTCACATAAGGTTGCATCACTCATTGATTCAAGAGGGGTGACAACCTTGGGAGGATTTTGCACAACGCAAAGAGTATTGGGTAGGCTCAAGGAGGAGGGAGACATTCTCCCAATATCATCATTACCCACTCTCATCAATTATTCTATGCTGAGAGAAGATGTTTCTGGGATGGAGGTTGACACCCTCATGGTGCAAGGAGACCACTTCATGGCTTTGGAGGACTGAAGGATACTTCCACATAGGAAAGAATATTCCCCATTTGGTAGAGGATGGTGGCCACTCATGTATGCATTGGCCAGACATAGGGGATTTTGGAGAGTTGAAAGCTTCCTATGGAAGACTAGCCTCCAAAATATTCCACCTTCACTTGAGCATGAGCAGCTATAGGAGGGGCAATAGGAAAATATCTGTAGCATACCAGTGCTTGAATTTGGCATGGGATATTTCAAGGAAGAGGGAAGCCACATGGCAGGGACCACACAGTATAGATCAGTAGTGTTGTCATTAGAGAGTTTGGATCCTTATTGGAGATCCCAGCTATTGGAGGAATACTCCAAGGATCTCTTTACATGCAAGATACTTGATGATTAGTTTTCAGATGGAGGATATATAGTGAGAGATGGAGTCATATTTTATCAGGATAAGATCTTCTTGGCTAGAGCCTCAAAGCTCAAGGACAAACTATTACATGTAGCCTATGAGATCTTGCTTTCCAATCCCATTGGTTTCATTAGAGCATGCCATACTATTTTGGAGGGATTCATGTGGGAATAATTTAAAGAGGAGATGCACTATCATATGAGGAAGTACATGGATTTTTTGGAGGGAGAGGAGAAACACAACTCTTGGAAAGAGTTACCATCACCACCTCCTTACTCACTGGGTGTGAGAGGGAGCTCATCCATGAGCTACCTCACTAGTTTGAACCAAGTGTATGGTAAGAATTGTATTTCTGAGCATCATGATAAATTTACTATATACTTGCATTTTCTTAACACTCATGTGTAGGGTATTGCTCCAAGAGGGGGCACTCTTTCTCATTTTCTTCATGAGCTATTTGGGATCATGAGAAATGATGTTGTTGATCACTCCCTAGGATATTTTTGTGAGATGATGTATTCTTCATGGTGTGATATATTGACACCAAACATCATACACCTTTTCCAGGCATGAAAGAAGAATAGGGAAGCAAACAAGTGGTGGAGGGAACACTTGTTATATTATATTCCATGGCAACTAGGAGTAAAACTGCGCTGGTTACACTTGAGGGACCATTTCCCTTCCCCATTACTACACATGGAAGATAGCATGACCTTGATTGTGATTCCACATGTTGATGATGTTCTTATCTTTGTTGGGAACATGATTTGAGAGGAGGCACATTGGTTTGATGTGTCCATTGGGAATGAAATTTCCCACAGTTTTTATGCTTCATGCTCCAAGGGGAGGATGGGAGATGATATGGCCACTACATTAAATAACTTATTTCTTTATGAGGTGAGCCATATAATTTTTTGGAGCACTTGGAATATGCCTCTCATAAACATTTCGGAGAAACGTTTCTATGAATTACCATGCTGGAAGGTGATTCATTTTATTTGGATGATAACATGGAGATGAGAGTCTCTCATTGGGAATGACATCCCCTATGCTTGTCATGACTCCTACCTTGAGGAGGCCACTGGAAAACAAGAAGGCTCCCATATAGACCTTCCATTTTCTCATGATGAGAGCCATTTGGTTTATCCATCAAAGGATAACTTATGCATTTGGGAGGAACCATTGGAAGAAAGAATTGTTGTAGAATATCTGAAGCAGTGGTGGAAACTATTTGATGAGGAGGCCACAAGAGGAGGAGGGGAGAATTTTTCTCAAACCTTGCAATTGCTTGAGGACAAGAAAAATTTTGGAGGGGAGGACTGTAATATTCCTAAAATTTATCTTTTAGCTAAATGGAATATTATAGGTTATTTTGTCACTAAGTACGTGAATAAATGGGTAGGGAGGCTCATAAATCTCCTTAGCAGCAATAAAAACACTTCAAGTGTGAAAGGAGACCCTCTAAGTAGCTAAATAAATCACCTTTGAGTGTGAGCAGAGGTTGGATCATGTTGAATAGGTCAACTTTGACCAAATCAATAGCGTTGTTATGGAGGAGAGGACATTTAATGAGGAATAACGCAGTTTTGGAGGGAGATTGATTGCATGGAGGTAGTGACCTAATTGAGTGGGGATAAGGCTAAGGAAGCTCTTAAATTATATAAGGGAGAGGATGGCAGCCATATTGGTTATGTTTTTGGCTTATTATTTTGTATATGGTCTATTTAGACTTTTTGCATTCTTCAGTTGTTTAGTTGAGTTTGTAGTGTTGTTTAGCACAGGGTGTTCTCGGTCAAGAATCCCATCTATTTCCTTCAGAGGCCTCTTGGAATAGAATTACAATACATTTCAACACTTAGGCTTAAGGACAAGCTACTACTTTCTTCATCAGCGCATTTTCTACAGAATATTGTGCTGTGTTGCAGGGTGCAGTAGTGGAGAATTATATTGGGTGACTTCAAAGCTAGTTTTGCAATGAAGGAAGGTTTACATCCATTAGAAGGCCTGTGAAGAAGCCACTTGAGATTTATTGACACATTTAGCATTAGGATAAGGAAAATTTATCCCCTACAGTGTAGTTTTAGCCCAAATCTGCATTATTTTAGGGAGGAGTTGCAGGAGTGGTTGTAGTGGTTGTTTTGGGAGGTGATTTCTTTAGTGGAGGAGCCATTCTTTCATCCAAAGGATCTATTTGAGAATAGATGTAGGTTTCTACATCATATTTAGCCATATCTTCTCATTTCTGTTGTTGCAGTATACCTTCAGCCCTAGGTCTGCAGCTTACATTGGCACATTGTGTGCATTTTCCAGAAACCCTCTTGGGTTGTCTTGGAAAGCTGATCTAGTGCCTAGATCTGTATGTTTATAATCTTTTGGGGCCTATATCAGTATTTTTGTATCATTGTATCATCTCCAGCTATAGTTATGCTTAATATTACTGCCTGTATCAACTCTCTGGCATTTTGTATAGCAACAACATCTCACTTTTGAGAGTGTTTATGTATTGGAGGCTTGTATGATCAACTTGTATGGTTTGTGCCTCCTTGTTTGGTACTTATTTGTTGCACATATGATCAATAATATGGATATATATTGGTCTCATGGTTTCATGTGTTAAATAATTTTTTATTCTTTCATTTTATGCACAATATTTCTTCTTTTCCCATTTGGGAATATTACAGAGATGCTTCAGAGAAGTTTTCAGTGAACCTAGAGCCACAGGGTGCCACCAGGTGTTGGGGGCATAACCAGAGTAGCCAGAGGCCTTTTTCAGCAAGTGAATAGTATATTCTGACTATTTTGGACATTTATAATCCATTGGAGGGATTTTTAGAGCCATTTGGAGACTTCTAGAGCTAAAGAAGCCATAGGGAAGTTTCAGGCAGCCTAGGGTCACCAAGGGTTGGAGGCCTAGATTAGGGAGCCAAAGCTCATTTTGAGAAAATGAACAGTCTATTTTGGATTTCTGATATATGTTGGAGATAGTAGAAAATTTTTTAGGGATAGAAAATTATTTCTTAGGTATTTAGTGCCACAGAGAATCTCAGGGAAGCTTAAGGGTACCGAAAGAAGAGGTCAAGTCTAAAGGAGCTTAGATCCATTTCCAGAGAGATAACAGCCTTTGCAGGGGTATGATGGCATTCTAAACCCACTGATACAGTCCAAAAAAGATTTGAATTTGAGTTAGTAACTTGTAAAATAAATTTTTCATCATAATCCCAAAGAACCATTGGTGAGGTTTTTAGAGCTGTAAGAGTACTTATGAGCATGATTTTGCTTCAGATAAGTTCCAAGGGCCACTAGGGCCAGCAGGAGAATGAGGCATATCCAAAGCAGCTAGTAATTATTCTCAGTAAACCAATAGTCATTTCTGACTATCTTGAACCTCCTGAATCCAATGGAAGGATTTGTAGAATCTTTTGGATACTTATGAAGGTCGAGATTGTAATATTCCTAAAATTTAGCTTTTAGCTAAATGGAATATTATAGGTTATTTTGTCACTAGGTAGCTGAATAAATGGGTAGGGAGGCCCATAAATCTCCTTAGCAGCAATAAAAACACTTCAAGTGTGAAAGGATACCCTCTAAGCAGTTAAATAAAGCACCTTTGAGTGTGAACATGGGTTGGATCATGTTGAATAGGTCAACTTTGACCAAAGCAACGACACTGTTATGGAGGAGTGGACATTTAATGAGGAATAACGTAGTTTTGGAGGGAGATTGATTGCATGGAGTTAGTAACCTAATTGAGTGGGGCCAAGGGTAAGGAATCTCTTAACTTATATAAGGAAGAGGATGGCAGCCATAATGGTTATGTTTTTGGCTTATTATTTTGTATATGGTCTGTTTAGACTTTTGGCATTCTTCAGCTATTTAGTTGAGTTTGTAGTGTTGTTTAGCACAGGGTGTTCCCGATCAGGAATCCCATCTCTTTCCTTGAAAGGCCTCTTGGAAGATCATTTCACTAAATGTCCACACTCAGGCTCAAGGCCAAGCTACAATTTTCTTCATCCGCGCAATTTCTGCAGAATATTGTGTTGTGTTGTAGGGTGCAGCAATGGAGAATTATATTGGGTGACTTCAGAACAAGTTTTGTAGTGGAGGAAGGTTTCCATCCATTAGAAGGCCTGTGAAGAAGCCCCTTGACATTTATTGACACATTTATCATCAAGCTATTGATTATTTATCCCCTACAGTGTAGTTTCAACCCAAATCTACGTTATTTTAGGGAGGATTTGCAGGGGTGGTTGCAGTGGTTGTTTTGGGAGGTAATTTCTTCAGTGGAGGAGCCATTCTTTCATCCAGAGGATCTATTCGATAAGAGTTGTAGGTTTCTACATCAGCTTCAGCCATATCTTCTCATTTCTATTGTTGCAGCATACCTTCAACCCTAGGGTTGTAGCTTACATTGGCACATTGTGTGCATTTTCCAGAAACCCTCTTGGGTTTCCTTGGAAAGTTGATCTAGTGCCTATATATGTATGTCAAGAATCTATTGGGTCCTATATTATTATTTTTGTATCATTGTATCATCTCCAACTATATTTTTTCTTAATATGACTACGCTATAGCAGCTCTCCGGCATGTTTTATAGTAGCAACATCTCACTTTTGGGAGTGTTTATGTATTGGAGGCTTGTGTGAACACCTTTTATTGTTTGTGCCTCATCGTTTGGTACTTATTTGTTGCATATAAGATAAACAATATGGATCTATATTGGTCTCATGATTTTATGTGTTGTTGCTTTCTATTTATGCACTATATTCCTGCTTTTCCTGTTTGGGAATATTACAGTGGTATCAGAGCATAATCTTGGCTTAGCATATTCATTCAGCCAATATGTCACCATAAAGAGAAGCTTCTCAGAAGAAGAGGAGATGTAAAAAAGAGAGAAATACAAGAATCCAGTATTTGGAGGAAGGGAGGAAGAGAAGCTCTCAAAGCTTCTTTTTCAAACTATGCGGAGCATCCATCAAGATATCAAGAAGATGAGAATGGGGATGTGTAAGGAATCTCCAAGGGGGTTTGAAAATGATGCAAACCCTAGATTTTTACATGATGGGTGTGAGCATTTAGCCACACAATCTGATCCACGGTGTAGTATTATGCCCATATTCACGGCAAGAGAGATGGAGGAATAATATGCACCAAAGGAGGAGACTTTGAGTGACTATCTTTAGGAGTATGAATCTCAACCTTGGAGATTCAAGGAGCACTTGAACTTCCAAGGGTTTTTCCAACTAAAGGAGAATAGAAGGCTCAGCAACAAAAGCAGAAGAGGTAGATTCTTTCTACCAAATTTTGATTTTTTATCCAAATGCACAACCAAGGATTGGATAGATCAGCTAGACTCATATTTGCATCTACATCAAGTTTTAGAAAAGGAAGCCCTTAGGATAGCAGCGCTACATATTGAAGATAAGGCTCATAGTTGGTGGTTCTATGAATCATCTTCATTTAATCATGCAAATATAGTTGATTATGGAGGATTCACTAAGAGATTAGTGAAGAGATTTGATGTAAAACAATCTGAAACATCTTTGATTGAGCTAGCAAAACATAATCATTCAAAACCTTTGCATGAGTTGGAAAGATCCAATGCACCAAATCCACTTAAGATTTCTAGTGATGTGGAAAAAAACTTGTATGATATCTTTCCAAGGGCAAGATACCCATTGTAGGAAAAGCCTTCTTCTCAAAAGGAAGACATGGAGATTCCTCCTTCAAGGGAAGACCAAGATCTAAGGTCTCTCATTGTTGATGAGGTATTCTCAAATATTAATCAGGAGGAAGAACAGAAAGGAAGTAACAGCACTATCACTTCAAGATGAGAACCATCACCACATGGGGGTGGGCATGAAGCTATTGCTTCAACTAGAGGAGATTTTGCATCTCTGCAAAAAGTTCCCAATGAGCAGCATGTGACAGTAGTGATGGGTAGTAACACCTTGATCAAAGGAGGGGAAGAAAAGGTGGATCAACATCAAAGGATGAGGAGCATTCACCCTTGTTTATTTCAAGGGGTTTATATACAGAAGAAGGAGAATATTTTGCATAGTGAAAGGAGGGAAAAATCAGTCCACTCACCCATACAGTCTAGTTCAGACTTTGATGTCTCATTACATGGGGGCATTCCACCTAGGATACCACCAGATCAAGATATGAGAGACATCTCACAAAAGGTTGCATCACTCATTGATTCAGGATGGATGAGAACCTTGGGAGGATTTGGCACAACGCAAAGAGTATTGGGTAGGCTCAAGGAGGAGGGAGACATTCTCCCAATATCATCATTACCCACTCTCATAAACTATTCTATGCTGAGAGAAGATGTTTCTGGGATGGAGGTTGGCACCCTCATGGTGCAAGGAGACCACTTCATGACTTTGGAGGACTGAAGGATACTTCCACATAGGAAAGAATCTTCCCCATTTGGTAGAGGATGGTGGCCACTCATGTATGCATTGGCCAGACATAGGGGATTTTGGAGAGTTGAAAGCTTCCTATGGAAGACTAGCCTCCAAAATATTCCACCTTCACTTGAGCATGAACAGCTACAGGAGGGGCAGTAGGAACATATCTGCAGCATACCAGTGCTTGAATTTGGCATGGGAGATTTCAAGGAAGAGGAAAGCCACATGGCAGGGGCCACACAGTACAGATCAGTAGTTTTTTCATTAGAGAGTTTGGATCCTTATTGGATATCCCAGCTATTGGTGGAATACTCCAAGGATTTCTTTACATGCAGGATACTTGATGACCAGTTTTCAGATGCAGGATATATAGTGAGAGATGGGGTCATATTTTATCAGGATAAGATCTTCTTGGCTAGAGCCTCAAAGCTCAAGGACAAACTATTACATGTAGCCTATGAGATCTTTCTTTCTAATCCCATTGGTTTCATTAGAGCATGCCATACTATTTTGGAGGGATTCATGTGGGAATAATTTAAAGAGGAGATGCACTATCATATGAGGAAGTACATGGATTTTTTGGAGGGAGAGGAGAAACACAAATCTTGGGAAGAGTTATCATCACCACCTCCTTACTCACTGGGTGTGAGAGGGAGCTCATCCATGAGCTACCTCACTAGTTTGAACCAAGTGTATGGTAATGATTGTATTTCTGAGCATCATGATAAATTTACTATATACTTGCATTTTCTTACCACTCATGTGTAGGGTATTTCTCCAAGAGGGGGCACTCTTTTTCATTTTCTTCATGAGATATTTGGGATCATGAGAAATGATGTTGTTGATCACTCCCTAGGAGATTTTTGGGAGATGATTTATTCTTCATGGTGTGATATATTGACACCAAACATCATACACCTTTTCCAGGCATGAAAGAAGAATAGGGAAGCAAACAAGTGGTGGAGGGAACACTTGTTATATTATATTCCATGGCAACTAGGAGTAAAACTGCGCTAGTTACACTTGAGGGACCGTTTCCCGTCCCCATTACTACACATGGAAGATAGCATGACCTTGATTGTGATTCCACATGTTGATGATGTTCTTATCTTTTTTGGGAACATGATTTGAGAGGAGCCACATTGGTTGGATGTGTCCATTGGGAATGAAATTTCCCACAGTTTTTATGCTTCATGCTCCAAGGGGAGTATGGGAGATGATATGGCCACTACAGTAAATCACTTATTTCTTTATGAGGTGAGCCATATGATTGTTTGTAGCACTTGTAATATGCCTCTCATAAACATTTGGGAGAAAATTTTCTATGAATTACCATGCTGGAAGGTGATTCATTTTATTTGGATGATAGCATGGAGATGGGAGTCTCTCATTGGGAATGACATCCCCTATGCTTTTCATCACTCCTACCTTGAGGAGGCCACTGGACAACAAGAAGGCTCCCATATAGACATTCCATTTTCTCATGATGAGAGCCATTTGGTTTATCCATCAAAGGACAACTTATGCATTTGGGAGGAACCATTGGAAGAAAGAATTGTTGTAGAATATCTGAAGCAGTGGTGGAAACTATTTGATGAGGAGGCCACAAGAGGAGGAGGGGAAAATTTTTCTCAACCCTTGTAGTTTCTTGAGGACAAGAAAAATTTCGGAGGGGAGGATTGTAATATTCCTAAAATTTATCTTTTAGCTAAATGGAATATTAGAGGTTATTTTGTCACTAAGTAGGTGAATAAATGGGTAGGGAGGCCCATAAATCTCCTTAGCAGCAATAAAAACACTTCAAGTGTGAAAGGAGACCCTCTAAGTAGCTAAATAAAGCACCTTTGAGTGTGAACAAAGGTTGGATCATGTTGAATAGGTCAGCTTTGACCAAATCAATAGCGTTGTTATGGAGGAGAGGACATTTAATGAGGAATAACGCAGTTTTGGAGGGAGATTGATTGCATGGATGTAGTGACCTAATTGAGTGGGGCTAAGGCTAAGGAAGCTCTTAAATTATATAAGGAATAGGATGGCAGCCATATTGGTTATGTTTTTGGCTTATTGTTTTGTATATGGTCTGTTTAGACTTTTGGCATTCTTCAGCTGTTTAGTTGAGTTTGTAGTGTTGTTTAGCATAGGGTGTTCCCGGTCAAGAATCCCATCTATTTCCTTTAGAGGCCTCTTGGAATAGCATTGCAATACATTTCCACACTCAGGCCCAAGTACAAGCTACTAATTTATTCATCAGCACAGTTTCTACAGAATATTGTGTTGTGTTGCAGGGTGCAGCAGTGGAGAATTATATTGGGTGACTTCAAAGCTAGTTTTGTAATGAAGGAAGGTTTACATCCATTGGAAGGCCTGTGAAGAAGCCCCTTGAGATTTATTGAAACATTTAGCATTAGGATAAGGAGTATTTATCCCCTACAGTGCAGTTTCAGCCCAGATCTGCGTTATTTTAGGGAGGAGTTGCAGGGGTGGTTGCAGTGGTTGTTTTGATAGGTGATTTATTTAGTGGAGGAGCCATTCTTTCATCCAGAGGATCTATTTGAGAAGAGATGTAGGTTTCTACATCATATTTAGCCATATCTTCTCATTTCTTTTGTTGCAGTATACCTTCAGCCCTAGGGCTGCAGCTTACATTGGCACATTGTGTGCATTTTCCAGAAACCCTCTTGGGTTGTCTTGGAAAGCTGATCTAGTGCCTAGATCTGTATGTCTAGAATCTTTTGGGGCATATATCAGTATTTTTGTATCATTGTATCATATCCAGCTATAGTTATGCTTAATATTACTGCCTGTAGCAACTCTCCGGCATTTTGTATAGCAACAACATCTCACTTTTGAGAGTGTTTATGTATTGGAGGCTTATATGATCACCTTGTATGGTTTGTGCCTCATTGTTTAGTACTTATTTGTTGCACATATGATCAATAATATGGATATATATTGGTCTCATGGTTTCATGTGTTAAATAATTTTTTCTTCTTTCATTTTATGCACTATATTCCTTCTTTTCCCATTTGGGAATATTACAGAGATGCTTCAGAGAAATTTTCAGTGAACCTAGAGCCACAGGGTGCCACCAGGTGTTGGGGGCGTAACCAGAGCAGCCAGAGGCCTTTTTCAGCAAGTGAATAGTATATTCTGACTATTTTGGACATTTTGAATCCATTGGAGGGATTTTTAGAGCCATTTGGAGACTTCTAGAGCTAAAGAAGCCACATGTAAGTTTCAGGCAGCCTAGGGTCACCAATGGTTGGAGACCTAGATTAGGGAGCCAAAGCTCATTTTGAGAAAATGAACAGTCTATTTTGGATTTCTGATATATGTTGGAGATAGTAGAAAAGGTTTTAGGGATAGAAAATTATTTCTTAAGGAGTTAGTGCCACAGAGAATCTCAAGGAAGCTTAAGGGTACCGATAGAAGAGGTCAAGTCTAAAGGAGCCTAGATCCATTTCCAGAGAGATAGCAGCCTTTCCAGAGGTATGATGGCATTCTGAATCCACTGATATAGTCCAAAAAACCATTGAATTTGAGCTAGTAACTTGTAAAATAAATTTTTCATCATAATCCCAAAGAGCCAAGTCAATTGACATAGGCTCAAGGAGACATAGCTCACGACATTCGGGTGAAATCCTTTATTAAATTTGTTGTTATGTGTTGATGCTTATTTTCTACACTTTATGGTTGATGTACATGCTTAATATCAGCAAAAAAAAAAATTTAATTCCTCACACATCAAGACTTAAAATAGTTTAAAAGTCATACACCTAGTTAAAGTAATCAATTCCTCACAGTTAAGTATAAGCTAGATCTTAATTTGTTTAACTGAGTGGGAGGTGCTTGCAAATCATAACAAGTTATCCACCCATTTCATATCATGTGGTATCAGAGCACTAGGTTGCTATCTTGACAGAGCACTAGGTTACTTGTTTGACTTGAAAGGTGTTTAACAGTGCAAAGAATTTAACTGTTTTCAAATTGACTAATGCTTACAAGTTTAAGTTTGCTAGAGGTGAAGGGAAAATACTGTTAGCTAAGTCCAGAAGAGGACAAGAAGGAGGAAATATGAAAGCATCCTCCTTACCCAAAGGACCTCAAGGCAATCCTTGAAGCACAAGAAGGATTTTTTGAAAAAAGAGGCTGCTTGAAGAAGAGATACAAGCTGCAGAGAAGAGCTTGAATCTATAGCCAAATTGTTAAGAAGCTTTATCAATTGTTTTTGAAGCTTTTTATATTGTTTTTGAAGTTCCTTAATTCATTTAAATAAAGATGAAAACTTCATCAAGTGAGGTTTCTAATAATTCCTCCTTCACAATACTCTTTGATAAAGAGATGAAGCGAGACTTCTACATGAAGAATATGGTGAAAATTCTGTATGAAGATGGAAGAGAAAGCACTAGAAATCATAAGCAATTGGTTTCTATGAAGCAAGAGAAGGAAGGACTTCTTGAAAGAATGCATGAGATGGATATGCAGCTCCATCATGCCCAAGAGGCCTTAACCAAACACATGCTTGAAGCAGAGGTTAATCACTCAAATTTTCCTTCAATTTCCTCTTCAAATAGATGTGTAGGTTCATTTGAAAAAAACAGTAGAGGTATAGGGTCCAAGTTGATGTTAAAAATGGGCTATGAAGGCAAGGGTCTAGGTAAACATGCACAAGGAATGATTGATCCTATTTTTGTTGAGAAAATGCCTAAGAAGTTTGGTCTAGGCTATGTTCAATCTTATGGCGAAAATTCTACAGCCATGAAGGCATTTGAGACAACTCCAAGAAGAACTTCTGTTGCAAGTTCAAACCCACAAACATGTCAAGTTTGTTTTCAAGTTGAATGCCATTTTTTGAAGCCTATGTTGCAGCAAGATGTTTATAGATATGCAGCTTATGGCGAGCAAGAGATTTTTGATAGCTATCAAGACATGAACATTGATGTTGGTCTTCAAAAGAAAGCTACAACCTCTTCAAGTTCATCTCCTCAAGAAGGTAAAAAATATGGACATGCAAAGCAACATTTGAGGTATAATTCTTCCCATAGTTAAGTTGATTATGTTTATGTTAAGCATGGCAGATCTGCATGCATGAATGGAAGAAAGAGTTGTTGTTCCTATTGTGATATGTGTAACCATGAAGTTTCAAGATGATGGAAGAGATTGAAGGCATATAGGAAACAATTGAAGCGAAGGAAACTTGCACAAAAGGTGCCAAAGACTTGCACACATTGCTAGAAAAAGGGACATTTCATTGCCCAATGTTGGACACTGCATCCAATTAATCATCCCAAGCATTTGAAGCAAGAGGATAAAAATACTAGCGAAAATGGAACTAAATATTCCATCATTGATGTGAGAACAGATGTTTCACAAGAAGAAGATTTTCAACAGCAAAAATCTCCATGGAAGTGGCTTGGTAAGAAGTGGTTTGACTTCTTGACCTAGTAAGACATACATTCATTTGTAAATATGTGAATTTCAGTCATGTATGCATGTATTTTTATTGAAAACTTAAATTTTTTTGAGCCACCTTTTATCGATGATCAAGGAAATGATGTTGAGCTACCTTCTATGAAGATTTCTCACCAGAAATTTCTAGATGAGCTCAAAGAGGATACAATTTTTGACAGGAGGAAAAGAGTATCAAAGAGGGTAAGTGTTGACTACCTTCGAGTTGGGGCTCAAAGGCACTAACCTAAGCAAGGAAAAGTGTATGGAGGCTGGAAAAGTGAGGGTGTTGTACTCTCATCTACTTAACAAATAATCAGTCTTTTGGGGTCCAAATGATTCCCAATTAGGAGGAGTGATCAGATTTGGATCAGGACCTAAGTGATAGCTCAAATTTCAAAGTGTTCAAAAGTGTGTTGAACCTGAGCAACCATATATATCTCATCCTCCCGATTTCGACGCTGCAAACGGTTCGAAAAACCGACACCGTATGAAGAAGTTATCGGGTTTTGAAAAGTTTAGTAAATTGCAAATTTAGACATTTGCCCAAGGTTGACTGGGCAAAGGTACAGTCAGAAAAAAAATATTCCAAGGAATATTCCTCAAAATATTCCCTAGAATATTCCTTCTGGGCCAGTTGCATGGTGACAAGTGGCAAGGTATCATTGGTCAAGGGTTGTACATTTTTGTTTTTTGGACCAATGAGGGGGTGACACATGGCCAGCCCTGAGGCCGCCACATGTTCCTCAAATGACATGTCAAAAATTTTGTGTGGGTCTGTAGGAGTCGACCCTGCGACCTCCCCGCCAGCATGCCCATGCCTAACCGTCTCCCCTAAGCTTTGGTTCTTAACCATAGTGGTGGCGGTTTATTGTTAAAGTTTGTCACATTTGACCATGAGGGTTGGGGACCGTCAGTGGGCCAACCTGCCAGCAATCCCATATGGATGGTCACATGGATATGTTACAACCGACGGTTTATGAAACAGTCACCGCAGCATTTAACATTCGTTAACCTTATCACATGGCATGGTATTACGGTTAACAAATGTCGTGCGGTTTAAACAAACCGTTAACCTCCGCAGTTTGATGTTAGCCTTGTCACATGGCGACATTCTGATGTTTACTCCAATGGTTTCATTAACGTGCAGGTTCTAACTCCATTTTAAAACCTTTAACCCGTGGTTCGAGCCTTGTGATCTGCACCAATGCTAATAGTCACCGTGTGGCTTGGGTTGGCATGTGGCCACCCAAACATAAATTTAATGCTATGGTTTAGACTGGCGGCTTTTATGGCAGAGGTGCCAATGTTGGTAGGCTTTCCTATTTCTATATTTTTAACTGCAGTTGCCCCACAATTAGTGGATTTTTTCTAGGGATTATTGGGAAAAAATGATTATGCTCTATCTTGAGCATTACTCGACCATTATGAGAGTATGAATAGTAAATTTCGACTTTCTTGGACATTCCAGAGCCATTAGAGAGGTTTTTAGATCCATCAGAGGACTTCTAAGCATGATTTTTCTTCAGATATTTTCCAAGGGCCACTAGGGCCACCAGGGGCCACCAGGAGAATGAGGCATATCCAGAGCAGCCAGTAACCATTCTCAACAAACCAATAGTAATTTATGACTATATTGAACCTTCTAAATCCAATGGAAGGATTTTCAGAAGCTTTTGGAGACTTCTAAAGGCCGAGATTCTTTAGAGAAGTTTTCAGTGAGCCTAGAGCCACAGGGTGCCACCATGTGTTGGGGGCGTAAACGGAGCAACCAGAGGCCTTTTTCAACAAGTGAATAGTCTATTATGACTATTTTGGACATTATGAATCCATTGGAGGAATTTTAATAGCCATTTGGAGAATTATAGAGCCAAAGAAGCCACGGGGAAGTTTCGGGCAGCCTAGGGCCACCAGGGGTTGGAGGCCTAAATTGGGGAGCCAGAGCTCATTTTGACCAAATGAACAGTCTATTTTTGATGTATGATATATGTGGGAGATATTAGAAAAGGTTTTAGGGACAAAAAATTATTTCTTTAGGATTTAGTGCCACAGAGTAGCTCAGGGAAGCTTAAGGGTACCGACAGAAGAGGTCAAGTCTAAGGGAGCCTAGATCCATTTCGAGAGAGATAGCAACCATTCCAGGGGTA
The DNA here is from genome assembly GCA_034641835.2 of Pinus albicaulis. Taxonomy (NCBI): domain Eukaryota; kingdom Viridiplantae; phylum Streptophyta; class Pinopsida; order Pinales; family Pinaceae; genus Pinus; species Pinus albicaulis. Next base: position 948,043,287 of record CM076571.1, on the reverse strand, counting down.
TGATGGTATTATAAACCCAATGGTATAGTCAAAACAACCATTGGAGTATATTTAGTAACTTGTAAAATAAATTTTCATCATAATCCCAAAGAGCCAAGTCAATTGACATAAGCTCAAGGAGACGTAGCCGGCCACGACATTCAGGTGAACTCCTTCATTAAATTTGTTGTTATGCATTGATGCTTATTTTCTGCACTTTATGGTTGTTGTACATGATTAATATCAGAAAAAACAAATGTTTAATTCCTCACACTTGAATACTTAAAACAATTTAAAATTCATACACCTAGTTCAAGTAATCAATTCCGCACAGTTAAGTATAAGCTAGATCTTAATTTGTTTAACTAAGTGGGAGGTGCTTGCAAAGAATAAAAAGTTATCCACCCATTTCATATCAGTGACCAAAGACACTAGGAAGAAGCTGGAACCAACAAATGAGGTTGGGATATTTGTGGGGTACACTAAAACTCCCCAAAAATATCGGGTGTATTTTCCCAACAACATAATGATTGTTGTGCGACATGATATAAAATTTGATGAGGAGAAAGCGATGTGGTTGCCCCTTGAGAGGGATTGGACTTGCATGTAGAGGAGGAACTGTTGGTTCCCAAGAATGAACTTCAAGATATGGATCATCCACATGCGAAGGATAATGCAGGAAAACACTCATGCAGATCCATCCATCAGAAATGGCAGAAGGCACACCATAGAAGTTTATAGATTGAGACTTTATGTAGCAGAGAATGTAGGAACCCCTATTTCACTGCACAGACAGAGACAACCTCCTGACAATTTTACTGGATACATGGCTCTTATGAGCAAATGTATTGTGACTAAACCATATTCCTTTGAGGAAGCAGTGTAGCAACCAACTTGGGTTGATGCTATGGTAGAGGAGTGTGACTCCAATGTCAATAACAATGCATGGGAGATAGTCCCAGGACCGGTCGACAAATCAATGGTTGGATCTAGATGGATCTACAAGGTAAAGAGAGCTACTGATGGGAGTGTGGAGAAGTACAAGGCCAGATTTGTGGCTCGGGGATTCTCATAGATTGAAGGGATTGACTATGAAGAAAACTTTGCACCAGTCACAAGGTATTCTTCCATTAGATCCATCCTTGCACTCTCAGTGCAGATGGGGTAGCGCATTCATCATATGGATGTGAAAATTGCATTCCTCAATGGATTTTGTTACTGCATAATTTACCGCCTCTATGTACTTGATGACTTATGCATTTTCCTTGGGCAACCCTTCCATTCAGACTTGATCACATTTCTCAAAAAACAATATTTTAAAATCCATACGTGACTCTGCCTAGATTTTTCCGCATGCAAACGCGGGTCCATACATTGAAAACTTCGGGTCCATACATTTGTTTACCTACATGTGTTATTTTAACTGTGTATATATATATATATATATATATATATATATATATATATATATATATATATATATATATATATATATATATATATATATATATATATATATATATATATATTCCCTATTAAAGAGGTGGGGTTTACATTTTTTTCATGTAACTTAACTGCCCCAACCTGTGGCCTAACTGTTCCCCAACTGAAAAAACTAATTTGAGGAAGTATAAATACACCTCAAGGGAATGACCTAAGGGAGGAGAGAGAGAATGCTATTGATATTATGGCCTGCTAAATCCCTGATCGAGTTTTTTATTTCTCTGTGCCTCCTTCACTTCCCAAGTCTAGGAAACCCTTGTTTCCTTGTGATGATCACTTCCCTTATATGTGACATTCTTTGTGCACCCTTTATGGAAGGAGTTTTGTGAGGCTAGGGCTGGACGGATCCAGAGGACGATTTCACTTAGAAGCCTTGGCAGATTTCAAGTGAATTCTCCACTATTTTCAGTACATGTTATCAATAAGAAGTACCATCATGTTCCTGATGTTCATGTGTTATATGTCTCTTATACATTTTGAATAATCTTGTTTATTTCATGTCATCTTTATGAGATTATATATTCTAACACGCTGACATCTAGGATATATATGTTGTGCAACTATTTTTTGTGCTCTGTTTGGATTAATTTGCAGGTTCTGGAGCATGAGGAGTAGCAGAGGGTTTGCACCCTACGGGATTGACATCAAACGAAGGACTTTCGAGTAAGTTTGTATATCCTCCTTTTTCTAGTTCAAGCATTAAAACTCATCTTTAGAGTGCTTAGTGTGGATAAATGCCCTCCTGTTAGGTTTTTCAACTCAGGCCTTAGGGTAGCTTTTCCCTTAACAGAGTTATTGAGGAGGAAGTGTACATAGAGCAGCCATAAGGTTTCAAAATCTTTGATAGTGAGTTACATGTGTGCTGACCCAAGAGAGCACTGTATGGGCTGAAGCAAGCACCTCGTTCTTGGTACACTCGAATTGACAACTATTTCACTGGGTTGGGCTTCACCAAAAGTGAAGTGGATGCAAACCTATACCAGATTGTTGTTGATGGTAAGATTTTGATTATTGTACTTTATGTAGATGACCTAATCTTGATAGGTGATGAGAAGTTGATACTTACTTTCAAAGAGGACCTTACAAGAGAATTTGAAATGAAGGACATGGGACTCCTTCATTATTTCCTTGGCTTGGAAATATGGCAGCGGGATGGTGAAGTTTTTGTGTCTCAAGGCAAGTATGCAAAGGAGATACTAGGTAAGTTTCACATGGAGAGCTGCAAACCCATGGAGACTCCTCTTCTAGGAAATTGGAGGAAGGAGGATGCTACTTATAGAGAAGTAGTGGATGCTACTATCTACAGGCAGTTAGTGGATTCACTAATGTATTTGGTGAACACAAGATCGGACATTTGCTACGCAGTTAACCAACTGAGTCAAGTTATGGTAAAGCCTACCAAGCTATTTTGGAAGGTGGGGAAGCATGTCTTATGGTATCTCAGAGGCACATCAGAGTATGGTCTATGGTACAGAAGGAAAGAGGGAGTGAAGCTTCAAGGCTTCACGGATGCAAATTGGGCAGGCAGTCCATCAGACAGAAAGAGCACATCAGGAGGGATCTTTAGCATTGGATCGACAACAGTTTCTTGGTACAGCAGGAAGCAGCGATTCGTGGCACTCAGTTCAGCCGAGGCAGAGTACATGGTAGCAAGTCAAGCTGCATGTGAGGCCATCTAGATGAGAAAGATCTTGGTTGGTTTGTTTGGTTCTGAGATGGATCTGACAGTGATACATTGTGATAATCAGAGTTGCATTAAAATCTCCGTTAATCATGTGTTTCATGATAGGTCCAAGCACATTGATATCAAGCACCACCATCTTAGAGTTTGTGTGTAGAGGCGCATTATGTTACTTCAATACATTCCCACGAAAGATCAGGATGAAGATATTTTGAAAAAGGTGCTCACTAGGAGAAAATTCGAATACCATAGAGACAGGATCGGGGTGAAGGATAATCCCTTTCTTGTTGAGAGGGAGTGTTGAATTTCAATAAGAAATTGCAGCACCTATACATGTGTGGGCCCAGGAGGTCCAAGCAGCACCTACACATGTGTGGGATCACAGGTCTTAGCAGCACCTACACTGGTGTGGGCTAAATTTGGTGCATGAATATTTTAGTTATCCCTTAATTAAGATGGACAATAAAATGTAATCTAATCTCAAAATAACTTGTAATAGTTAACTAAGTTAAGGGTAGTTGGTGAGGCATGCAAAGCAATTCTAGCTGTAATAGAGTTTGAAGTGCAGTGGTGCATTAGTTAATGCAGGTTGTAAACATTTTAACTCAGTTAAGTGAGTTAAACTCAGTTGTGCTAGTTGTAACTGTTAGATACACTAGTGAGAGATCAAGTGAATTTAATATTATTTAATTCACAATAAATTATCTCACATGCAGCTGAGGATTTACTATTATTAGTTGCATGCATGTCAGTTCCAGTGGAGACCCAGTTGAGATCTAGGTGAAAGGGATGTTGACTATCAGTTGTAGGATTATTGGGTTGCACCCATGCACCCAAACACTCATTGTATTTCCCATGATACTCAGCGCAGTTAAGGAAGGAAAAATCTCCTATTCTTTAGGGATTGCATTCCTCTTGAATTGCGTGAGCAAGGCTGGTTGTTAGGAGGGTTAAAATTGGCTAAGTAATTCGTTAGTTTTTGTTGAGGACAGTGTGAGACAGATAGTTGAGTGCTGGAGACTCTTGTGAGGAGAGGGCATTGATTTGTTTCATGTATCCATGCTGAATATACTATAGAAGATAGTGGGGTTTTGAGCATCAAGCTTTCCCCAGGAATTATCTATGTTGTGGTTTGATTTGATTCTTTCTTTTCTTCATGTGATTGGCGATTGTGTTTAATTCTGCAATTGATTTGTAGAAGCGATCTAGTATCTAGCTTTACTACATTGTTAGATCGGTTTGAATCCATGATATACATATATGTTGTATAATTTCTACAATATATATTAACACATTTTAAAAAATCAATTTTTTTGGTTAGTAGTTTTATTATTCTAAGTTTTGAATTTTTTTCAAGTATATTTTCCAGTCAAGTTTGTTTAAAATTTAGCAAAGATTTGACAAAATTGCAAGTTTAAGTTGAGTAATCTCCACAATCCAAGTGCCAAAGGAAATTTTCAAGACATTTAATTCATTTTTGTATTAAAACAATAAATTTTAGATTTAAATCTATTTATATATTCAAAATTGCAATTTAAATAATATCTATATATATATATAATCTTTTGAAGTGTAAATATTTTTTCAAATTTTATATTTTGAAATAAAATTACTTTAAACACTTGATAAATACATGATTAAAATAAATATGTATTGTTTATTAAGGCAAATATATAAATCTAGATCATAATAATGTTTTAAAATATTATAGATTTATTAATACTTATATGACCTTTACAATATAGTTTTACCACATAGGTTTGACAACAATACTCATATATAACACCAATATTCAGTGCATTGTGGTCGAATGGTTTGATGCCACATATCCTTTGGCATCCAATATTGTAAGAACATGTTTATAAAACCTACAATATAGTCAAGTGAAATTTGGACAAGGGTGTAATATATCCAATGGAAAACATTGATTGTTGCAGTTGAGGAATATAATTTCACTTAAAAATACAGCAAGACAAGCTCAATTACATTAATCAAATCAAGTTACATATATATACATGAGGTGCAGTCTCAAGATAGAGAATCTATCTTAGACGCACAATAATTTAGTTGAGAGAATATCTCAACCTCACACCAAACTAGGAACTAACCTAACAAATAGGAACAGACTCTAACTGAAGACAAGTAGGAATTAGATATTCCAGCACTCCCCCTTAATGACTACTTGTCTCAATATCCATCTGCAAAATCTACAATGACTAATTGTTGATGTCCATATAAAGGAACAACCATCTACCGAAATGCATGGGTTCCAACCGCTGCAACCGCTAGTCTACTAGGAAGTCCTTCACATACATGGTTCATCCAACCTCTCAATTAACTCCCCCTTGATATAAAATTTCACCTTATGGAGTCTAAAACCAATACGGCCCACCCAAGTGTATCCATCCTGCATGACACACTCTTCCAGGGTGTTAAAACTCTCTGACAGAGGGAACATATAACAAAGGGGTATGCATGCCTCTCTGGGTCTTACAACACATACAAACAATAAGTGACATGTAGATTTGCTTCTAATTACAAACTGTGACTATAAATGTCATGAGTCTATTCCAAGAAACTCACACAAAACAAACTCTCACAAACTTTATTGTCCATCCTCCTCTGTCGCTCACCATACCATTCATTTGAGTCTTTGGCATTTTCATTTTACTTTGGCAAGCTAGTCTTGGTCTCCATGTTTTACCTGTCATCAATTAGAGTTGCGAATTCTAACAGAATGACATCATATTGAGGTCGCAAATCTCAATATTTATACAAATTTCCAAGACTTCTCCATATTTACCCGCCACCGATAAACAAATGGCAATGCAAAACAAAGCTATAAACCATGACAATAATACGCGCATGCGCCATTCAACTGCTTTGCCGGACAAACTGTCGAATTTGATTCCTGAGAACCACTGCCCACCGCTGTTGAGGCTGGTCGAATCATACAACGCATTAAGGTCTTGTCCAGTCCCTGAATCGACAAGCTGATCGTTACGTTGCTTCGCCCAGACAATGCCGGTAACACCTTTCCTTTTACTTGCTAGTTCACATTTCGACAAGCAGTAATTACTGACCAGTAGCTCAACCTTGGCTGATACCGTACAGCCACCAAGGCTCGCCCGTGGAGGAGCTCAGCACGGCGAGAACAGCGCCATTCTCGAAGCCTCAACCGCCAGGCCTCCCCTTGAAGGCTCTCAGGGCACCGAACTTATCGTAGGCTCGCGTGGAACCAAACATACGAGCTCACCCAGGCTTATCACCGCCACGAAGGCTCTCTAGCCAGAAAAGGCGTCAACCGAGCAGTAATACTACAGACTCCATGGGTAATCACAAGCCAGTAAATTTCTTTTGTCAACGCCTACAGGCGAGTCGCGTCACAGACAAAAATTCAGTATCCAATTCCCCTGGAATTGCAGCGTAATGTCACTTCCTCTGTTCACAGTATCAAGGATAGTCACTGCTTTCAAGTACACTGCCTCATGCTCACTGACAATCTGCAACACGGTCTCGATCATCCTCCAATCTCTGATGTAGCTCCAATTGAAGTCGTTTTCACTGTCATGTGTTCATCATACCCTGCAAATTTGCTTAGTGTTGGATTGACCAGTTCCAACACACACTCAAAATTGTGACAATAGTTGGTCATACTAATGTCACTGAAATTACAACCACTTTCATTGTCATGATAGTTAATCAATATATTGCAACATCATCAGAGAATTAAAAAATACATTTCAACAATAGCATAAGCTTCTCTATATATCGAGGAGCTCCAACACCCAAGCAGTCTTCAACACAATGGCCACACAAACTCTCTGCAATCTTGATTCCAAGGAGTTCATCTTCATATATGAACGAAGCAAAACCTCCATTAATCGAACAGCCTCATTGATACCTGACAAACTGTGCACACTTCCTCCGCAAATCTGCGTCGGCACCCACTTTTGATCCATTGCCATCTTGATTTATATCTGACTACTCGGTCCAACTTGAAGTGCTAACATTTTTTTCACAGCGCCTATATATGCACGGACCCTGGAGACTACTATATCCATTCTAGCTCCTGTTCCACTGAAGGTCCGTTCACCAATTTTTCCAGTCAGTGCATGTGTCAAGATGGACCGATAAACTATCTTTAACAAAAAACAATTTCTCTCTTTCTCAATTTTCCCTCGCGGAGACAAGCGACTTGTAAGAGAGTCAGTGAGGATTATAATCCCTTCACCATTATTTGACTTGCTCACCAATCTTTCCTGCACGTACATTGCAGCTGGGCAGTCACATTTTCTAAACATTTAAAATTATTATATATTTTCATCAACTAAGTGTATCCATCTTTAGAGAAGAAATTCAACCCTCGAATTTGACGTCGCAGAGGATGTATTTGATAGTTTTAAATTAGCATCGAACGTTTGACAGTGACGTCCTAGACAAAGAAATCATGAAACAAACAGAGATGCACACAATATAATAGATTGTATTACTTCCCGTCGATTCCTGCAGCGTTGTATCCTGAAGACGTCGATTCATTACAGCTCGACGCAACCGCCACACCTCTGAACGGAAATGTAATGCATGGTGGGCGACTACAACTTTCTGAAAACTTTTAATTTTCATCAGCTATTCATCAGCTTTCATTTCATCCTTGATATGTGCTTGTGTCGTTGCAGCATCAGCTAACTTTTGGGATAGAGGCACATTTTCTTTACTAAGATTAGCAATTTCATCTTGTCTGTCTTCACGAGCTCGAATGATTTCTTCTTCACTCGCACGCAACTGCTGCCACAGAGCCGATCGATCATCATTGGCCAGTTGAGCTGCCTCATGCATCATGCTTAATACAGGTCTTGTAGTTCCTTCCTCTTCTCATACAAGGAATGCAAGAATATCCATGCCAAGATCCATTTCATGATGACCATTTTTGTTTCTGTTTGCATGCTCAACAAGTCCCCTCAACATCCTTTCCAGATAACCCTCATTTTTATGTACTTTAAACATTACTGCATACAAAGTACTCACAAATTCTCTCACCTGAGTGGATTTTCCTGATGCTTTGCCAAGTTCGCAGGATTCTTCATCACATCTTGAAGTGCTTTCATTACATCCGGATCACTGAATGCAGCCATCAGCTCTGGATCATTCAAGATTTTGCTCCACGTTTGTTTTAATGTGTCCACGTTTGGTTCTTCTCCATAGCACGCATTCCACACCACAGCGCAAAGCGAATGCAACATGAACGCACTAATCGATTATTCTAATCCAATACTGATATGAATTTTACCTTATGAGAAGTCCAACGCTGGAGAAAAGAGGCTCAAATGGTCATGGCCACCAAACTAATGCACAGGCTGCTTGTGGATCTGCACGCCAACAACTTTAAGATCTCCTCAGTGTCTCCAAGCAGAGGAGAGCGTTCAGATCTGCAAGACCAGCACACAGATTTGATAATTTTTACAGCAAGACCAGTCCAGACATGGCTTACGACGCTACAGTGGGTTCCATTGTTATGCTGACAACGATGTTCTGTTTCGTCTTCTTGGTATTCATCTCTCTCTCGGACTGAGTCTCGGAAACTCACTTTCTAAACAAAACAAAGCAACGTCGTCAAGCACTCAGACCTTCGGCCTCCTCAATCTTCAAAATGGACAAACAAATATAAATATAAATACGCTCAAATATTTTGCTCAGCCCAGGAGGGGCCAGGGCCGAGGCCCAGGCCCTTACGGGCTCTCAGCTCTGATACCAACTTAAAAATACAGCAAGACAAGCTCAATTACATTAATCAAATCAAGTTACATATATATACATGAGGTGCAGTCTCAAGATAGAGAATCTATCTTAGACGCACAATAATTTAGTTGAGAGAATATCTCAACCTCACACCAAACTAGGAACTAACCTAACAAATAGGAACAGACTCTAACTGAAGACAAGTAGGAATTAGATATTCCAACAATTTCAGTTCAAATTAATGCAATGCAATATATAGTACAAAATACCAAGTTTGAGGAGTACGATTGCGGCTTCATTAATACATCAAATACAATTTGCCTATGGTGAGAAACTATAGCGCTAGAAATGATTTCTTCGGCTCGTTTCTGCTTAATAATCTCTTCTTTAAATTTCAACTTCTTAATTAATAAATTCACGTGATTTTTCAATAGAAAATTTGCCCCAATTTTTTTTTTAAATTGTATTTATTTTAAAGATAAAACTGAATATATATTATATTATAACTTTTTCATCGATAAATAGAAAATATTTGTATTTAAAAACAATGACTTATCAAAATTATTGTATTGTATTTTTTTATCTTGATATTAAATTTTTGAGATCAAGTTCTTATTGTGCTTTCCTTGTACTTTGTAAAATGAATGATAACCTTGATCTGCACTTGTATTATCTTTGACAACCTTTGATAGTTCAATATTTTATTGATAGATCATCTTATTAACTCTCTTGGGAACTTGCATTCCCAGGGATCTCCAATCGTATGAAAGGTGCTACTTTAGCAGAATGATTGAATAATGAAGCTTCCAATTTAAGGTTGTATAAAAAGTACTATTTTAGTAGAATGATTGAAGAGTGAAGTTTCCAACTTGACAAAGAATTTTTGACACCCTTAGGTACTACTCTAATAGAATGATTGAAGAGTGAAGCTTCAAACTTGACAAAGAATCTCCAACACACTTCAATAGATCAAACTCTTTAACAATCACTTTAAAAAAAAAAAGTTAATCATTATAAACCGTTTAGCTTAACAATCTATTTATGGGATTTATTGCAATTTTTGTTATTTACTAATTACATATTATTCTCCTACCCATGTACCACTCACATACACAAATAATTTCTTATTTAATAATATAAAATAGTGATTTATCCTGACCCAACTACCACATTTGTTGTTTTCACTATAGGTGTTCCATTGACCTCCTCATTTTTTTTATTTGAATGGGTGTACATAATCACTTTTTTTAGTTATTTATTAACTCTTTTTAACAACTCACAACTCACTTTATTTTTCCACACTTTATTCAAGTTTGTATTTCTTAGTACTCTATCTTCTCCTTCTTGATTCAGCGTTGCACTAGTATTTAAAAATTATTTCTTTTATGTTTTATGCACTTTCTAAAATGCATTGATTTGAAAATAAACTATCTTATTTCCCTTGGTTATGATATGCACTAATCAATCAACTATGAACTTTAACATTTTACAAATAAATAAATCAAACAATGATGCATTTTAATTTTTTTACAAACAAATTAATTAAATCACACATGTTAAACCAATCATCTTTTTTATATGATTAATCTACCATCTTTCATTATATACTCAACATATAATAATTGACAAAGGTATAAAATCCCTATCCTGGCCTTGGGTTACTTTGTCATTAATTATAATAATAAAATTGCATTGTTTATATTATTGTGGATGTGTGAATGTTGCAATATAAATGAATTGAGTGCATCCACGAACAATGTATATGTAATATAAATGTTTGATTAATCAATATGTTGAAACATTTTACTAGGAACACAAGAGCACTAATACATGATATGATACCACAAGTGGGAAAACAATGAGGGAATTGCATGGAATTGTCTAGCCAAAGCCTCGCCGTGAAATTTGAATTTGAATATGAGTCTTTTCCTCTTGTATAAAGCAATTGATTGTGAATGATTTGGTAGTTGGAACAATCGCACTCATAAATATGGAGGTTGGGAGGCAACTGCAATAATTCTTTATAATTTAATGGAATCTATAGGTGGAGTACATTAGTTGGATATTGAACTTGACCCATGGAATTCCTAAGAGAATGAGGAAAATATGGGACTGTAAGATAATAGAATCCATTAATTATGGAAAAATATGGCAGGGGGCGGGGGACCATGAAACAAAAATAATGTGAAATATTCATTAAGATATGAATTCATTCATTCACACATAGAGAGAGACACCCACATAAAATAGACTTACATAGGTGCATGAGAAATGAAATTCATGAGTAGAATGTTTCCAATCCCGAGTGAAATGATGGTTGAAGCACTCTAGGTGATTAAGATACACTTTGGGCACCCAAATATCTCCAGAAAAGTGAAAATCCTAGATTGGAATGATGTTGGTTTGTTCCCCCCCCCCTAAAAATGATTGTTTTCCTATCGAGCACTACTAAAGAGCTCTAGACTAGACTTGTTTGGCCTAGTAGGTTATGATTTGATGTGTGTTGGTTGAGAAAGACAAGCAAGAAAATGAGAAATCATCGAGGGATTGCAGAGTAGTGAAGGGATTCCTTTTTCTACTTTTCTAACCAAGCTAAGAGGCATATGGTGATCCTAGAGGCCTAGAGTTAGATGGGAAAGTAGTTCCATAACACTATAATATGTGTGAAAGATAGTTTCCTTCACGTGGCCTAAATACCAATGAGTTATCAATTTTCCCCTTGTGGTATCATGGTCTGACTAGAAAGCTAATGTGCAGTTGAGCCTATGGTTGGGTGTAAAAGGCTCATTCTCATAGTAGTTCTCAGCTTGAAAGTTCAAATAAGTATTTTGTCTATACATTTGATTTTATCCATTTGATCTTGTATAAATATAGAGGAAGTTTGTAATGAAAAATTGGTTTTGTATATATATATATATATGCAAATATCTAAATCTATGTTTGAATTTAACATATCTCAACAAAAGTCTATGTTAATCCAAGTTTATGACAAATTTTGTGAAATTAATTTATGTTTGAAGTGGAGAAATAAATTGCTGAGTGTAAGGATTTGCATAAATTTTGGTGGTAATTTTTCACATTTACATTTTTACCTTTTCATATTCTTATGCTTAACAATGAACAAATAATGGTGTTCAGTAACTCTTGGGAGTTTGACAATACTAAGGGAGGGGGGGTTTGAATCAATATTTTACTCAATGGACCATCTTAATCACTTTTACCAATTATTTACAACTTTTAATTGAACCATTAGTTAACCATCAATGTATCATCTTAATCACTTTTTACCAATTGTTTACAACATTTAACTCTACCATTATTTAACCATCAAAACAATGTAACATCGGCACATAACACATGCATAATCAAAGTATAAGAGCAACAATACATATGAATAAATTAAACAAGAGAGAAACACATAAACCATCACCAACACATGGACACAAGATATTAGGTGGAAACCCTTTCGGGAGAAAAAAAAACCAAAGTATTTTCTTCTTTTTCTTATTATATAAAATCTTCTTTTACATCAATGACTAGCATCCACCAGTTTGCAAGCTTCAATTTATGATATATGTTAGCATCCACTCGCTCTAGGGCACTACCTAATGGAAGCACCCGCTTCCACAACTATATGCATACATCCATTTACTAGGGGAACCAACCCCAAATAGTTTCTTAGACCACCACTTGAAGGAAGCCACTACTCCCTAATCAACCAGCCACCACTTGGCCTGAAGGCCCCAACCTTCAAACCTTTGTGGACCTCGTTTCATTTATTTTCTTATTGAATCTAAAAATATCTCTCCTCAATAATAACAACAAAAAACTGGATACAAATGGCTCTCTTCTCACCAGCCTCTCTCTCGCTGACAAAACCCTAACAACAACAACATATTAAACATGCATCGACACTGAAATCTAACCAACAATGTACATAACATATTACTCAACCATACATCTCTATACAAACTCTACATTAATGCACTAATAACATGCTCTCAAGACACAATATCATATCAAGCCAAACATCAACAATAGCATACTCAACAATACATCAAACCCTAGGTGAAATATCATCGCAATATTATGCTCAACAACAATATGACTAACAATATTACAATAACATGAAAAAAACAATAGCAATTTATGGTAGCTTCAACAATGCTCTATTCTTTGTAGCAGCAATAATACAAAACACAGTCTGCAATATAATCCACAACACCTATAGTAGTAATTTGTTAGTAGTAACACAACATAACACCATACTTTGTCGTTTGCTCCAACAACAAAAATAATAAAAATAAAATACATTACAAGCATTGTAAGAATAAAATCAATAGCACATGATATATGAGAAGCCTCAGCCATATTCTTTTCTATGCAACATTAATCATTGTAACAACACTTTCATAAGCTCCCTCCTAGAACATTTAACACATTGGTGAAAATACATTTGGACCCAAAACACACAACAACTAAATGCATTGTAACACAAACAAAAATAATATTCACATATGATCTATAATAGAACCTATTCACACTCCCATGATCTACTATTGTCTTACTTCCATGCACACTTTACACACTTCAGGCTCATCAACACACACAACAACCACACTCCCAAGTCGACTTAGTCTGTCATTAATTTAGTTTTCTCAAACATTGCATTAATTCTTCAGAAACAAAATACAACTAAACTTAAGGTAGATCCATGACATAGCCATTACATTGCACCATCCATAGCACAGACCATCAAATCGATTTACACACTTCTGGATCACTCAAATTGCCATCACACTAGTGCATAGTTGTATACAATTGCCATACGAAATCGCTCTGCATCCAACCTCAGGAGACTATGGCTTAACAATTTAAAATTGTTTTACCCAACAACGTACCCATCGTTGCCTCAAATTGATTCCATAAAAACTCGTCCACCATCACCAATCAAATCACTGCGACACCCCCATCACTCACACAATAACTTGATCCATACTTTCTTCAATGTTCCAACAAATAGGTGATTACGTTAGCCTCTAAATTCATTGTATGTATGTACCTATATTCAGTCCATGATAATTAAAAATTCATCCAACTGCCCAACACCAAATCAGACCAAATCCTTACACATTGATTAGATCAAATACTAACTTCAGAACAACTCAAAACATTAATGACATTCCATTCCCTCAATCGCTTTGGACAAAATAAAATGCATTAATCACCATCCACAATGCAGACCAAATCAAAGTAATTGTCTCAAAACAAATCAAATCATTGAGGACCAATTCAAATCGCTTGACAAAAGAAACCACGGGAAAAATCATTGGGATAACGCATCAATTTTGTTTTTATTTCTACAAGCCGCAGATGTTGTTTAGACACAAAAATTTGGTTTGCATGCATTAATTTCTAACTGGAAATATGGGCTGTCAAATCTGCAACATAAATTGTCAATCTTTAATATCCGTTCCCTAATTTAGAGAAAACTCAATATTCTTCATCCATATCTCCAACCGGTGATTCATACCTTGCTAAAACACCATGCCAAGGACCTTTACATCTTTAGAAAACATTAAACCATTCGGCACAAGATGGATTATTCATCAAATATCAATGCAAACATACAACTCCCTCACTATTGACATCAATGGAAACACCATGTTGCCAATAGTAAGTATGCTCATTTACATGTGAATCATGTTGTGGCTTGATAATTTAAAAGATTGGAAAGAATAAACTATAAAGGACAACATCAAACCACTTTTGAATCTAGGACCTAGCCTTCCTAGATTGAGAGAGGGCTCTCTTTGTGTATGATTTAACTTTATATTATGAATGTTGATGTTAGGCTAGTTATATTGATTGTGGGAATTGGTTGTTTTAATTGATTGTGTTGGTTGGATGAGCAGAGCTATGTATACTAATCCATTGGGCTATTGAGTCATAAAACGCTGGTTTGTTGCATCAAATTTTCAAGAGCATTACAGGGCAAGCTAACTATGAGTACTAGGTCTTAAAGCAGCATGAATTGTGAGGTGAAAGAAATAGTGAATTTCAATGGTGGTTAAAAATAAATAAAAAGAAATTAAGAATTTCCTAACCAGACTTCATGAACAAAACATTCAGATTGTAAACACAGACAAAATTAAGGTGCTCCAATAAAAAATATTAATCTAAAATTTATGCTTTACAATCAGCTCAAAATGGTACGCAGTGAGAAGAACAATGAAAACATTTAACATAGAGAAGGAATCACATCACCAGACAAACACAACTCAAGTTTCCTATAAATGGTCTCTTATTATTGATGCTACAGCTTACAAAATTACAACGCTCCAATACAAAAATTCTTACAATGCAGGGTCCAACCCTTGATACTTCCAATACATGCAATATTTAACTGCAAACTACATCGATTTCCATATCTACTTCGGAAATCTATTATTAATTACAACTAAGAAAAACTAGACAAGTGTGGCCATTGAAGGGCCAAGACAAAATAGATCTAGCACTCACCGCTTGCGGTATTAATTTTAGTAACCCTTCATGAATTGTAAAGTGAGCCCAAAATTGGCTAGGGTGGTCATGAAGAGGCAATGATAAATGACTCTGACATCTATCTATACCTTTTGGACTGCCTTTTCTAGATCATTAAATTTGATGCGGAGCTGGCACCTTTAGTTGATCGGTGGTTGTGCTGACATATTCGTTGTGCTCTTCAATCCTGATACATACATAGATTTTCCCACTCTTTCTTACCTAAAATTTGTTGGGTATGTGTTATATTCTCTCCACGATTAGCCCCACGCGTTGTATGTTGCGTCGGGCGTAGCTGGGGGGTCACGAGGGGCGAAGCAGTCCCCACCGTTGGGGTCCGGGGTAGCGCCCCGGCCAAAATTTGTTTTTGTGCGGACCCACTCATAGGCGGATCCGCCCATGGTTTTGTGCATGGTTTTGCACATGGTTTTGGGGTTCGATGGTTTTCGGCCCCTGGTATTTTTGTAGATCCGGTCAAGGGAACTACGGTTATGTTCTAATCCGGGGTTAATGGATTGGGGTTTATGTATGCTCCGGCATGTATATATATGTGTTGTAACACTAAAAGGAATATAATGAAAAATCAAGCTGGTCGTCCCGATTTGGGATCCAGTGGAAAATCTCTGTGTTTATCTGTTTTATGTTTTATGCTCTTGCTATTGTTTATTTTTTGTTATAAGAATCGTGTGTAGATATTTCTGTTCAGGGTTAAAACCTACATTTGGTATCAAAGCTGTTTCGGCTTCAAGGGGACGCCTTTGTTGTTGAGGGTTTTTTTCTCGGGCCTATGGTAGACCCTGTTCAGTGGGAGATCTGCGGGATCGATTCTTGCGGTGAAAGAATATGGCGAGTGGCGGAAAGATAGAGATCGAGAAATTTAATGGTCAGAGTTTTGAGTTGTGGAAACTCAAGATGGAGGATCTGCTGGTGGATAAAGATCAGTGGATCGTGGTAGATCCAAGTACTAAACCAACGGCGATGTCAGATGAAGACTGGAAGAAACTGGATCGGAAGGCTAAGAGTACAATACGGTTGTGTGTCTCAGATTCAGTATTATGCAGGTGTATGCGGGAAGGGTACGACGAAGAGCATGGGAAAAGCTAGGGACTTTTAATCTAAGTCTACGTGAGTAAATTGTTCCACTACAGGAAGAAAATTTGTGCTCTTTGAGGATGAAGGATGGAGGCTGGTGGGCAGACTGTACACGACGCCTTGAATGCGCGAGTAGAGTCGGGCTATGTCATTGATATTCCAAATCAGATGAAGATAGTGCATGGCTGTTGTGTTCTCTACCGCATTCATAGAATGAGGTAAAACCTTTCTTCACAATGATGGCAATACAACTACCTTGAATTTTGATGACATTGTCTCAGCCTTGCTGTCAGAGGAAATGAGATGGAGAAATATGGAGGGTTAGAATGGAGATGCCTTATCTGTACGAGGAAGGTCCCAGAACAGAAACAAGAATAAGGTTTCGAGTGGGAGATCTAAATCTAGAGGGAGATCTAAATCTCATGGAAAGTTTGTAAAGGTGTGCTGGAAATGCGGAAAGGAAGGGCACTACAAAAAGGAATGCAGATCTAAAGCTCCTGAGAAAGGAAAGGGATCTGAAGAAGCTCCTTCTGCAGAGGCAAAAACCACCTCGGATGAAGGTGAGGATGTTTATTTGGCTTCTTCTTCAAATACACATGTAGATCATGAGTCATGGTTGATTGACTCAGGTGCATCCTTTCACTTCACTCCCCATAGGGAGTGGTTCTGTGAGTATGAGAAATATGATGGTGGTGATGTCTTCCTGGGGGATGATAGGAAGGCCAGAATCGTTGGACGTGGAAAGGTCAAGCTGAAGCTGCAAGGTGGGAGGATTAGAACACTTCTCGGTGTTATATTCTCGGTGGCCGGTGGTGCCCTGTGAGGATGGATGCGGTGTAAGCAGTGTTAGAAAGACACACCCCCAAGATGGTTGGGGGGCCTTGTGTTAATGCGGGGGTTGTTTGGAACTGCGGCACAGCTCTGGTAGCAACATTGTTGATGGGTGTAACAGTTCTTGTGGTTCTCGAAGAGTGGGACGGAAAGTCTGGGCGTAAGAGAAAAGGTGTGCTATGGCATCAAGGCTTGGACATGGAGAGAAGGGCGAACTACCCAGTACATGAGATGGTATGGTAGTGGGTATGTCTAATTGTTCTGGATTTTGAAGTTTCTGTGTTGTATATGTAAGCGAGAATGAGGCTGAGATTTTGCCTAGAAAACCCCTTGGTGCTAGAGGCAACAGAATTACTAGAACTTGTGCATAGTGATGTATTTGGACTGTGTCGGATTATCCTTTGGAAAATCCACAAATGACCTTTACTAACATTCATAGATGACTTCTCAAGGAACACATGGATATATTTCTTGAGGAAGAAATCTGAAGTCTTTGACAAATTTAAGGAATTTAAGGCTCTGGTGGAAAATCAGACAGAGAAGAAGATAAAGGCGCTGAGGACAGATAATGGTGGGGAGTTCTGCAAGAAGGAATTTGAAGAGTTCTGTAAGAAGTGTGGTATAGCACGGCAGAAGACTACTCCATACACACCTCGGCAAAATGGAGTTGCAGAAAGAATGAATAGAACACTGATGGAAAAGGCAAGAAGCATGCTCAGTGGTACCGGGTTAGGACAAGAATTCTGGGCAGAGGCAGTGGAGACTGCATGTTACTTAGTTAACAGATCACCTTCATCGGCGTTGGAGGATAAGACCCCACATGAGGTATGGACTGGTAATAAACCCTCTCTTTCACATCTAAGGGTATTTGGATGTGATGCATATGTACATGTTCCAAAGGAGAAAAGGACCAAGTTGGATAATAAATCTGAAAGGTGCATCTTTATTGGGTATAAGGATGGTTTAAAAGGTTACAAACTTTGGAACTCGGAAACAAGGAAAAGGTTGTGTACGACCGAGATGTGGTGTTTGAAAGTGAAAGATGTTGTTAAACTTTGAAGTCCTGCAAAACTGAAGGCCAAGAGTTTGAGCTAAGAGGAGGATGAAATGAACTACAACGAGAAGAAGACTCGAAGATGAGCACGACTCCGACTTTGAGAAGATGGGTTCGAGGGAAACCGAGAAGGTGTAGTCATCTAGCATGTTTCGGGTTTTGCATAACACTAAACGATGAGCAGGCTTATAGCTGTCGGGGAGGGCGGTAGATTCGTCAGGGGATGGAAAACTGGAGGCCATGGTTGATGAAATGGCATGCTAACAGAAAAATGAGGCATGGGATCTCGTGGAGTTGTCGGCTCGAAGGAATCCCATCAGGAGAAAATGGGTGTTTAAGAAGAAGATGAATGTAGAAGGCAAGGTGGAGAAATACAAAGCTCGGTTGGTAGAAAAAGGTTATTCCCAAGTGCCGGGAATTGATTTTGGTGATATTTTCTCTCCTGTTGCCAAAGTTACTTCTATTAGATTACTTTTATCTGTTGCTACTGCATTTGATTTTGAGATAGAACAGATGGATGTGAAGACAACATTTCTTCACGGGGATCTAGAAGAGGAGATCTACATGAAGCAACCTGAAGGCTTTGTGGTGAAGGGTAAGAAAGAACTAGCATGTAGGTTAAAAAAGTCTCTGTATGGGTTAAAACATTCATCAAGGATGTGGTATCAAAAAATTGATACCTATATACGAGGACTTGGCTTCACCGGAATCAAACAGGATCATTGTGTTTATTTTAAATTAATTTTTGATCATGTTATTTATTTGGTCTTGTATGTGGATGATATGTTGCTGATTGGAAATGTCAAAGAAAATTATCCAAGATTTGAAGACCCAACTGTTCTCCAAATTCGACATGAAGGATCTGGGTGCTGCAAATTATATTTTGGGCATGGAAATTAAGAGAGATCGGGCAAAGAGGAAGCTCTGGTTAAACCGGAGGAAGTATGTCGAGACTATATTGCAGAGGTTCAATATGCAGGATAGTAAACCGGTGAAGGTTCCTATTCCTGTAGGTGTAAAGCTGTCTGCTGAACAGTGTCCCAAGACACAAGAAGAAGAGGAGTATATGTCCCATGTTCCATATGCAAGTGCAGTGGGTAGCTTGATGTATGCAATGGTATGTACGAGACCAGACATTGCACATGCAGTGGGGTATTGAGCGAGTTTATGTCAAACCCGAGGGAAGAGGAGCATTGGACGGCGGTCGACGGGTTTTGGATATTCATTGGCCATTCCCAAACGATTGTGGCTTGTGCTAGGGAGAAGACCCGAGTTGGAAAGGTATTGGACATTAAGTGGTTTTACATGACAAATCTGATGAGTACAGAATGTGAATGGATGAAGATCTACAAGTGGGTATGTGTTGAAAACCTATTTGGAGATGCAGATGGGTTGATTAAAATGTAAGGAAACTGATGCAGCAGTGGCGCTTTTTACGACTCTGAGAAAGCAGAAATGTAGCGACCACTCATAAAACAAGGAAGAAGTTTGGATGGAAATTTATTGTTCAGAAATGTCTACTAGGGTTAGTAAGCAAGCTATAGGATAGGCAGTGAGCAAGTGAAATTTTCTTGGCTAAGAACCATGCTTATCATTCAAAGACAAAGCACATTGATGTTTAATATCACTTTGTGAGAGATATGGTTGAGGCTAAAAGGGTGTTGCTGGTAAAGGTGGACACTTTGAAGAATGTTGCAGATGCATTGACGAAGTCTGTGAGCACTCAGAAGTTCTCTTGGTGTAGAGAAACAATGGGTGTTGAAGAATTGGGCAAATGATTAAGCTCTCCTATGGCCCCCTGTGGAAAGAAAACAACAAGTAGGAGAATGTTGGGTATGTGTTATATTCTTTCCATGATTAGCCCCATGTTATATGTCATTGGTTAGGCGTGGTGAAGAGAATCAGAGTAGCAGATCCCCTTGCAGTTGAGAATCCAGGCAATATCAAATGTTGCACTGTCAGAGGACCCACGCTCATGGTGAATCACTTGTGGTTTTGTGCATCTGGTTTTACACATGGTTTTGGGGATTCTATGAATGGTTGAACCCTGGTAGTTTGTAGATTCGGTCAGAACTACGGTTATGTTCTAATCTAGGGTTAATGGATTAGGGTTTATGTATGCTCCGGCATGTATATATATGTGTTGTAACACTAAAAGGAATATAATGAAAAATCAAGTTGGTCGTCCCGATTTGGGATCCAGGGGAAAATCTCTGTGTTTATCTGTTTTATGTTTTATGCTCTTTCTATTGTTTATTTTCTGTTATAAGAATCGTGTGTAGATATTTCTGTTCAGGGTTAAAACCTACAAAATTCTTGTTCCCATGTGTTGGGATGTGTTTGGTGCACGTATGTACAAAATCACACCAATTTAAGAGGTGTGGTCTACCCACTTAAGTTATTGGTAACAGAAAGAAAAAGAAGTGGAGTCAAGCAAGTTAGTGGAACAAGATAGAATCATAAGCATACTAGATAATAGCATGCATATGTAGACTAAAACTAAACTAAAAACTAAAACAAATAAAAACAAGCTCTGAAAAGAGTCAAAAGACAACAATAATACAAACGGTGGCTCTAGGCCCCTCTTATTGAGCGTTGGTAGTAATAAGAGTGAAACTTTACCCTCTTGCCAAAGGGCCCCTAGAACATGGGTTCTAAGTCCCGATGCAAGGATGTTTTTATCCCAAACTTTCCTCAATGCAATCTCCCTCTCTCTCTCTACTATGTTGAACTTAACTTGTTGGATGGCCAACAATTGAGTCCCCTCTATCTTCAAATCTGGATCACACACTTTTGGTATTGCTTGGGCAATTCTGGCCAGCATAACAATTTTTTCACCCATTCTTCATCTCATGGTGGCCTTATATAGGAGATTTAAAATCCTCCTTCCCTCTCTTGGTAAATTGTGGATGGTGACCCAAGAGAGGGGTATGATTCCTTTGTGTGCTCCAAATATTCCATTGTGTGCTCACTTTGTGTCTAAGGAGGCATTGGTGGCTTTCCTTAGGCAACTTCAAGTGAGGAATCACTTGTCCTTTTCTTTGTGTGGTCCCGGAAAGCGACATTTTTCCATTCTCAAGATTGCGCGCATTTCTGGCCATAAGGTGCGCAAAGGCGCTCTTCATGAAGGATAATGCGCGCAAAATCATTTAGGACTTATTCAAATTTGATTTTTCCTAAAACCTTAGAGATTTTTAAATACTTTCCAGATTCTGTAATGTCTTCCAGCCCTATAAATCCTTCTACTTGACATTAGACAATGTTGTCTTCTGTTGTACGATTTTCTAGTGTTAACAGTTTCCCCCTAATGTGTGAGGTCTGGGAAGAACTATATAGCTGAAATAAATTATGGTTTCTTTTATGTATATCATGTGTAGAGAGAGAGGGAGAGACCTGTGTGAAGCTGTAATATTCCAAATATGGAACTGCTAGCAAGGCATGACTGGAAAATGAATTTTCCAGTAATGGTTGCTACATGAATTGAAACCAAGACCTGGATCCCTTAGAACAATATGTCTAAGTGCTAAATCCAAGAGGAGGCTCCAAAGAAATCCTTCTAGAGTGGTTAAACAGATCTCCCACTACTAGATGTCCTCAAAAAGTGCCTGATGAGGGACTGCAACAAATGTGAGCACATATAATGGAATGAAAACGTTATTCTATAGTTGTGAACGCTTGAAGATATGTATAGCCAACAAATATCTGATATAGCATCAAATGTATAAAATGTGTGGAGGAATCAATCACTCCAGCTAGGCAATGGAAGCCTCAATAGAGCATATACAAGAAGATACAAGAGCACTGCTGCATATGAAAAGCCCTGGATAAAATAACGTAGTTTATAGAAGACACTGCAACAAAATACATGATAATATAATGATATATCAATATCAACTCAAAGAAATGAGGGGGAGAAAGCTCTCAACCCCAGAAAACAATAATACAACAATCCTAAAGAGGATTAGCTACAATATAGATACAAAGGCAAATCTCTAGAAATGCCGGAGTTGCTGGGTAGCAGCTGCAACTCAGAAAATGGAGGAAGATAGCTGATGCTGCTACATCTGATGCATAGGTCTCATCCAATGGATATCTCAGGTAAAAGGCTGATCCAATCCCTGAAGATCTTGCCCTCCAAATTAGTGGTGTAACCCCTACTGCAAATGATGCTCAGAAATAATGCAGTCAAGGAACTGGACTGCGCTGTAGGAGATAGATAATGTTTGGCCTGGTGCCAAAGATCTACAGTCAGCTCAAAAACCTCCTTCACTAACCTCTCGGGGAAATAGGAACTCCCTCCTCTGAAAGATAAGCCAAGGAAAGGTGTTGTGGAACCCTCCACTGCAACACCCAACAACACTATGTTATACTTCAGCAGAAATAATGCAGTGACTGATGGAAGTGGCTTTGGCCTTGAGCCAAGATGTGGAGAAATGAAGTGCAATCCTTCAAGAGGCCTCTCAAGAAGGAGAGGAAATCCTAAACAATAATCCCTCGTGCTAAGCAGCACCGCAACTCAGCTGAACAGCCAGAGTATGCAAAATAGTCTTCTAACTAAAATCATATGCTAGAAAGATATCTCACTATGGCTACCTCTTCCTCCTTTTATGCAAGTGAATGCCTTTTTACCCTAGACCCCACACATTAGGGTTTCTTCCACAAATAATCTTTCCCCCTCCAAAACTACAGTGTCTTCCCAAGCAAGCTACACCTCTTAGGCAGCGCTGTTGAGCTGGTCAAACTCGACCTTGTCCTCATGCAAATTGCCCATTTTCACACTGGAAGGTGCAAAATAAGCTGCTCCAATGATCCCTTTCATACTATGAGGGATTTTATTCCTACTCATGTGCCTTTTACCCATTTTATTCATATCCTAGATGACATAAGAAAATTTTAATATTCCAATTTGCTGCTTGCAAATTTTGGAATATTACAGAAGCTTGGAATTGAAAACACCCTGCACCGGTTCCAAGAATGACCGTGTCCTAAAGGACCCTTGTAAGAAAATATAATACAATACATCTACAAATTTTCTACGAGGCGGGAATGTCCCATGCTCATGATGTTGTGGCTAGTTAAGCAAATCTATTTTGACAGACATATAACTGTTTGTATCATTGATGTGGTAGTGATCTGGTGGTTGCTGACAATGACTGTTGATGCCCTCAGGGGCATTTTTTCTTTGACAATAGGTGGAATATGGTACCCATAAGCGTAAAATCGGTATGGCATATAGTTGCACATTTTATGCATAGGTCTTGGCTGGAACCTTCTCGTGTAATCATTGCTGAAAGAGACACTTATGGAGGCACTGGTCTTCGACGAATTTGATCAAAGTGAAATGGTTGTAAGGTACGATACCATCTTGACATGAAAGCTTTTGTTGTAGTCGAATGTTAGGAGGATCGATGACATCTATGGGCAATGATGTCTCCCATAATTCCACCCAAGGATGCCCCTTTATGGAGAGGGGTAATCCAAGGTACCGCTTCCTTTTTGGAGAATATGTGTTGAAGTCAACAAAAAGGAAGCCTCAACCGGCCGAGGGGTCACCGACATGAAGGATTGGGGACCTGGATGTGATGGATTTAACATAGGCATGTTGGCGAGGGGGGACTGAAAACTAATGATGGGGATTCAGCGGCCCAAGGTCAGACTATACTAAGTAGCTTGGCGACAGTCATAGTTATTTCTGATGGGGAAATCCCTAGAGTCGGTAGGACTTCCAGGGCGGGTATAAACTGGCTATGAATGTCATGGTGGCTTGTGCGTGGGGGTGTAATACTCTGACCAAGGGTGTTCAGGGACAACTGCCATGGGAGAAAAATATGGATGGGAGGGTGAAGGACGTAGTGCACTGTTCAGGGTCTTTGTACACTTACAAAAAGAATAAAATAATGGGGTTTGGTTTATACAAAACACAGAGACGGGTACCCCAAAACATGAAAGTTTTCGCTCACTGATGTTGTGAGGAAGGTGTTTTTTCTGAGGGTGGGGGTCCCATTACTTGGTCTCATGTGTGGGGTTGATGAAGTGGATGAAAAATGATCGCAGATGGGATTATGCTGGTGGAGGTATGGTGGGCCAAATGCGAAGTGCGGTAATGCGCTTTTGATCTACTTGTATAACCTGATCGTCTGGGAAGGGGTTTTTAGCTTGTATGGTAAACTTGACCTTATGCATGGTGGATGGATGGGCATGACGTCCTTCCCAGACTAAAGTGGTATGGCCATGGTGTCACTTTTGCTATGATATACGGTCTACTGTGGGTGACAAGCACCATGGAGGGGAGGCTCTACTGACCAACGAGGATGTTTATCATGTGTAGGGTGAGGTGATGATAAGCACGGTCGGATATGAGGACCCTATGGTTAATTTCTGATGGAGAAATGATGTCAGGATATGCAGAGTTTACTAGGACTCTATCATGATGGGGGTAGAATGATACTTGCTCTGGAACTTTCAGGAGATGACGTTGTGGATGGTTTGCGAGATTTTCCTGCAAAAAAAACTACCTCAAGTGAAAGAATCTTCTTTATCAAATATTATTGAAAGTCATGAGTTTTTTTTTTTTTTTTTAAGAAGATGAAAGAGGGCATACCTTCCTGCACTGAAAAAATAATTTTTTGGGAGTGAGATTATGAGGCATCGCCTCTGTTTGTTATGGAGTGCTAATCACGACACAACTTACGGTTCGGAAAACAGACCTTTTGATCTCTCGTTATGGTCCTCCCAAGTTTTTGAAAAGGGAAATATATAGGTGAATATGGCCCTATTTCAATTCATTTGTACTTTCTGAGTTTTCGAGAGGTCAAAGGCTTCTGCGTAGCAGTTCTTGTCATTGCGGTCAACCTGACCACCAAGGATTAGCGATACCATGCCCAGGTAACCTCCATGACGTCCTACACTTTAATTTTTTCAGTTTGATGGTGCTGAGGTCCATACAGACTGGGTTTGTACAGATTCTGGGTGTTGTTGCCCTAGATTGCGCGGGTGATTGGGGCAAAGGCGTGCTTTCTTTGTGCATATTTTTTGGTGATAGATGCGCTAAAGCGCTTTATTCCGCTTCTTTGGCACTCCTTAAGCACACCTGTGCAAAATACAGGTGCATGCTAAGCGTGCCTATCTGAGGGACATGCACGCAAAGCCAAGGTGAAAAAATATTTCGATTTTTTGCCTATTTTTGTGTTTTTTCTGTACTTATGGGTACATGTTTTGATGACAGGTTATTGTGGAGGGGGTGAGATTGGCTCGAGCTCCGAACTGCTTTGGCTGCTTATGCTGGGGCGCGCCATCAGATGGCACAATGGGGGCTCTTGAAGCTCATGGAGAATGAGCTTCTTTAGTCACAGGACCGATTTCTACGCTACTTGATTCGACACTGGCGCAGGAGGGGAAACATATTTATGTTGCGGGGGACGGACCTGGTCATCCGTCCTGAGACGAATGTGTATTTTGTGACCAGGTTACTGCCTCATGGTGAGGCGCTGAGATGTCCACTCCCTTCTGGGAGGGTGGATCTGGAGAGGTTTCAGAGATGCCACTATAGTGGGGGACCTCTTACAGAGGGGTACATCAGCATTGCATCCATAACAGAGTTGGCAAAGCGATGTGCTCTGGCAGTGATTGTACGACTTGCTGAGTCATCGGCTCCGAATCGGGCATCAGGCTCGTAGGTTGGAGTATTGTGCTAGCTGAGTTCCAGGAATTTTTATGACTTTTCTTGCTTTTGTTATGACAGGATGGTGGTGCATCTCAACAAGGTCCACAGTGGATTGAAGTTGTTTGCATATAACTGCATCTTATGCATCCTTATGTATGAGAGGGTAGTTTTGATGAGGCCAGTAGTGGTGGTTCCTCCTGGGGATCCACGAGAGCCTCATATGAGGAGGTGGACTCTGGTGATTCCACGAGGTGGTGGTGGCATGGTGGGGCATTATTGGAATGCCACGACAGAGGCCTGGTTCGAGGCCAACCCGTAGATGTTATTGCCATTCCCATATGCAGGGATGGACTTCCGGGGGGATCTAGACATGGGTATCCCTTTTGGTTATGCTTGGGGGCCCACAAGTATGTTTTGTATGTTTTATGCATTTATTTGAGTATATATGTACTTATGTGTTTTTCTAGTGACATTGACATCGTTTTGGTTACCCTTGCATATTTTGGTGAGGTGGGTCGCCCTATAGCTCAGTTGGTTGGCCACGATCCTCTACAAAAACCTAGGGGTGGTAAGGGAGGAGGTTCTACTGGAGGACCTGGTGGTTGTGATGGCCCTTAAGGAGAGGGCATCAGCTCGGCTACTGGTGAGGCTACAGCCAAGCGAGCTCTTACCAATGCAGCAGTGGCACGTGCAGATACAACGGATGCTCGTATCGCAGCACTGACTGCTTGGGTGTCAGTTCTAGAGGATGCCCGGGGTCAAGTGGACCACTTGACCCAGGGTATGCCTGCTCGAGGATTTATGGATGACCTCAATGAGGTATGGTTGGAGACTGTGATGGCCCGCGAGAGGGACTATCGGCTAGTTTTACATCAGGTGGTAGTCTCGGTGGTGACGGCAGCTCCAGTGGTGGCACCGGGAGCGATTGTGGATCTAGGTGTCCCTCCTGAGGGGGCACCATCCTAGAGTATAATTGTACACGAGGAAAGCACCATGTGGATGCTTCCCCTATTTTTGACGACTTTTTGTGTCTTTGGGTTGGTCGTTGGGTCAACAACACTATTTTTGTACTCAGACATACACATTGTGATTTATATATATATATGAGAGATATTTTTTGTGGCTCTACATGATGTGTCACCTATTTCGGTTTATTTATGATGTTATGTTGATGGATATATATATTTTTGGTTTTTATGTATGATGGTTTATTCGAGATGCATTCCAGTTTAGGATATTGTTAGCTATGTGATCAGCTGTTTGGTTTTGACTCCTTGGTACATGTGTAAATGTGATATAGTCAAATTGTCTGCGTAATATTTTTGCACGCAAATATTTTCTAAACAGATGTGTATCTCTTGTCTCAAATGTTTGGTTTTATTGCGACACTACTAATTGGGAATCGAGGTAGACATGCATATGGCGTATGCCCTGATGGAGGGTATCACACATAATTCTAATGACAATGTCATATTTTTCCTGATTGTTTGTTTCTGAGCTAATGCACACATTGTTTAAGCAGAGTGGTGATTGGTTAGGGTAGTAAATGACCCAGGAAGCTACGACAAAACTTTGAGACCATCTTGATGCTTTATCAAAAAATCCGAAATAGGGTTCAGGTTGGTGATCCACGATGGAACTTTGAGCGCTTTTAAATAAGTCTTTTGGTCAAAAAAATTTAGTGGTTGGGGTTGTGTATGTTCACTCTAGGGAAGGGCCGTTTTGGCCCTTATGGGTAGAATTTATTGAGGTAAAGGCCATTGACGGGGCTGCTAAGGCATGTCCCATCTAGTTCCGTCAAGATGTATGCCCCCTGTCAGATGAATTTTTTTATCATGTAGGGTCCTTTCCACAAGTTTTCGAACTTTCCTGGCCCTAGGGATTCTTTTG
Organism: Pinus albicaulis; assembly: GCA_034641835.2. Taxonomy (NCBI): domain Eukaryota; kingdom Viridiplantae; phylum Streptophyta; class Pinopsida; order Pinales; family Pinaceae; genus Pinus; species Pinus albicaulis. The sequence continues at coordinate 948,015,312 of CM076571.1, read as the reverse complement.
CAACATCATAGCGGAGGACTAGTTCTCCCTCTATGAATGAGTGAGGGTTGATGTGGCAGTCGAATGATGCTTTTACCCTTTTCTTGTGGACCTCGTTGTGTTGCAGTGACTGCTGTCGACTTTCGTCAACAAGCTCTATTTGTACTAGGCGTTATTCTAGAGGTTGGGTCTCATCAAGGAGTTCGATGGTGGTATGAAAATTTGGGCTCTTGCAGAAATCAACACAGAAGAGTAAGGTACCTTGATTTTTTGCAACAAGAATAGGGTGGAAATCCTGGGATGTGGGGGCAGCTACAATCCTATTTCCGATATGTGATGATACCAATCGTATATGGTGGATCGTGTCATCGATGTTTGGTCGGGGAAGAATCTATGTAATGGGATTCTGCATGAGTGTGAGGTTGGGTTCCTTGCTAGGATGGTCAATTTCCGGTAGGTGGAAATTGTTTCTGCCGCAGAGGTGCCTGCATGTTTCCATTAGCGGGCATACCTCTGGTGTGTTATTTTTGCTAGTGCAAATATTACATGGTATCACTGTGCCAACGGAGTATATTTTATGGGAATCAACGCTACTCGACGTCCTGGATGTGGATGCTTGGAAAGGATCTATTGTAGAAGAGGTTTTCTTCTGCTTCCATGTCCATGTTGTTGGCTTAGTTGTGTCTAACCCTTTAGGGGAGTGTAGACTCAATGCTACGCTTGCCGCTCTTAGCTTGGGGAGGTGTACAAATTTAATTATATGGTGAAAGTGTGAACAAATCCAGCAATAGGTGCACGTGATCTTCCTTTGATTAGAGATAAGTTTTTGAGGGAGAGAAGAGACTATGCGAAGACTGTTTGCAAGGGGCTTCAGTTCTCTGCACTAGTTGACTCAGTGATCATTTAGGTCACACAGTCCACATGTTATCCTTGACTTAGCCTGGGTGATGTTTGGTTGGTGCATCATCCTGGTTTTCCCCAAGCCCCTGTGGGGGTGGGGTGTTGACCCAGCGGTGTATCTTCTATACCACTTACGGAGGTTGTCCTCCCTTTTTTCTATGGTATGAATCGTATCAATGGTAGGACGAAGTTGCGAGGCATAAGTGCAGTGTCACTCGTAATGATTGCCTTGTTATATTAGGCAGAATATCCTTAAGATGGGGGTTCTGTCATGCTCAGTTTGAGGTCTGGAAAGGAACCAGCATCGTAACGCTGCTAAATCAGGACAAGTGGCAACTGCATGATTAGGCGTTTTGCATAATTTGCATGCTGGTATTCTCTGTAGAGAGTGGTTAGGGGTAGCTAGGGGTTCCCTGATTGGTCACTTTTTGACTGACAAGAACATGATGGATCTGCTCATCACATCTTCTTAGGTTGTGGATTTGTCTGTGGACTCCGCATCCATGTCGTCTTCTTGGGAGAGGCGGAATATGGCAGAGCATAAGCTAGCGAGGGCTAGTCGGAATTGCGGGATATAGTGACAATTCTCCAAAAGGTGATTGTCGGTGCATAAGGGCATGTGAATTGTGCTGCCTGCAATCCAACGTAGTAAACCCTTTCTATATGATACTATCTGTGGATGAGTTCCAGGGCTGTGCACTCTTTGAGGAAGTGACCATGTTCATCGCATAGCATGCAATGTATAATGGGAATGACTGGGGGTCTTTCTTGTGCCCTTCGTTGTTCCTGTAGGTATAGGATGGTATGAGGTTCATTTCTGGATGCCCGGGTGGAGGGATCCTCTTGATAGGATCACTCGATGGCGTGTAAGGCATCCCTATATCACGGGATCTCTGGGAAATGGTGGGTATAGTGCCCATAGTTACTGCAGAGAGTGCATGCATGATTGGTACGTAGTGCTTTGCCTTTACCTTTGGTGGTAGGTTCCTTTTTATGGGAACGTGGTGTCATGATGTCTGTCTCAAAGCCAAGGAGTGGTTTTAATTCATCCAGCTCCAGAAATATATGGGTAGGGTGGCCTATTACTTCGCATACAGTGCAGACTGGTGATTCCCGTTGTATGGTGGGGGTCACCATCTTCTTTCCTCTCTTCTCGATTTTCTTAGCTGTGGTCATTGGTTTTGCAATGGGAATTTCCATTGCAAGGGCGATTTCGGCCGTTTCGGGGATGAGTGGGGCCTCATCAGGACTAAGGGGCTTCAATCCTATGGCAATGATGTGGGTGGCTCCTATCCTTTCTGGGGGAATGAGGTACCAAACTGGGATTTCTAATGATATGTTTGGTAATACCAGTGTTGCCAAAACCTACTGGGAGACGAAACCAGCTGGGGGGTAGAGGAAAGGGGTTTGGGAGGTGGTGTAGGCTCGAGAGGTTGTCGTGGCTAATGAATAAGTGCCATTATTGCTTGTGTCCATGTCCTGACTAGCTTCGGCGCTTAATGTGGACATCATGCACTCTGGATCCCCTGTGACATTGGGCGATGACTCAGGGATTATGAGAGGATCTCCTAGGAATGACCCTAGAATAGATGACGGTTGAATTGGTCGAGGCCATATTCTTGGTACTGTGAGAGAGCATCCGAGGATGTATCTACATAGGGTAGAATTACATCTGTGTTTGTTAGGGGTCACTTTTCGCTATGCGTCAATTTGTCTACAGTAATGATGCGGTCCTCATGGGGGAACATCATGATGCAAAAGACGGAGGAGGCTATGGAAAACATGGCATACCTATAACTCCGCTTAAGGAGTATATTATAGTCCAGGTGAGCATCCAAGACTTCAATGTCTATGTGGACCATCTTTTCGTCTAAGCAGACCGAGACATTTTGGTAGAGGCCGACGGGGGTTGATGGATGACTGTCGTATGCTTTAAGCGTAATGACTAAGGGTTTTAGTTTGAGAGACCCTAACTTCTGCCAAATTTTTTTGGACATGATGCACGGGGATGCACCCTTGTCTATGACACATTGGTGAATTGTGATATTATGGACTGACACTGGTATTTAAAAGGCGACCATGGAAGGAAGCCTAGGGGTGGCTTTGTCTAAGTCAAAAGCCATTAGGCGCGTATCGGTAGGGTCGATAGCGCCTAACGTGGAAAGTAGGGATTTCTGTTGTTTTGGGCATGACTGCAGTACTTCCAAAGATGACATAGCAGTGGTATATTGTGCTAAATCGTCCACATTACTATAACTATGGGCCACTTTGGAGTAGTTTCCTTCTCGCCTATTAGGTCCCTTTGCCATTTTTGGCAATGGTTCTATAGGCATCTTTGAAATGGTCAAAGGTGCAGTCGTTGTACTGGTACTTGCCCCTGATGTATTAGTGTTTGGTGGGGTGTCATAATTGTGATTCCGTGTTTGAAAAACATCTCTTCACTAGTCATGTAGATTTCATGGCTACTTTTCCCAGAGTCATCTGTATTTTTCTGCTGAGTGCTTACCGTACCTTGATGGGAGAAAGGTTCTTGCATCATAGCTGGTTGCTGGGAAGATCCTCCTTGTCCTCGGTTACTCTGTAGCTTCTTCAACTCGGGGAGATCGGTAGAGTGGTGAGTATAGTCACCGTACTCACCACATATCGAATAAGAATGGTTTTTTCGAAGAGGTGGCCTTTTTCTCTATCTCTAGGCATTACTCGACTCCTGGCTATGATTCCGGTTGGAGTTGCCTCCAGCCTAGGATTGCAGTGGGCATTGCTGGTTGTTTCCACCTTGTCCAGGGTTCCCTTTTGGCTTGTTTTTTGATTTTCTCTTCACCACATAGGAGGGTAGTTCTCCTAGTTGTATTGGTGTGGTTGGTTTTGGGACGACTACACAAATTTCACCTGTGCATTGGTCTGCATGGGCAGGTCTTGTGCTGAGGACTGAGCATAACGTTGTCCCTGGTTTTCACCTTGCTGTTGGAGGGGAGTTCTTCCATCAGTGTTTCTTTCTGTGTACTGAGTCCCTTGAGCCAGAGGATAAGGTCCTCCCTAGTGATACACTGGTGCCCTATTGGTCAAGTTTTACTGAGGCATATGATGACTTTGAAAACCAAGCTAAGATACATTATGGGTATAACTGTATGTGTAATCGGGGTTTTGACTGCTGCTGCCTAGGTAACCTTGTGTCAGTGACCCCATTAGTCTGTCTGTAGAGTTCGATGCGCTTGGAAATTCTTGATAAGTTTGCAAATGCGGGGCGTTAGGCAAGATGTTATAAATGTATCCTAACTGCGTATATATCAGCTCAAGATATTGGGATTTGCTAATGGCATCCTCTTCGGATGTGGGCCTTTACTATGCCACATCCTTTGAAATCTCTGTCGTAAGAGTTTTCAGGAACAAATCTAAAAGAATCGATCATCGAGTTTAGCTTTACATAAACTACGACACCACCTCCACTCATGGAGATTTTCCAAGATATGGACGGCGGGGGTCTGTCTAAAATGAGTCAGTAATTCCATTCCGGAATCATGGTGAATGGGTAACTGAAAATATGTTAGGAATGCAGTGGCAAGGGCGCCAAGGTTTCCATGTGAAGTTGAGGGTTTCTCCACGTACCACTTCGCGACTACTCCAGTCAGAGTGCGTTGAAATAGTCTCAATCAAATAGTGTCGTCAATGATATTGTTCGATGATCACCATAGGTAGAAGGTCATGACATGATTACCCAGGTCTTCCACTTTCTTTCCTTCGAACTTTGGTATATCTAAAGGGAGCTTCGTGGGCACGGGAGGCCATGTAGGGTTGTTTGAAATGGGGTCATTCATTATCTTGGTTAAAGCAAGTAGATTCAACGAAGCTAGGAAAGGTGACTGAGAGGTTGATGCCATTGCAATGTGCGAAAACACAAAGTTCTGGTTAGGAAGAGGGTTGGTCTGTGATGTACCCTGTTGTGTATTCAGTTGGCATCTCGAATGGGATGCACTCCTTTGCCCCATAGGGGTTATGGGAGGAGTGGTCTGTGGTGTGGTGTTGGAAGACTGACTCAGGTTCCCAACTATGGATGCCCCAATAAAGGATGAACCTATAATGGTGGCAGCATTCCGTCTTTGACCCCTAAATGGTGAAAGACCTAGAACCCCTCCTGGTAATGGGGGGAGGTCCAAAAAATGCCTAGATCGACGAGGTCCCATTGGGTCCATTCTGGTGTTGACCAGGTTACATTTTAGAAAAATTTGAGAGGATAGAGTCTATGATCAAATCAAAATTCTTGTCACATACATAAAACAAAGTGAAAACTAAAATAAATTTCCCTTTAAATTAATCTATGTGATCAAGCAATAAAAAAAGTGGTTTTTGTTTGTTTGCATATGATACTAAAAATCCTAGAATACCTATTCGTCCTCACACACTCAAATGTAATTGGGCTTTGAGAAGATATCTTGCGAGTGCTCACACAATGTCTCGTAAGAGCTAGCGATGCCCCCAGTCAGCCGAAGATAATCCACCAAGGTAAGGGTAGAGGGTTTGGCGCTTGCCTGCACTGTCACCTATAGGGAAAGGATGCTCTAGCTTTGGTCTATAAGTACCACCATCCCACGTGAGCATTTGATTCTTGGGCTTCTTGGTAAGTCAGCTAATAGTACCGAGTATCAGCCGGGTCAGGTAGCCCCAACTGATACTGCATGCACTGCGCCTAAGCCTAACCCCCTTTGAAACGGGTCTCTGTCGTGCTCGAGTTTTCTTTTCCGTGGGCTGATAGGTGGATTTGAAGCTCCCTAAATAGTCAAATTCTAAGTTTCAAGATGAAGAGTGATCAAGGTGGCTTATTGGATGCCAACCCCCTTGATCCTAACTTAAGCTATAAATTCTTTTGTGACCCCTGTGGGGAGAATTTATTGAGTTTGGTTAAGTTAGTTTTAGGTGTCTTTGCTTCGCTTAGTGAGTGAATGTGTGTGAGCAAAAAGTGGAAAAGCACATAGTTTGAACGTGTGGATATTTGATGATCCTTTTCAAAATCCCCTATTTAAACTATGTTGTATTGTTCCTGGCTCAAAAGAGAAACATGTGCGGATTATGGGCCGCTTTCTATTTTCCTAGTTAATCTATGTGATCAAGTATAGGGAGATGGTGAGTTGTGAATAGGGAGCATTCATATGCCTACCTAGGATCACTGGAGGGTGAAAAGGTAGCAGAGATTACTTTCTCTTCTATAAACAATTCAATCCTAGTCCTGAAACTCCTAGTGCAAAAATTTAACTAAACTAATAACTTTTACACTAGAAAAAAGAAACTAGCTATGCATGCGTGGTCTTGGGCCACTTACTTTGGCTAGTTATCTATGTGTGTTGGTACTAAAATTTGCAAAACATAATTTTTTTTCGGAATGCAAGTTATTTTTCCACCCTACTTAAACTATGTGTGAACTTTGCAAAAATTAACTTGAAGTAAAACTGACACTAAGCCTACAAAAAGCAACTGAGAGTGAGTTTTAGCAAGCTTTGGGGTACCACAACCAGTGCTGGCAGGTGTGTTAGGGGTTGCCAAGCACTTTACAAGCAGGAAAAGACAGAAACATGGGAGAAATTTCTCATTTTGTATTTTGCGCGCAAAAGGTTGAAACATGTGCGATGTCTACATGGGTCAGCTCTCAATGCGTGCCCTAGGCGCGTTTGTGGGAGGAAAAAGTGTGCAAAGTCCTGCAAAAGAATTTTTTGGAGATGTTCTATTTCATTCTGTCACTTGGGATGAACTAGGGACTGCAAGAGAAATCAGGGGAAATTCAGCTCCACTCTACAGCACAGACAGAGGTCTCTGTCAAAAAAGGTACAACCACATAAACTTGGTAATAAATGTCCCCAGTGGAGTTGCCAATCCTGTTGGGATGTGTTTGGTGCACATATGTGTAGAATCAAACCAACTTAAGGGGTGTGGTCTACCCAATTAAGTTATTGGTAGAAGGCAGAAAAAGAAGTGGAGTCAAGCAAGTTAGTGGAACAAGCTAGAATCATAAGCATACTAGATAGAGAAATAGCATGCATATATAAACTAAACTAAACTAGAAACTAAAAAAAATAAACACGAGCTCTGAAAAGAGTCAAACGACAACAATAATATGAATGGTGGCTCTAGGCCCCTCTTATTGAGCGCTGGTAGTAATAAGAGAGAAAATTTACCCTCTTGCCAAAGGCCCCCTAGAACATGGGTTCTAAGTCCCGATGCAAGGATGTTTTTATCCCAAGCTTTCCTCGGTGTAGTCTCCCTCTCTCTCTCTACTACATTGGACTGAACTTGTTGGATGGAGAACAATTGAGTCCCCTCTATCTTTAGCTCCGGAAGACACACTGCTGGTATTGCTTGGGAAATTCTGGCGAGCATAACAATGTGTTCACCCATTCTTCATCTCATGGTGGCCTTATATAGGAGATTTCAAATCCTCCTTTCCTCTCTAGGTACATTGTGGATCGTGACCCAAGAGAGGGGTATAATTCCTTTGTGTGCTCCAAATATTCCATTGTGTGCTCACTTGGTGTCTAAGGAGGCGTTGGTGGCTGTCCTTAGGCAGCATCAAGTGAGGAATCACTTGTCCTATGCTTTGTGTGGTCCCAGAAAGCGACATTTTGTCACTCAGGATTGCATGCATTTCCAGACATAAGGCGCGTAAAGGCGCTCTTCACGAAGGATAATGCATGCAAAAACATTTAGGACTTGTTCAAATTTGATTTTTCCTCAGACCTTAGATATTTTTAAATACTTTCCAGATTTTGTAATGTCTTCCAGCCCTGTAAATCCTTCTGCTTGACATTAGATAATGTCGTCTTCTGTTGTACGATTTTCCAGTGTTAACACCATGACTTGTCAGTAAACTTCATCTACCTCTATGTATTTGCTGAATGTGGGCCTAGTCAGGAAGATGTGTCTCAGTTCATGTTGGATGAATATGTCATTGCTCAAGAGTTCCACGACAACTTTCCTAGTCATGTTTCCTTTGACGTTGGAGAATTTTTTTGTGTCTTTGGCTGTCTCCTTGAGATTTTTCATATAATCTCTTTTCTGGACCAGTTTATCATTTATGACATACAGAGAATGCAATCCTTTGGCCCTTAAGGGCTCAATTCTATTGAAGAACCTAACATTTTCTATGTCCAATTCGTGACATCTATCCTCTAGTTGTCTGACCAAATTCCTCTTAGTGAGGACCCTTTTCACTTCTAGTATAGTCTTTATTCTGTCTTGCACATCCAGTTCCTCAAGCTCAAAACTTGTTTTAGAATTTAGGAATTTTATGATCTTGGGAGTTCTGGTGGGCATATTTCCCAACTCCTTATTTGATTTTTAGATGGCTACCCGACATATGTCAATCAACTCCTTCTGCTCAAATATAATGTGGATGGAATGCCATATTACATCAATCGACTCCATGATACTCCCCTAGATAATCAGCTTCATTTTCCCCAAAATATTACTAGCTGAGAAGTCCATTTCTACCTTCTCTAACCTCTCAATATGTTTCCTGGCTATTTCATGGGTAGTTTTAGATCTTGCCTTCTGATCTCTCCAGATGCCAATCTGTGCTTCCAACTTCTTGATCCCTTGATTCTGGAGGGTCATGCTCTCCATGGCCTTGGACAACTGATCTATCCCACTTGATGTCCCAGTAGTTGTTGGAACAACAGATGGAATTGATGCTATAGGCACAACATCCAAAGAATGAGTGCCACCTGGGTTGCTTCTTCTTTTTTTTCAACAGTTTTTCCATCTCTATCTCCATTTGTTTGAGAAATTCTTACTGCTTCACTATTAACTTCATCATTTCAGACTTCTGCATTTCATTTGCTTCTATATCCTTTGTCAAAGGATCTTCAGTGGCTGGCATCTTGAACTGCTTTCTCAAGGCAGCAATATCAACATTTTTCTTCTTTAGAAGCTCTTCCATTTCTCCCGCTTTGGCTGGATCAAAACCACTTTTCACAATTAATTCCTCCAATGACTTGATCTTGGCATCCTTAGAAAAGGAGGAGATCTTCTCCATCTTGAGCTGAGACTAATAATTGGACAGGTCACCTACAGCTTTGCCAAATTCATGGCAGTGCTTGTCAATGTGGAGGCCACCATCTCTCCAGTTTATTTGTGTAGCTCCATCTGGTCAATTGGGTGGATATTTTGGGTATCGAATTTGAATGATGTCTTCTTGTATTCTTATGATATTTGAGGCTGTGGGATTTGAGCTTCTAGGAATGCCATTTACATTTCCCCCTTCTCAGTATCGAAGGCTGACAACAACCTACTTTGTGAACTTGGTGTTTGCTTCCAGAATTGGTTGTAGGTGTTGGTCTTTAGCACCTCATTCTTTAACTTGATTTCTTTGAATATGTCATAGAAAAAATTTTCTTGGCCTTCTATATCAGGCCTAGAAGTAGATGCATATAGACCATGTTGCTGAATATACATTGTGGTTGAAGATATAGGGGAGGCCATTGTTTGACCACCTTCTGGAGATGATCTAGGGGTGTCTATGATGTGTATTACTGTCTGCTGCTTTGATTCAGCCCCTTTAACAATCTCCATATGAAATTTGGACCTCTTCCTCTATTTTAGCTTGAATTATTTGCTAGAGCTATCAGTCACCGCAGGTGACTGATCCTCTCTTGGCCTTTTGCTTCTTATTTCTTTCTCTGGCTCTTTCCCCTTGTCTTCGTTATCTCCAATAGCATTCCTTTCTTGTGTGGTTGGGGTTTGAATGCTTTAGGTGGAAATCACATGTTTTTCATCTTCTTGCAGTGTGTTGGCCACCCATTCTGTTTTATTTGCATATTGTTCAATTTCAGGCCTGTGTGTATGGACATAAGGTGTTGACTTGTTTTCCACCCTCTTCTTGGAGATGATCCCTGGAGGGTAATAAGACCAGGTGATTTTATCTTGAACTGGGACTTATGCTTTGCAAATACAAAATGCATCTCATCTTCATTTATCATTTGTCTTGTATATTCCAATGCAAATATCCTCAGGGAGAGGAACTTTGGGAGTTTGCAGGGGCTAGTTCACACCCATAAACTTGGATCTCTGTATAATTTTGGTACAAATACCAATCTGCTGACCTTACTTGATCTGTCAGCTCCATAATTTTCTTGAATTCTTCATTCACCCTTGGCTCTGTTGTACTGTTGAGTGTGATGATGTCTAGATGTACAAATGCATCCACAAAATCCTTGTATGAGTAATGTTTCTGCTCCTTCTGTTATCACCAAATTGAATTTGATTGGCTGCTCATAAAACAACTCAGCACAACTATTTGAAACCACTTCTAACTGAACATTAGCTTCTTCAATTTGAGAGGGCTCTCTCAACGAGGGTTTATGATTTTGAATAATGATAGTACTAGATGGCTAACTCTATAGAAGTTGTAACTTGTTTTGTATGATTGTAGGTTGAAAAATTTAGGCTTGCTACCATTGGGCTTATGGAGTCAACAATCAATAGTTTCAGTGACAATGGTTCTTCACATGGAAGCTAAGGCAGATAGAGGATTTTTAACCGAGGCAACTCACAAAAAAACATAGGAAAACACAGTCATTTCATCATTAAAGGAAGTCAGAGAATAAAATTATGAATTCTGAGTAATTAGAGATGAAATATACTACAAGTGATAAAACATAAAGATACAGATCAATAAGACTTCAAAAACCTCATGAGAATCCCAGATCTAGAAAAAAGAATGCCACTTTGTATTACTGATAATGGTCAAAAACATATAAGCAGCAATTTGGTGCAAATGTTCTCCAACCTCTTGCTCTTCGATGTTTAGTCTATAAATATACATTATTTACAAAGTAGATGATCTGCCTAAGTGTCTAGATCTTTGAATTCTACTCTAACACCTATCTTAACTGAAACCACTAACTTAAAACAGAAAAATGACAACTATCTTTAAAGAAAACAAACTCATAATAGGACTCTATCTCCTATTTATTACATTCATTTATCATATCAGTGAAACAGTTACATAATGGTTACATAATGAATGTAAAACGCTCAAAAAACAAGCCACCATAATTCACCAACACTTTACATCTTCAAATCACCCCTAGATCTGTGGAACACAATCATGCTTTTTAGGGATGGATGATCTTCACTTTCAACGTTGTTTTGTTTGATGCGCTGGTTGTCTGGCACTCATTTTGAGCCATGAATCTCTGCTGGTATGGTCCAATGACATGATGGAGGTCTCTAGCTGGAAAATGTGCTGTTGAGATGTTCAAAATTCTTCAAAATATCCTCGCTACGAAAACAGGGTAGTTTAGGCAGTTTCATAGTGAGTTTTAGTAGCGTGTGAAAACTTGCTTTTCCATCTATCTTTTTAACTCCTTTTTTGTTACAACACCTATATTATGCCAATAAACCTTGAAAATAGTCAATATCCCTTCATAAAACTTCACAAAACTGAGTTTTAAGGCAAAAAAACACCTACAAAACTTTTCGTAGCATATTTCTGGCCTCAAGCTTGAGGTGCGCTACGAAACTGTGCAAAAAACCAAAATTTGCTAAATTTAAAATTTTCTTCAAAAATTTTTCTCTAGCTAAAAAATTTGGGTTCTCTGCATGTTATTAACCTCATCAAACTAATGAGGAACACAATCACCATCACCTTACATATTTAAAACATCTTTGCAGATTTTTCCTGTTTTTTCTGAAAAATAGGTCCTAGAACAAAGCTTATATCTTCGAATCCATGATGTATTTTGCAAAAAGGGAGGAGGTTTTTGTTAATAAGAATTTTATAAAGAAAAAACTCTCTTGGGTTTTTGAAAAAAATCTCCAGCTGTCCAGAATATGCATTAGAAAACATGTATAAAACAGGAAAATTTTGAATTCTAAAAATAGGTCCCAAAGACACCTTTGAATCTCTGAATTTCTAGCACCTATGAGAAAAGTGAAAGAGGTTATTGTTCCTTGTTCTATGATTGATAATAAACTCTCTCATGTTTGAAGAAATAATCTCTATTCATCCATAATATTCTTTTTAAATTGACTGCTCCCACAGTCCAAAAACACAACAAATACCCTTGTAGCTGTAGCAAATTCAAACAACCTAAATTGATGAATTCTTCAGCAAAGTTAGGGTCCTTCATGAATAGCTTAAGTTCATGATCTCCTATATAACCACAAAGCCTCCTTTTTTTGTCTTCTCCTTCAAGGCCATCTTACTTTATAACTAAGCTGCCCTCTTAAAAATGTGACACTTGTAAAGACAAATTGGATAGCAAGCTGCTTGGTGTGGTGAGGCAGCTCTCAAACAGTGATAGTGAGAAGCTTCACATGCAAGAATGAATGCTAAATGAAAAATAATAGCTTAGGGTAAACTTTTCAAGTTTATTTTGATCCAACATTAATTAATCCAAAATTAATTTTCACATACATGAAGGTTCCCCAAGGAGTAGTAAAAGCGGTTTTGTGATGATCATCAAGATGCACCAACAATTGAGTATACCCTGAAAAGCCATCTAAAAAAGAAATCATTCTGGAGCCCACTACCATTTGCAATATGTGGTCCATTTTTTGTAAGGGGTAGTTGTCCTTAAGTGATACTTTGTTTAGGTTTCTAAAGTCAATGCAAAGCCTGATTTCACCTGTTTTCTTTCTTGTAGGCACAATATCGGATACCCATTCAGAATATCTGATTGGAACTATGATTTTGGCATCATAAATCTTCTTGATCTCCTTCTCAACCAAGGGCATTAGGACAGGATTTATCCTACGCAATTTATGTTTGAAAGGTTTTTTGTCCTCCTTGATTGGGATCTTGTGTTGTATATAATAGTATCATAAGATTTCAGGTCCTCATAGCTCCAAGAAAACACATCTATGAACTCTTTAAACAAAGCAATGTATTTCTGTTTTGTACTCATTGACAATATATTTAATAAATTTATCATCTTGGGATCTTGTTCACTGCCTAAATTGCATTCTTCAATGTTTGCCTCTATTGGTTATATCTTTTGTTTTTTGGCCACATCATTGAAATCAAACAATTCCTCTAAGAGACAAGTCCTCTAGGCAGGATATTATTCTTGAATTGGAGTACTTCAAATTCCTCTTTTTCTGGGTCTTTATGTATTTCTCTTCTATGTAGGGTTTCATTTGTTGCAATATTCACATCAAAACCATGAGGTGGTTCATCCATACTTCTTTGTTCCTTAGTGGGGTGATCTTCTTCACAATCTAGGTCCAATTTTCACTGTTCAAATTCACCCTTAGATTACAGGAAAATCTCAATTTGTTTGTCATTACCAAAGACCTGCCAATATTTCATGTTATCAAGTACTGTTGGACGGTGTTTAACCTGCGCTATGTATTGCTTGTTGAGACGAAGAAATTAACAGGTACTTACTGAAAATGCTAGGCCATTGGCAAGAACATTTTGATTTCTTGGAATCACAGCAAGATCATACTCTTCAAATGTTTTCAAAATATCAAGAGAAGCATTTCTGTATGCTCTCAATCTGGGGTGTTTGGCTGAGTATTATCCTTTGATCTATCTAATGACCAGCTCAGAATCCCCATGCACAGAAATTATTTTGGCCCATTATATTTTGAGAAATTGTAAGCCTAAGAGAAGTGATTCATATTCTGCTATGTTGTTGGTGCACTGAAAATTGATTTTGTAAGAAGAAATTTCTGCATGATTATTTCCAGTATTGCAGACCCACACTCCTGCCCCTAAACCTTCTTTGCCACAAGAGCCATCAAACCTCATGTTCCACAAAGGCTCTAGTCCAGCGTTGGGTTGTATAATTTTCATTTGACTTTCATGCTCTTTATTCTGGTACTTATCTACTTCAGAAATTTGTGCACCAATGTCTCCATCATTATAGAGGATGAAGGAGTCAAGGTCGGAATGAACATAGTAAAGAGGATAGTTATGTCGTTTCTCTTGACTGCTCACCATGTATTTCATTAGGGTTTTCCTATACAGCCTTCTCTGTTGGTATAACATTGGTATTGTAGCATAAGTCATATCCATTTGAAGGGTCCCTTATAACTTGGACCCCCATGAGGGTGGTAACAACATGCCATACTTGGGAGGGATGTCAGCCACTACTATATCCATCACTCAACTCTTGGATGGTATCTGAGATAAAGTGATATAGAGATCTTTTGATGAGACCTAAGAATTTAACCTTGCTAGAATAAAATGAGTATAAATCTGTATAGGTTCTGGTTACTTCAATGCCAATTTGCTCCATAACTTCCTTTGGCATAAGATTATGTGATGCACCAGATCTAACATGGCATTATGGAGGATTTTGTCATGAAAATTCAGGTTGATATAAAATGAGGGAACACCTCCTTCCTGGGATTTTTTGTGGTCCTCTGATTTGGCAGATTGGTAGACCAAACAACAAGGCAACATTAGACCAGTCATTGGAGTCCTAGGACCTAGCCTTCCTGGACTCAGAGAGGGCTCTCTCTATTATGTGAAGGATGTGAACTTGTTTGCTTTGGATGATTGATTTTAGGCTAGTTGTTAAGTGTAATTTGTTTGTTTTTTTTCGGTTGGGATAATATGACTAAGTAGGATAGGTGGAATGAGAGGTTGTCAAATCAATAGGGCTATGGGGTCAGATGAAGTCGAGGGTGTCTAAATGATGAAGAAGAGTTTATTGCAGGGCCGATTTAGCAAGGTTAATGGATCCTTTAGGTGATGTATGAGGTGTAATGAACATTAAGTTTGGGAAAAAACTAAGAGGTCTTAAACATATATAGTTTGAAAGAAATAAATCATGAGGTAGGGCAAACCATTAATCTCTATGGACAATACTCAAACTGATAAACATGTAAGATGAACATTCCGGTGAAACATAGAAGCATTAGAATTCCTAACTTTAGAAATTCACCTTCAACTTTTGGGAAAACACATAAGATTAAAGAAAAAGAAAAAAAACTCAATTTATGGAGAGGGAACTCCTAAAAAACATATATCAAGTTATTGGGAACTCTAAAATAAGTTGGTAAGCATGAGCAAAGGGCAAGATCAAAACGAGACCTCTTTGTCTTAACCTAATCAATCAATATTCCATAGAAAAGCTTCAAGATGGGGTTTTGAAAACTTTAAATAAGCAGGGCATACCATGTATCATACTTATAATCTAGCATACTAACCATTCATGAAACAAAAACAAGTTTTAGTGGGCCTAAGGAGCAGTCAAGAATTCCTTGAGATGACTAAAAGAGGAAAACGTCAAGGCTATAACAAACAGGAGGTTTGAGGTGCTTCCATGAGCATGTCTCAACCTATACTTTTATGATATATAGCAACCAAGAAGAATGAAAAAGAAATGAGAACAAAAAAAAATTAACAAGTTAAGAAAACATCACCATTCACCAAGCTATGGTATCCTGCAAACATGCTTCTCCATCATCAAGCCAAACAAGCCATTCATTCACTTCATAAAACCAATTTCTTCTCCAAGCTAGTAAAACCATGTATTTCTCTTAAACACATCAAGTCCCAACTGTTTACAATGAATCCTCATGCCTTATATAAAAAACAATGAAGAGGAGAGCCATAGAGAGTAACTATAAGCCTATTGGCCCAAAATAAATATCCTAAGTTGTCCTTGAGGCTTTGCAAAGCCCAAGGTGCAAAAATATCTAAATAAATATCTTTTCCGACTATAAATGGAAATAAAATTGAATTTTAGGCCTGACATGCCTAAGAAAAATTTCCAAACACACATCTTCCCAGCCACACACAGGAGCGCAGCACACTATGTGAAAAATTTGAAAACTTGCCAGAAGCGCAGTGCAGAAATATGCCTTTTACAACAGTGTTTTGGAGGCCTTCCCGATGTTGAAAAAGGCTTCGAGATGGCTCGTTGGAAATCCCTTGAAGTCTAATTTCCAGATCTACCTTTATTTTTTCAAGCTGACCTCCACAAGTTACCCAAAAAGTGGAAAAATCCAAGACTTCCAGGAGCGCAACACATGCTCAAAAAAGTGGGCAGAAAGGTGAAAAAATGAGTGTTTTTGACCCTTTTGAAGGGTCAAAACAACTCCAATTGAGCTGAAATTTGGTGAGCATACTCCTCTTGTGATGGGGAATCCAAAAATGTAAGCTTCTCCTTCTGAAGATGCCTTGGGAAAAAGTGCAGCACAGGGTGTGCTACGTTCGTAGGCTCAAAATTTGCAAAAAACAAATACTTATTCATTTTCCCTCAAAATTGGTAGGTAGGTGCCTCATGGGTCCTTGGAGACCTGTATAGAAACTTGGTCCAAAATTCCAATCCTAGCTTGGTATTTTTCATCATTTGGTGTCGGGCCCTCATTTTGGGTAGTTTTGAGCCTTTTCCTTGCAAAGTGATATCTCCGTTTATAGTGCTCAATCATCCTCCTTTGCAAGCTCAAGTCTTTTTTGGCATTCTCTAGTTTGGCCTCTAGATGTATGTTGGATCTCTCAAGCCATGATTCCATGTTATGCTCAATTTCCATGGCAAGGAGTTCAGTGAGGGGAAATTGTTGTGCTTGGGCTGATTCTTCCTCTCTCTGTTTTGCCAATGCTTTCATAAGACCCACAGTCTTAGGTCTCTTTCTAGTCTAGCCCTCTTCACCACTATCCTCCTCATAAGTGCCCATGTATTCCTCTAACTGCACTTGTGACATTTGAGCCTCTTTCTGATATTTGAGTGCCCTTGCTTCATAGATGGCCATCTGGCCACTCATTTTCTTGTTCTGCATCTACAAAAAGTGAATGAGATCCGTAGACCTCTCTAACTCAAATTCCAATTCTTTGATCTGTGCATTCCGGTCTTGTAGAAGAGAGTTTACTATCCTTGTCTCATTTTCCTCATCAATGTCTATGTGAATGAGCTCAAAATCTCTTTCTTCTTCATGATTGTCCTCTTCCTCTTTCACTTGTTGTTTACCTTTATCTTTCATTGGAGTTGAGGAGGAGTGTATGGCCCCTTGCCCTTTGGAGGCAACAAACACATGTCTCTCTCCTCTTTGATAGGTAATGGTGAAAGGTGCAACAAGTTTCACTTTCAAAGCTTGATCACTAGTGACCTTAGGACTATTTTTCTCTTCATGGATGATCTCTGTGTGTGCATCTTCCTTATATTTCTCTTGGTTTCCCTTTTGATCAACATATTCACTATCCTTTATGCCATTATGACTGTCAAGATCATTAGGACTGTCCTCCTCTATTTTTGCAATGTTAGAGGCACTTTGATCTTTGTTGGGCACATCTTCATTTCCATGACTGTCTTTTTCCTCATCTTTTGACCCACTGTACCCATTGCTAAGTTGATCCTTTGTATCATTGTTTGCATCCTTTGTAGGGTCACTGTCTTCCGTACCTTCATTAGTTTTCCCATCACTGTGAGGGTCCTTTCTTTCTTCACTAGGTGAGTTCCTTTGGCTGATCTCTCCTTCACTACCCTACTCATTATCTTCATTATTTAGCCCTTTGTCATCATTTTCTTGCCCACGGAAAACAACTTGAAACTTTGCTTCTTGGCTGTCTTTGTCATTCTTGTCACTATCATTTTTGTTTTCTTCATTTCTTTCATATGCCTCCTCCCCACTGTCTTCATATGTATTTTCAGTGTCATTGTCTTCATCATAAGACTCATTGTTTTTGCTCTCTTTCTCATCATGAGGCTCACTAATTTCAACTATGTTTTCCTCTTTATCAACACACTCATCTTTGTCACTGCCTTTGTTAATTTCTTCTTGGTCATCCCCGTCTCTGCCACCTTCCTCTTCTTTAATTTTTTCTTCATTTTCATCATCCTTTCCCTCACTGTTTTCTTCTTTTTCATCACTGCTTTCTTCTTGGCCATCACTGCTTTCTTCTTGGCCCTCACTTCTTTCTTCATTTTATGATTTCTTAAGGGAAGGTGAATGAGGAAGGTCTATTTGAGGGAATGATTCATGTGAAGAAGATGAACCAAGGTCAGTGGAAGGTGATGGAGTTGTGTGAGGAGGATTTTGAGATGATGATGGAAGACTTTGCAGAGGAGTGGGCTGTGTAGTTGTGAAATCATTGTGGGTGATGAAAACCTCCCAGGGGATGCCTTGTTGTTCTAGTTGGTGTGAGATAATCACTTTGATGAGGGAATGATGAAAAAGGCTTGAAATTTGTTGGGATGGAGGCCTTTTCTGCATGATGGAAGACATTTTCTCAATACTTTTGCAAAGATAGTAGGGCATGTGTAGCAGCTTAGTTTTGGTGAAGTGCATGAGGAGCCTTATGTGGTATGAATAGACTCTGGAGAACCTGCCCTCACAGGTGAAGTATTTCATGATAATCTTCATGAGGAGAGCATATCTATCCAATAGATGAGAGAAGGGGAACATAGTTTTACAGTCAGCTTGACAACTTGGTTTCAAGAATGGGTGATAGTGGCTTAGGTCTAGATACTTTTGTTTGAACCACCTTTCTCCTATGCAAGGCATTCAAGTGGCCCCGGAGATGGTATAGGAGGTCAACTCAAATTTTACCCTGGCTAGGTGTACTTGATGTTTATGAAGGTTTAGGGCAAAGAGCTTGGTAAACTGAGGGTGACTTTGGAGCTTTTGTACCTTTTCACAGAATTCATAGCAGCCCAACTCTTGAAAAAGGGTCAAAATAGTAGGGGAGGTTATCAACTCTTCAATGTTTATAGGTTCAAAGCTATTTGGCAACCCTCCCTTCCTTTGCTTCTTTTTAGGCCTTTGAGTCACCTCATTTATGTCAAAATTCTCCTCTTCAGACATTTTGTCTTTCTTTATCCCTGCCCCAAGAACCTTAAAGAGAAATGGCTCTACTAGTGAAATGATGTGGAAAGAGGTTAAAGGAGATGATGATTTCTCTAACTAGGTCAAGGCATAGTAGTGTGTAGGTTTAGTGATGTCTTTTAGGATTTAACTGCCTTCTCTAACACCATTTCTCAAAATTTTGAGTGACCTTATCTTTAGAAAACCATGCATATGTAGGAAAAAGGTTCAAAATACCTCTTGAAACGCCTCCACAGTAGAGAAAATGGCTCAAAAAGCAGGCTGCAAAATAGTGGCAGGAGCACAGCACAGTGGCAGGAGTGCAGCATAGTGGTTGGGTGGCTCGAGTCACTCCTCAATGGGCATGTCATGCAGAGTCTGGAGCAGTGAAAAGATCACAACACGGTGTTGGGTGTCTAAACGTGCCCTCGTTCAGCGATTGCAGTAGTGGTAGGAGCGCAGCATGGTGTCGGGTGGCTAAAGGTGCCCTTGTTCAGTGGCTATAGTAATGGCAGGAGCGCAAAGCGGTGTCGGTTGGCTCGGGCGTGACCTCGTTCAGCGTTTGGAGCAGTGGCAGGAGCACAACACGGTGTCAGGTGGCTTGGGCTACTCTGAACGGGCCTTCGTGTAGGGTCTGAACGCCGAGCACAAATGCAGGAGCGTAGCGCGCTGTGTATATTTACACCGTGAGACTCTATAGGTGTGCAACACGACTCTATAGGAGTGCAACGCTTGAAAAATTTCACTCGAGGACTTCTAGCAAAAAATTTGAAAACCTTCACTGTTTGTGCAAATGAGCAAAGGAGCAGGGAGATGTTGCTTTGTGAGGGTTTTATACATTTTGCTAAAAATCAAAGTTGAAACCCTCTTTATAAGGTTTGTTCTTTTTTCCCTTTTCTCACTGTGCCTTTCAACCTTTTTTGGAAAAAGAAACTGTTTTTTACTTTAATACCTATACACAGAAAACTCATTATTTTTTCCATTTCTCCCTTTGACTGATATTCTTCCATGTTTTTATTTTTGAGGAAACGACCTGTTGGTGGAAGAAATACCTCAGTAGTAAGTATAAACAGCGATTTGGTTTTTGAGATGTGCCACCTTTATGGGAAAAGTAAACTAGGGGTAAATCTATTTCTTTGGCCATTTAGACAATGATATATGTCTAGTGAGGGAGGTGAGATCTTGAGACATTTTTGTGTTTTTCTGGCCACTTCTGATCTTGCAGGTTCCTACCTAGTCTTTGTATTTTGATCACTATTTATTTTTTAATTTTGGACAGCTCCCCTTATCAATAATGACCCATGTTTGTCTCTTTTGGCCCCTGGAATATGTCTCTATCTATTCTTTACAGAAAATGGCCTTTGAACTAACATTTCTTGTCTCATCCTGCTGAGACCCTTCATCATCTTTATGCCTTTGGTGTAGTGGAGTATTTATCTTCATGTCTTCCCTCCTTATTATTCTTTAAAAACTCGGATTTTACCCTTTGCTGAGGTGGCGTTAATGCTTGTCTGCCAAACCCTATAAGGTAGCTTGAAAATCCTTGAAACCATCTACTGTGATGAAGGAGGCTTCTTTTTCGCTATTTTGACCCTCTTTGTCTATCTTCCCAATCTTCTGAGTTTTTAGGGATACTTTGGAAAAACAAAGAGTTTCATCTCCTGAGTTGTCAAAAAGACACTTATCAAACTCACTATTTATGTCTAAAAGCCTACAATGATCATTTGAAGGGTTTTTAGGTGTTATTTGCCTTTGTAACCTTAGCATTTCTCTATTTGCTTGGTTAAAACAGTCACGAATCTTGATTCACATCCAAACACATACCTTGTTTCTTTCTTCTAGGTTGTGAATGGTCCTTTCATGATGATCCTCCTTTTTTACCTTACCTCATGGCTAATCTGATGGCTTTTTGGTCTTCTTCGCAACAATGTAAGCAAATGGTAGCTGTCCCTCTACAAGATTCATGCTTGAAGCCAAACAAATTTTTAATGATCTTTTTGATTGATGTACAATGTTGCTTATGTGCCACTATCTTTTAGGACCTACATGGATCTTTTGATGGGAAAAATTTCATAACAATCTCTCATGAGATCATGATCTCCCTTGTAAGCTTTAGCCTATTGTATCTTACTACCAGCTGTGGATGCCTTTATGAGCATTTTAGGTCTCCTTCTTTGCCTCTGTTTCTATTGTTGACCATTTGCAAAACATTCCTGCAAAAATGCTTGGACATGGTAAATTTCTCCTTTGCAGGCTTACTGCTTGATCAAGAGGATATCTTTGGAGGTCTTTGATATTCTTTGGACAGTGATAAGCTTCATTCCTTTGTTATCTTGACTTCACCTCTGAATATCTATGGAAATAGTGGATTCAAAACCATGATAGTGCATAACCTAGGTGACCCTCTTTAAATTATTGTAATGCCCTTGGAATAGGTTTTTTGACTAAAAAATTCAAACAGGATTTGGATGAGGAGACAAGGTTTTTGACACTCTATTATGCACTATCATCCTAGACAACTAGAAAACCTTGTTTTACTTCAAAGGGATTTAGAGAGGGAGTTTTGACAACACTATTGCTTGAGGCACTTGGTGAGTAGGGGAAAAATTTTGGTTTACCTGGCAAAATAAGGTATGAAAATAGAGGGCTTAGGCAAACATAGACATAGTGTCATAGGTAGAGGTGGAAAAAATAGTGAGAGTGTGGGACACTAGTCCAGGATTTGGTCTTGTCTGGATGATAGATTGGCAATGCTTTGACAGGGAAGTAGGATAGTGAAAAATTTCTCTTTGAGGAGATTTCTAGAACTCACATGATTCTTGAATTTTTTTCTAGAAATCTAGGACAAAGCATTTAGTCATCTAAACAAGCACAAATTATTTATGACTAACAATGGCTCCACTTGGGGAGGGTAGCTCCTTTTCAGGAGGTGTCTAGAATTTCAGATCTCTTGGTTTATGAAGACCCGTGCATCATCCATTAGGCGGATTTTATTCTTTCTTTTGCTGCTGCTTTCCCTAAAATAGTGATTTTGAAGATCTAAAAGCATGATTAGCTCAACTTCACTTTTACCTACCCAACCTACTCACCTAAATTTTTTTCTTCCTTGGGTGCGCTTGAACTGGAAAACCCACTGACATTTTATTTTGAAAGTGAAAACAAACTATCTAGTTCTACACATATCTCTTCTGGGAGTTCAGAATAGGCTATTGAACTCCTTTGATTCTCTACCTATTCTATTCAACTATCAAGGTTAAACTGTTTGACAGGATTCATTCACTAAGCTAAAAACATGAAATTGAAAACATGACTAAATCAGGATTAGACAATCTAATTTATCATGGATTTGTGGCATAAAAACAAGCTGCACACAAATGTTATTTTTGTACAAAATAAGACTAGAAAAATTAGGGCTAAGATACATAGTTTGCTATTCATCCCTGTTTTTCTCCTTGGTTCTGTTTTGAGCATGTGGAACGAATATCTCTCTTTCCCAATCTATTTTCTTTGACAATTCAAGTTTCAATGTTTTGACCACATTCTTTTCACTAACTTATCAACAATAAATTTAAGACATGTTCAACCATGATTAGGCTAGATAGTTGAACAAGATATTCTTTTTGCACCAGTAGTGGCATTTAGGTTTGCACACTTTTAGTATTACTATTTTTTTAGGTATAGGGTTGTACATTTTCTTTAGAATCTGCCCTCTTTTCCATTTTTTCTATTTTTTGTATTTTTCTCTCTTTTTTACTTTTTCTTCACACAATGGTATGTACAATGAGTGAAAATTTTGAAGCTAAGGATCTTGACAAACGTAGTGTTTGAGCATCCTGTCTTCAAAAGGATCTCCTAACATCTTTTGTTTATTCAACTCTTGAAAATAGAAAACATAGTTACCTCTATTTGACAACATGGTATAAGGATTATTCCAAGAGTTTTCAGAAAATCCATGATCCCCTTGGTGCTTCTTCTTTGACCTTTGCTCTTCAAATCTGTTTGAGTCAAAGATCCTCTTAAAGTAGGCAAGGTATTCTTTATCATCTTTAAAACAAATGATGAAGTCATCCATGTACACCATAGTAGAGAAATTCAAAAATGAAGGCATATTTTTTCGAAGAGTATCTCTAGCACTTTCTATCCTGGAAGGTATTTTTTTAAGCATGCAACTATCCCAAGTAAATTTGAAAAAATCTTTGAGCTGATTGATCTAAAGTGGTATCATCTGATGGTAACCTGAAAAACTATCATGCAATGAGATTTGGTTAAAAAACCCTACCCTTTGTAAAGTATGATATTTTTTGGTAAAATGGTATTTGTTCTTTTGGAAGGGTTGCTCCTGGTACCTAAAGTCTATACAAAGCCTATGTCCCTTTGCCTTCTTTCTAAGTGAACTCAACTGCTCAAAATTTTTTTGATTCTTTTTGAAAGGAAGGCTTTTTAGAGTAGTAGTTGTGTTACAATGTTTTAGACTAGCCTGCCTACACACATGAGCATTCTGAAAGTTTTTGCATAATCCTGTATTCCTTTGTTTTCTATGTAGTGATAAAATTTTAGACAACTTAATTATTTCAGGATTCTTAATTTTACCCATGCTATCTTCCTCTATATTAGCTTTAGAAAAAATCTCTTTGGGATCTATAGCAATATTTTTGAAAATTGATAATTTTTCTGAAAGGGAAAATTTCTTGGATGATGAAGTATCTAAGTAAGGTAAAAACATCAGGCTGTATTGTTCCAGATTCCCAAATATTTGTGTTTTGCGAGGGTGTTTCATTTTTTTTGGATTAACAAAAGGAAGAATTTGTGTTCTTGTGATTTGTCTTTCTTTCAAGCAACCTGTTCCCTTTTCTAAAATGATTCTTGTTTTTGACATTTCATTTTCAATTTGCAGGAAATCAATTTCAGTTTTATTATCTTGTGGTGTTTTAGGATCGTGATAGTTTTGACTGTCGAACTCATCATAGAGGAAGTGATCTGATTGTTTTAATATGCCTAGATCTTCACAATTTTCATTTACTTCCTCATCAAGGTCATTTTCATTATACAAAATGAATGAGTCCAAGTCTCAATGAATTGAATAGATAGGGGTGTTGTTGGGTCTATCTAGGTTTCTTACCATATACTTCATATGAGATTCCCGGTAGAGTCTCCTAGTTTGGTTAAAAACCGGGATGGTAGCATAAGACATGTCAAGTTGGAGGTTTCCTAGAAGTTTAGCTCCCCAAGATCGTGATAACATCATGCCATATTTGGGGGGAATGTCAGCCACGAATATATCCATGACCAGGCACTTAGAAGGGATTTGTGTCAGATTGACACATAAGTCTTTGATTAGGCCCAAGCATTTAAACCTGCTTGAATCGAAGGAATATGGATCTTTGTAGGGCCTGGTTATTTCTAGGCCCAATATTTCCATCACTACCTTCGGCATGAGGTTGTGAGAGGCACCAGAGTCTAGCATGGCATTATGTAGGATTTTTTCGTGTATGTTTAGGCTAACATAGAATGGGGGAATGGCTCCTTCTTGGTATTTTCCATCTACTTCGGGTCCAAACAACAGCTCTGGTTTATCATCTGTCAAATTTAAAGTATTGGTATCATTTCCTATGTTCAAAACTTTCAAAACTTGGGAGCGATACATATCCTGAGCTACCAGTTTAGTAAGAGGGATGGTTATCTTTATTTTAGCGATCTCCCCTTCAAAACTGAAAGGTACTTAAGCTTTGGACATATTTACATCAATTTTATCAGCCATAAATTTTTCCATATTTTTAATTTGTTGATTTTGATTCGGGGCTTTGGTAAGTAGAGTTTTCTCAGGGCCACTAGTAGAGGTGCTAGGACAGCTTGTGTCAACTCATGGTTGGCTAGTTTTATCCTTGTTGGGATCAATTTTCTTAGCCATGGTGCTGTTATTGTCTATTGTTCTTTTAAGAATGTTTTCGGGAGTTTTCTTAACAGCAGTGTCTGAGTTGTTTTTCCTAGAGTTGTATTGGTTTTTCTTACTCCTAAGATCATATTTTCTATGGACTTCCATTATGGAATTTTCTAATCCCAATCCGTGGTCTTCAGAATCTTCATAGCTTGTTTCATCTTGGTTTAAGGAGAAAAAACCTTATTCTTCTTTTGTGAGAAAAACCTCACCCTCACTATCAGAGCCTATTAAGTTTAGATGATTTTCATCTAGTTGTTCAATATCTCTTTCCCCTTTTTCAACATAGTTATCTTAGAAGGGTGGCCTGATCTGTTGATCATTTTCCCTTGGTCTGTTTTGGGGCGGGTCTCTTCTAAAATTTTGATTCCAGTTTTTGTTTTGGGAATTTTTTTGGTTGTCCCTAGGGCGTGCTCTTTCATTTATGATTATTCTCTCCATCATCCTTTCCATGGTCCTAAGAAGGTTGTCCATCTTGGAATCAAATGAGGAGGTGGAGGGCATGGTGTCATATTTGTATGTTACCCTCTTTTCTGATCTTAGCCTAGCTCTTTTTTCAATTAATTTGGCCTCTACATTTATAGCTTCTTTTTGCATGTCTTCTAAAGTTAGGGGCTCTCTTTCTCTTATTTGATAGGCCATAACGGGGTCAAAACCCTCTAGGAATTTAGCTAAGGATAGGCCCAATGGGGGTTTCATGTTTGGTGGTAGTGCGTTGTAAACACTATTGAGCCTAGTGCAATAATCTTGGACTCTTTCCCCTGTGTTTATTTTGATATTGCTATATTCCGAAAGGACCTGAAGAGGGTTTTCCTTGGTTTCCAATTTGTTTATGAAAGTCTGGTAAAGGGAAGGGAGATCATGTATGTTGTTGGGAGTTAGGCTTTTGAACCATTTCTTAGCTTCTCCTCCTAGGCTTTGGGCAAACATCCTCATCTTCATGGTTTCCTCTTCTAATTCCATGTAGTCAAAAGCATCCTTCATTCTATCTACATGCTGTTGGGCAGTAGTGGATTCATCCTCGGTGAAGTTTGGGATTTTGGATTGGTAATCATTTGGAAAAGGTACCAATGGTTGTTGTAACACAAGGGGCACATATCATGCTTCCATGATAGGAGCTAATGGTGGATTTACAAGTGGAGGATTTGTAGTATGAGATGGAGTGGTTTGCACAGTGGAGGTGTGAATGGGTGTGGCGGAAGTACTCGAACCAGTAAACTAATTCTGAGCAGACTTGGGGTGAAAAGAGCCAAAGTGGTGGAGAAGTTGGAAATCGGGTGGTGTGGTAGGAGAAGCTTCTCTACTAAGACTCTGCTACAAGTCTATGGGCTCAAGGTCAGTATGGTTGATCCTACTTTGTGACTTGGTCCTGAAAATGTTTTTGGTATGGCGCAAGTCAAACTAGGGGTATTGCAATGCTATAATATGTTCAAGTACAGAGCTTGCTTTATGAATGGTCCTATTAGTAACTAAGTTTCCAATTTCAGAAGTTTGCCACAAAATATTTTCTGGGTCATCAACTATAGTAGGAGGGTTCGGATCCGGATGAGCTCTGGTATTGATTCTTCATGGAGCCAGATTTCAAACTCAAAAATTAGAGAGGCTGAAAGTTTGTGACTGCTTTCGGAAGGCTGACCTCTCTAGGTGCTACCAAACTCGCACAGTGTGTGACTAGGTTTCTAGACTTCTCAAGGCTGGTTTGATGCAGTCCTACAGGAGTCTATAGATACTTAGCAAAATTAGAAGGCCTACTAGAGGCTAGTGGAGTCGCCAGGTGGATATTTTTGGTTGTTTTGAAGATATGTTATCTATGGTCCACCACCAATACTGAAAAAATCCAATCTAGAAATGTTTTGGGGTTTTTTCTGAGTTTCTATTTGCAGACCTTAAGGTATGTAAGAGTGTCCTATAACTGAGTCATCACTTGCTAAGATGGTGAAAAAGCTAGATTCTACTCTTAGGCTATCAATTAAGTTCTCTATGATTTGACGAAGGTTTCTGAAGTCCTAAGGGATACTTAGTTTGTTACTGACATCAGAGGTTGCATCATAATCACCATTGTGTTAGTGATAGTGATGAGGTAGCTATACATCATAGGATACTGTTTGATGAAGGGATTCTGGATTCCTAAGGAGTATTCAGATCATTATGAACTTAGAATGTCCCACCGTGATCGCCATTCTGTTTTGGTCTCATGATTTGGAAAATTGGTAGACCAAACGACAAGGCAACATCGGACCAATATTTGGAGTCCTAGGACCTAGCCATCCTGGACTCAAAGAGGGCTCTCTCTATTATGCGAAGGATGTGAACTTGTTCGCTTTGGATGATTGATTTTAGGCTAGTTGTTAAGTGTAATTTGTTTGCTTTTTTTGGGTTGGGGTAAGATGACTAAGTAGGATAGGTGGAATGAGAGATCGTCAAATCAATAGGGCTATGGGGTCAGATGAATTCGAGGGTGTCTAAATGACGAAGAAGACTGTATTGCAGGGCCGATTTAGAAAGGTTAATGGATCCTTTAGGTGATGTATGAGGTGTAATGAACATTAAGTTTGGGAAAAAACTAAGAGGTCTTAAACATATATATTCTGAAAGAAATAACTCATGAGGTAGGGCAAACCATTAATATCTATGAACAATACTCAAATTGATAAACATGTAAGATGAACATTCCGGTGAAACATAGAAGCATTAGAACTCCTAACTTTAGAAATTCACCTTCAGCTTTTGGGAAAACACATAAGATAAAAAAAAAACTCAATTTATGGAGAGGGAACTCCTAAAAAACATATATCAAGTTATTGGGAACTCTAAAATAAATTGGTAAGCATGGGCAAAGGGAAAGATCGAAACAAGACCTCTTTGTCTTAACCTAATCAATCAATATTCCAGAGAAAAGCTTCAAGATGGGGTTTTGAAAACTTTAAATAAGCAGGGCATACCATGAATCATACTTATAAGCTAGCATAATAACCATTCATGAAACAAAAAAAAGTTTTAGTGGGCCTAAGGAGTAGTCAATAATTCCTTAAGATGAATAAAAGAGGAAAACATCAAGGCTATAACAAACAAGAGGTTTGAGGTTCTTCCATGAGCATGTCTCAAACTATAATTTTCTGATCTATAGCAACCAAGAAGAATGAAACAAAAATGAGGACAAGAAAACATTAACAAGTTAAGAAAACATCACCATTCACCAAGCTATGGAATCCTGCAAACATGCTTCTCCATCATCAAGCCAAACAAGCCATTCATTCACTTCATAAAACCAATTTCTTCTCCAAGCTCATAAAACCATGTATTTATCTTAAACACATCAAGTCCCAACTGTTTACAATGAATCCTCATGCCTTATATAACAAACAAGGAAGAGGAGAGCCATAGAGAGTAACTAGAAGCCTATTGGCCCAAAATAAATATCCTAAGTTGTCCTTGAGGCTTTGCAAAGCCCTAGGCACAAAAATATCTAAATAAATATCTTTTCCGACTATGAATGGAAATAAAATTGAATTTTAGGCCTAACATGCCTAAGAAAAATTTCCAAACGCACATCTACCCAGTCACGCATAGAAGCGTAGCACACTGTGTGAAAATTTTGAAAACTTGCTAGGAGCACAGCGCAGAAATATGCCTTTTTGCAGCAGTGTTTAGGAGGCCTTCCCGATGTCGAAAAAGGCTCTGAGATGGCTCGTTGAAAAGCCATTGAAGTATACTTTCCAGATATACCTTTATTTTTTCAATATGAACTCTACAAGTTTCCCAAAAAGTGGAAAAATACAATACTTCCAGGAGCGCAACACATGCTCAAAAAAGTGGGCAGAAAGGTGAAAAATGAGTGTTTTTTACCCTTTTGAGGGGTCAAAACAACTCCAATTGAGCTGAAATTTGGTGAGCATACTCCTCTTGTGATGGGGAATCCAAAAATGTAAGCTTATCCTCCTGAAGATGCCTTGGGAAAAAGTGCAGCACAGGGTGTGTTGCACTCCTAGGCTCAAAATTTTCAAAAAACAAAAAGTTGTTCATATTCCCTCAAAATTGGTAGGTAGGTGCCTCATGGGTCCTTGGAGACTTGTAGAGAAACTTGGGCCAAAATTCAAAGCCTAGCTTGGTATTTTTCATCATTTTGTGTCGGGCCCTCATTTTGGGTAGTTTTGAGCTTTTTCCTTGCAAAGTGAACTCTCCATTTATAGTGCTCACTCATGATCCTTTGCAACCTCAAGTCTTTGTTGGCCTTCTCCAATTTGGCCTCTAGATGTATGTTGGCTCTCTCAAGCCATGATTCCCTATTATGCTCAATTTCCATGGCAAGGAGTTCAGTGAGGGGAAATTTTTGTGCTTGGGCTGATTCTTCCTCTCTCTGTTTTGCCAATGCTTTCCTAAGACCCATAGTCTTAGGTCTCTTTCTAGTCTGGCCCTCTTCACCACTATCCTCCTCATAAGCCCCCATGTATTCCTCTAACTGCACTTGTGACCTTTGAGCCTCTTTCTGATATTTGAGCACCCTTGCTTCATAGATGGCCAGCTGGCCACTCATTTTCTTGTTTTGCATCTGCAAAAAGTGAATGAGATTCTTAGACCTCTCTAAATCAAATTCCAAGTCTTTGATCTATGCATTCTGGTCTTGTAGAAGAGAGTTTACTATCCTTGTCTCATTTTCCTCATCATTTTCTATGTGAATGAGCTCAAAATCTCTTTCTTCTTCATGATTGTCCTCTTCCTCTTTCACTTGTTGTTTACCTTTGTCTTTCACTGGAGTTGAGGAGGAGTGCATGGCCCCTTTCCCTTTGGAGGCAGCAAACACATGCATCTCTCCTCTTTGATAGGTAATGGTGAAAGGTGCAAAAAGTTTCACTTTCAAAGCTTGATCACTAGTGACCTTAGGATAGTTTTTCTCTTCATGGATGATCTCTATGTGTGCATCTTCTTTATCTTGCTCTTGGCCACCCTTTTGATCAACATCTTCACTATCCTTTATGCCATTATGACTGTCAAGATCATTAGGACTATCCTCCTCTGTTTTTGCAATGTTAGAGGCGCCTTGTTCTTTGTTTGGCACATCTTCATTTTCATGACTGTCTTTTTCCACATCTTTTGACCCACTGTATTCATTGCTAAGTTGATCCTTTGTATCACTGTTTGCATCCTTTGTAGGGTCACTGTCTTGGGTACCTTCATTAGTTTTCGCATCAATATGAGGGTCCTTTCTTTCTTCACTAGGTGATTTCCTTTGGTTGATCTCTCCTTCACTACCCTGCTCATTATCTTCATTATTTGGCCCTTTGTCATCATTTTATTGCCCATGTAAAACAACTTGAAACTTTGTTTCTTGGTTGTCTTTGTCATTCTTGTCACTGTCATTTTTTTTTTCTTCATTGCTTTCATATGCCTTCTCCCCATTGTCTTCATATATTTTTTCAGTGTCATTGTCTTCATCATAAGACTCACTATTTTGGCTCTCTTTCTCATCATGAGGCTCACTAATTTCAACTTTGTTTTCCTCTTTATCAACACACTCATATTTGTCACTGCCTTTGTTAATTTCTTCTTGGTCATCTCCCTCTCTACCACCTTCCTCTTATTTACTTTTTTCTTCATTTTCATCATCCTTTCCCTCACTATTTTCTTCTTTTTCATCACTTCTTTCTTCTTGGCCATCATTGCTTTCTTCTTGGTCCTCACTACTTTCTTCATTTTCTGATATCTTAGGGGAAGGTGAATGAGGAAGGTCTATTTGAGGGAATGATTCATGTGAAGAATATGAACCAAGGTCAGTGGAAGGTGATGGAGGTGTGTGAGGAGGATTTTGAGATGATGATGGCAGACTTTGCAGAGGAGTGGGATGTGGAGTTTTGAAATCATTGTGGGTGATGAAAACCTCCCAGGGAATGCCTTGTTGTTCTAGTTGGTGTGAGACAATCACTTTGATGAGGGAATGATAAAAAAGGCTTGACATTTGTTGGGATGGAGACCTTTGCTGCATGATGGAAGACATTTTCTCAATAATTTTGCAAAGATAGTAGGGCATGTGTAGTAGCTTAGTTTTGGTGAAGTGCATGAGGAGCCTTATGTGGTATGAATAGACTCTGTTGAACCTACCCTCACAGGTGAATTATTTCATGATAATATTCATCAGGAGAGCATATTTTTCCAATAGATGGGAGAAGGGGAACATAGTTTTACAGTCAGCTTGACAACTTGGTTTCAAGAATGGGCGATAATGGCTTAGGTCTAGATACTTTTGTTTGAACCACCTTTCTCCTATGCAAGGCATCCCAGTGGGCCTAGAGATCGTATAGACGGTGAACTCAAATTTTACCCCGGCTAGGTGTACTTGATGTTTATGAAGGTTTAGGGCAAAGAGTTTGGTCAACTAAGGGTGACTTTGGAGATTTTGTTCCTTTTTAAAAAAATCATAGCATCCCAACTCTTGAAAACAGGTCAAAATAGTAGGGGAGCTTATCAACTCTTCAGTGTTTATAGGTTCAAACCTATTCGGAAACCCTCCCTTCCTTTGCTTATTTTTAGGCCTTTGAGTCGCCTCATTTATGTCAACATTCTCTTCTACAGTAATTTTGTCTTTATTTACCCCTGCCTCAAGAACCTTAAAGAGAAATGGCTCCGCTAGTGAAATGATGTGGAAAGAGGTTGAAGGAGATGATGATTTCTCTAACTAGGTCAAGCCATAGCAATGTGTAGGTTAAGTGTTGTCTTTTAGGATTTAACTGCCTTCTCTAACACCAATTCTCAAAATTCTGAGTGACCTTATCTTTATAAAACCATGCATATGCAGGAAAAAGGTTCAAAATAGCTCTTGAAATGCCTCCACAGTAGAGAAAATGGCTCAAAAAGCAAGCTGCAAAATTGTGGCAGGAGCACAACACAGTGGTCGGGTGGCTCGGGTCACTCCTAAACGGGCCTTTCGTGCAGAGTCTGGAACAGTGGCAGGAGCACAACACAGTGGTAGGAGCGTAGCATGGTGTTGGGTGTCTAAACGTGCCCTCGTTTAGCAGTTGCAGTAGTGGCAAGAGCACAACACGGTGTTAGGTGGATGAAGGTGCCCTTGTTCAGCAGTTGCAGTACTGGCAGGAGTGTAGCACGGTGTCGGGTGCCTCGTGCGTGACCTTGTTCAGCATTTGGAGCAATGGCAGGAGCTCAGCATAGTGTCGTGTGGCTCAGGCCACTCTGAACTGGCCTTCGTACAAAATCTGAACGCTGGGCACAAACGCAAGAGTGCAGCGCACTGTGTAGATTTACACTGTGAGACTCTACAGGCGTGCATCATGACTCTATAAGAGTGTAGCATCTGAAAAATTTCACCCGAGGACTTCTAGCAGAAAATTCAAAAACCTTCACTATGTGTGCAAATGAGCAAAGGAGTGGGGAGATGTTGCTTTGTAAGAGTTTTATACCTTTTGGTAAAAATCAAAGTTGAAACCCTCTTTATAAGGTTTGTTCCTTTTTCCCTTTTCTCACTGTGCCTTTCAGTCTTTTTTGGAAAAATAAACTGTTTTTGACTTTAATACCTATACACAGCAAACTCATTATTTTTTCCATTTCTCCCTTTCACTGATATTCTCCCATGTTTTTATTTTTGAGGAAAAGACCTGTTGGTGGAAGAAATACCTCAGTAGTAAGTATAAACAACAATTTGGTTTTTGAGATGTGCCACCTTTATGAGAAAAGTAAACTAGAGGTAAATCTGTTTCTTTAGCCATTTAGAAAATGATATATGTCTAGTGAGGGAGGTGAGATCTTGAGACATTTTTGTGTTTTTCTAGCCACTTCTGATCTTGCAGGTGCCTACCCAGTCTTTGTCTTTCGATCACTGTTTATTTTTGAAGTTTGGACAACCCCCCTTATCAATAATGACCCATGTTTGTCTCTTTTGGCCCCTGGAATATGTCTCTAGCTGTTATTTAGAGAAAAAGGCCTTTGAACTAACATTTCTTGCCTCTTCTTGCTAGTACCCTTCATCATATTTATGCCTTTGGTGTAGTGGAGTATTTATCTTCATGTCTTCCCTCCTTGTTATTCTTTAAAAACTCAGATTTTACCCTTTGTTGAGGTGGAGTTAGTGCTTGTATGCCAAACCCTATAAGGTAGCTTGAAAATCCTTGAAACCATCTGTTGTGATGAAGGAGGTTTCTTTGTCACTATTTTGACCCTCTTTGTCTATCTTCCCAATCTTCTGAGTTTTTAGGGATACTTTAGAAAAACAAAGAGTGTCATCTCTTGAGTTGTTTAAAGAGACACTTATCAAACTCACTATTTATGTCTAAAAGCCTACACTGATCATTTGAAGGGTTTTTAGGTGTTCTTTGCCTTTGTAACCTTAGCATTGCTCTATTTGCTTGGTCAAAACAGTCACGAATCTTGATTCCCAGCAAACACATACCTTGATGCTTTCTTCTAGGTTGTGAATGGTCCTTTCATGATGATCCTCCTTTTTTACCTTACCTCATGGCTAATCTGATGGCTTTTTGGTCTTCTTTGCAGGAATGTAAGCAAATGGTAGCTGTCCCTCTACAAGATTCATGCTTGAAGCCAAACAAATTTTTAATGATCTTTTTTATTGATGTACAATGTTGCTTATGTGCCACTATCTTTTAGGACCTACATGGATCTTTTGATGGGAAAATTTTCATAACAATCTCTCATGAGATCATGATCTCCCTTGTAAGCTTAAGCCTATTGTATCTTACTACTAGCTGTGGATGCCTTTATGAGCATTTTAGGTCTCCTTCTTTGCCTCTGTTTCTGTTGTTGACCATTTGCAAAACATTCCTGCAAAAATGCTTGGACATGGTAAATTTCTCCTTTGCAGGCTTACTACTTGATCAAGAGGATATCTTTGGAGGTCTTTGATATTCTTTGGACAGTGATAAGCTTCATTCCTTTGTTATCTTGACTTCACCTCTGAATATCTATGGAAATAGTGGATTCAAAACCATGATAGTGCATAACCTAGGTGACCCTCTTTAACTTATTGTAATGCCCTTGGAATAGGTTTTTAGACTAAAAAATTCAAACAGGATTTGGATGAGGAGACAAGGTTTTTGACACTCTATTATGCACTATCATCCTAGATAACTAGAAAACCTTGTTTTACTTCAAAGGGCTTTAGAGAGGGAGTTTTGACAACACTATTGCTTGAGGCACTTGGTGAGTAGGGGAAAAAGTTTGGTTTACCGGGTGAAATAAGGTATGAAAATAGAGGGCTTAGCAAAATAGAGACATAGTGTCGTAGGCAGAGGTGGCAAACATAGTGAGAGTGTGGGACATCAGTCCAGGATTTGGTCTTGTCTAGGTGATAGATTGCTGATGCTTTTACTGGGAAGTAGGATAGTGAAAAATTTCTCTTTGAGGAGATTTCTACAACTCAAATGATTCTTGAATTATGTTTCTAGAAATATAGGACAAAGCATTTATTCATATAAACAAGCAAAAATTATTGATGACTAATAGGATTTACCATCCACTTCTGGCCCAAAAAACATTTCTGTTTTATCATCATTCAAGTTGACAGTATCTGTAATTTCCCCTATGTTTAACACCTTTAGAACCTAAGACCTATATACATCCTTATTTACCAATTCAGTGAGAGGAATAGATATTTTCAGTTTAGCAATTCCGTTCTCAATGTTGAATGGTGTCTGTATTTTTAGTAGATTTGAGCAGTCAGTCCTTTTAGGCACTATTTTTGCAATGGGTTTAGCTTGTTAACTTGTAGTGAGGATATCATCTTGAGCAGTTTTGATAGGGTTGTCAGCTGATTTACTAGTGATGTTTTCTACATCGTTCTTTTCTGAAATGCTTACAACCTTCTTTGAGTTTTTTGTTGTTTTCTTGGGGTCAGCTCCAGAGACCTTTTGGCAGGATTTTCGGTATTATTTTTCTTAGAGTTATCAGATTTTTTCTTACTTCTAAATCTATAATGTCTGTGCACCTCCATGATAGCATTCTCAAACCCTTTTTTATAGTCCTTTGACTCTTTATATTATACTTCAATTTGAGTTAAGGAAAATAGACCTTGTGCTTCTTCAGTGAGGAAAATATAATCATATTCATTAATTCCCATTAAATTAATATGATTTTCTTCTAATTCTTCAACCACCCCCTCATCTTCATCGGCATAATTCTCTTGGAATGGAGGCCTAATTTGTTGATCAAGGCCTCTTTGTTCTCTCTATCTTATTTGAGGGGGGTTTCTTCTAAGGTTTTGATTTCTATTGTGAGGAGCTGGTTGGTTTTCCCTAGGGGCAACTCTCTCATTTAGGCTGATCCTTTCCATCATTCTTTCCATAGTTCGAACCAAGTAATAAATTTTAGCATCAGATGTGGGAGCTACAGTTTCCTCTTTTATAGTAATTCTCCTCTCGGTCCTCATCCTAGCTCTCTTTGTTAGTAGGTTGGCTTCTACACTTACAACATCCCTCTGCATTTCCTCCGATGTTGCAGGATCACTCTCTCTAAGTTGATAGGCCATTTTTGGATCGAAACCATCTGGGAATTTAACCAGGGCTGAGCCTTGTGGTGGTTTCATGTGAGTAGGGAGTACATTATATACATTGTTAAACCTAGTGCAGTAGTCCTGGATACTTTCTCTGGTATTCCTCTTGATGTTCTCATATTCTGACAAGATTTGAAGACGGTTTTTCTTAACTTCCCATCTATTGATGAATAGATGGTGAAAATCAGGGATATCATGGCTACTATTTGGAGTCAAGCCCTTAAACCATTTTCTCACTTCTCCTCCCAAACTTTGAGTCAAAATCCTCAACTTGACACTCGCATCATATATTTCTTGAAGGTTAAAACAATCATTCATTTTGTTAACATGTTGTTGGGAAGTTGCAAGACAAGTCCCATCAAATTGTTGGATTTTGGATTGATAATCCTGTGGCATGGGTATCACAGGTGGTGGCAGCACCAGGGGAGCATATCTAGCTACCATGATTTGTGGTGGGGGAAACAAAGGGGGATGAATAAAAGGAGGGTTGACAAGGGGAGGCAGAGGATTAAACAAAGGAAGGTGAAAAGTGGATATATGTGTGGTGGTTTGGGCACTCTGGTGGGGGATGTTCAAGAAAGTGGT
Organism: Pinus albicaulis; assembly: GCA_034641835.2. Lineage (NCBI taxonomy): Eukaryota > Viridiplantae > Streptophyta > Pinopsida > Pinales > Pinaceae > Pinus > Pinus albicaulis. Next base: position 947,979,658 of record CM076571.1, on the reverse strand, counting down.
AGAGTTATAGAAACACTGAGTCCGGACAAATTGACTAAGGATGAGTAGAATTGGGAGTAATAGAGGAAGATGTTATATTTAGAGCAGAAAATTATATAGATTGTTGAAGGTAAGCATCATCAACATCCGAAGTGAACCCTGTTACCAGATCCTGAAGGGAATCAAAGTGTTGGAGAAGTTAAAGATCATCTTGGGTTGAAGTGGAAGCCTTTCTCCCTGGACTTTTTTATAGGATAGATGGGTCAAAAACTATCTGGGTTGTCCAATTTTGAGATTTTGTTATGAATAAACTTTGTTAAAAACGCAAATCAAACTAGATGTCCTGCAAGGACACCAGGTTTCCAGGGAGGGAATTTTCTCTATGCAGGGGTTTGCTACCAGTGGGACTCTCTTCTCTAAGGGTTTTTCTTAGTATTTTCTCAGGATTATCAATTATTATAGGAGGGTTTGGGTCATGGTGAGATCTATTGAAGACTTTTCCTGGAGCTGTAATCAGACCCGAGGCCCTATTATCGTAGCATTTGGTAACCGGAAACCCATATTTGTCACTACCTTTCTCATACAATGTTTTTGAATGGGGTTTCTGAATTTAGATGAAATTTCAATATTTTCAACATTTCCCCAATATGGTCACCATTGTTTTGTGGCTCTATAATTTATAATATTGGCAAGAATAAACTATAAAGGACAACATCAAACCACTTTGGAATACAAGACCTAGCCTTCCTAGATTCAGAGAGGGCTCTCTGTTTATGATTTAAATTTATATTATGAATGTTGATGTTAGGCTTGTTATATTGATTGTGGGAATTGGTTGTTTTAATTGACTTTGTTGGTTGGATGAGCAGAGTTGTGTATACTAATCCATTGGGCTATGGAGTCATAAAAGGCTGGTTTGTTGCATCAAATTTTCAAGAGCATTACAGGGAAAGCTAACTATGAGTATTGGGTCTTAAAGTAGCTTGAATTTTGAGGTGAAAGAAACAATGAATTTCAGTGGTGGTTAAAAAGAAATTAATAATTTCCTAACCAGTCTTCATGAAGAAAACATTTAGATTGTAAACACAGACATAATTAAGGTGATCCAACAACAAATATTAATCTAAAATGTATGCTTTACAATTAGCTCAAAATGATATGGAGTGAGAAGTAAAATGAAAAAATTTAACACAGATAAGGAATCACATCACTAGACAAACACAACTCAAGTATCATGTAAATGGTATCTTATTATTGATGCTCCAACTTCAAAAATTACAGCACTCCAATACAAAAATTCTTACAATGCAAGGTCCAACCCCTGATACTTCTAATACATGAAATATTTAACTGCAAACTACATCGATTGCCCTATCTACTTCAGAAATCTATTATTAATTACAACTAAGAAAAACTAGACAAGAGTGGCCATGCAAGGGCCAAGACAAAATACATTTGGCATTCACTGCTTGCGGTATTAATTTCGATAACCCTTCATGAATTGTAAAGTGAGCCCAAAATTGGCTGGGGTGGTCATGAAGAGGCAACGATAAATGACTCTGACATCTGGCTCTATCTTTCAGACCTCCTTTGCTATATCATTAAATCTGATGCGGAGTTGGCACCTTTAGTTGATTGGTGGCTGTGCTGATGTATTCGTTGTGCTCTTCAATCATGATACATACCTAACTTTTCCCACTCTTTCTTACTTGGAATTATTGTTCCCATGACCTGTCGTTAAAATTCATCTACCTTCGTGTATTTGCTGAATGTGGGCCTGGCGAGGAAGACGTGTCTCAATTCGTGTTGGATGAAGATGTCATTATATGACAACTTTCCCGGTCATGTTTCCTTTGATGTTGTAGAATTTTGTTGTGTCTTTGGTTGTCTCCTTGAGCTTTGTCATATAATCTCCTTTATGGACCAATTTATCATTTATGGCAAATAGAGAAGGAAATCCTTTGGCCCTTAAGGGCTCAATTCTGTTGAAGAAATTGCCAATTGCTATGTCCAATTCATGGCATCTGTCCTCTAGTTATCTGACCAAATTCCTCTTAGTGAGGACCCTTTTCAATTCTAGTATAGTCTTTGTTCTGTCTTGCACATCTAGTTCCTCAAGCTCAAAACTGGTTTTAGAATTAAGGTATTTTATGGTCTTGGCAGTTGTGGTGGGCATATTTCCCAACTCCTGAATTTCTTTTTCAATGGCTACCCGACATCTATCAATCAACTCCTTCTACTAAGATATAATGTGGATGGAATGCCAGATTTCATCAATAGACTCCATGATACTCCCCCAGATAATCAGCTTCATTTTCCCCAAAATATTACTAGCTGAGAAGTCCTTTTCTGCCTTCTCTAACCTCTCAATTTGTTTCCTGGTTATTTCATGGGAAGTTTCAAATCTTGCCTTATGATCTCCCAAGATGCCAATATGTGCTTCCAACTTCCTGATCTCTTGAGTCTGGAGGGTCATGATCTCCATGGCCTTGGGCAACTGATCTGTCCCACCTGATGTCCCAGCAATTGTTGGAACAGTAGATGGAATTTATGCTATAGGAACAACATCCAAAAGAATGAGTGCCACATGGGTTGCTTCTTATTTTTATTTCAACATCTTTTCCATATCTGTCTCCATTTGTTTGAGAAATACTGATTGCTCCACTACTAACTTCAACGTTCCAGACTTCTGCACCTCATTTTCTTCTATATCCTTGGTCAAAGGATCTTCGGTGGCTAGAATTTCGAGCTGATTTCTCAAGGGAGAAATATCAACATTTTTCTTCTTTAGAAGCTCTTCCACTGCTCCTGCCTTGGTTGAATCAAAACCACTTTTCACAATTAATTCCTCCAATGACTTGATCTTGGCATTCTTGGAAAAGGAGGATATCTTCTCCATCTTGTGTTGAGACTAATAATTAGACAAGGTCACCTGCAGCTTTGTCATATTCATGGCAGTGCTTGTCAATGTGGAGGTCACCATCTCTGTAGTTTTCTTGTGTAGCTCCATCTGGTCAATTGGGTGGATATTTTGGGTACTGAATTCGAATGATTTATTCTTGTATTCTTCTTCTATTTGAGGCTGTGGGACTTGAGCTTCTAGAAATGTCATTTGCATTTCCCCTTCTCAGTATCGAAGGCTGATAGCAGCCTGCTCTATGAACTTGGTGTCTACTTCCAGAATTGGTTATAGGTGTTGGTCTTTAGCACCTCATTCTTTAACTTGATTTCTCTGAATATGTCATAGACAAAATTTTCTTGGCCTTCTATGGTAGACCTAGAAGTAGATTTATGTAGACCCTGTTGCTAAATAGGCATTGTGGCTAAAGATGTAGGGAAGGCCATTGTTTGACCACTTGCTGGAGATGATCTAGTGGTGTCTATGATGTGTATTACTATTTGCTACTCCGATTCACCCCCTTGATCGATCTCCATATGAACTTTGGCCCTCTTCCTATATTTTAGCTTCAATTATTTGCTAGAGGTATCAGTCACCAAAGGTGCTTGATCCTCTCTTGGCCTTTTTCTTCATATTTCTTTCTTTGGCTCTTTCCCCTTGTCTTTGCTATCTCTAGTAGCATTCCTTTCTTCTGGGGTTGAGTTTGAATGCCTGAGGTGGAATTCACCTATTCTTCATCTTCTTTTGGTGTATTGGCCACCCATTCCGCTTTATTTTCATATTGTTCAATTTCAGGCTTGTGTGTATGGACATAAGTTATTGACTTGTTTTCCACCCTCTTCTTGGAGATGATCCCTGCAGGGTCATAAGACCGGGTGAAACTGTGACTGAAACTCACCTCCTTCAGTATCTTATCTACCTCCTCCCCTACTTCTCTGCTGTTACAAATGAAGGGACCAATTTGTGATTTTATCATAAACTAGGACTTCTTCTTTACAGAGACAAAATGCATCTCATCTGCATTTATCATTTGTCTTATATATTCCAATGCAAAGATCCTCATGGAGAGGAACTTTGGGAGTTTTTAAGGGGGCATTTGACACCCATAAACTCGGATCTTTGTATAATTTTAGTACAAGTACCAATCTGCTAACCTTGCTTGATCTGTCACCTACATAATTTTCTTGATTTCTTCATTCATCCTTGGCTCTATTGTACTGTTCAGTGTGCTGATGGTTGGATGTAAAAATGCATCCACAAAATCCTTGTATGAGTAATTTTTCTGCTCCTTCATTAGTAGAGCGGTCCAGAAGATGACAGATTGAGGCTGAGAGTCATCATTGAGCTTTGTCATCTCAAATTGGAACTTGTTGGACTGAAAATAAAAAAAACATGTAAACCAAGATAGAGGTGTATTTGAACACCTCCTCTACATGAAACTTCAAAAATTGGTCATGGATGGCATTAGCAAGGAATTGGGAAAAATAAAACATGATGGAGGGTTTAGAATTTTCTGAAAGGATAGATAGGAAACCTATCATAGATTCATCAATCCATTGGTCTGTATGGTATCCTAGTAAATAGGAAAAAATAGTGACAATCTGTTGGGTCCTGCCAGGAAAATTGGATGCAGGATATGGGAGTTTCTCTTTGGCATTAGGGCATCAGTGGCCATGAAGAGCTCTAGATTTTTGGCTCTGCTGGAAAATTCTAGTTTCTGATATTTTTCTCCTAAAGCCTCATAAGAGAAGGTAATGGTTCCTTCAATGGTGGGGGCCTGCATCATCTGTTTGATTGATTAGGCATTGATGGTGAAAAGAATTTATCTTGTTGGGGTCAATACAGTCTTCTAGTTAGTGTCATATCATGCATGGCACTTCCTAACGAATTCTGGGCAGCTATGGGTTTTGGGGAAAATGTAGTATGGAAATTTAGTCTCCCAAAGGCCAATTCCATCCACTTCATCAAGCAGTTTGTCCTCGAGCTAGTAGTAAACATCGAACAGGTCGGAGTCTGACTCCATCTTGTGGATTTTATCATCCATGTCAGCTAAAGCCAGGTGATCCAGGTCCGCCTGAGGGTAGACCATAGGTATGAATGGCAGCTAACCTTGCTTGGACAACATTGTGTAGTCTACGATAAATTTCACTCTGTGCAGAGAAGAATGGGAATACAAGAGAGGGGGATTGGGGAGATTCTGCAGATTAGAATGGGGAGGGAAAAATAACAAGGCACTGAGAATCATTGGTGGATGAGCTGGATCTTTCTTCACTGGTCTTCACTGGTCTTCACTGTGAATTTCCTACAACTTGATCACATATATCAATTGAACTCAATAACAGAGGTAAAATTTTCCTTTGGAACTGAATCGATGTTTTAAAATGTGATTGGGTGAATGTTGTCATGGCACGAGCCCGTTGGACAGTGGCCCAACTAATTGAATGCGCAATGGGTATTTAGCAGGAGTTGATTTGATAGGATGGAGGGGAGAGGTAGTCAAATTCGTGGCATAACAACACAGGAAAACAGTCATTTGGCAGGAGCATAGGGTGATTTGGTGCAATGGTACTCAGCGATGGTTGCAATGCGGTTAGGTGAGCGTAGTGTTTTCGAGCGTGGAAGAAACTGCTTTCAGAGGGGGGGGGCTAGTGGTAAATGGTAAGGAGCGGGGGCGGTGAGAAGTGACCCGGGTGCACCACGTAGTAGCAGTGGCGGTATCAAATATCGTTTAGTTCGAATCCCTCCCCAACGTTAATGTTCAAAGGCTGGGGGGGGCCGAAATGTCAAGTGGTTCATTGGATGGTTAGGGATTATGTGGAGATAACAGGAAGATGAGGGTTGGTTAGTGTAGATAAAACTTTTGATGTGATGGTGGGGTCGAGTTAATTTGATATGTAGCGGAGTATGGTTTATAACTTAGGATGGGGGGTGAGATATTTCGAAGGTTAGGACAAGGGTGAAATAGAAATTTTAGGACTTAGGATAATATAAAATATGGCATAGATATATCACCTTTCAAAGAATCATAAATGGCCAAACTTAAGAACAAATACCTTGTCCAAATTCTTTAGAATGCAAACATCCTTTATCTTTTGATTTTTCTCCTTTGACCATAGAAAACCTGAGACCTTTAAACTACACTTTATAGGATAATTTTCCTATTCCCTCCATTCTTTTCTTCAGCATATCTACCTACCCATATCACTGATCTAGCATTTTCATTTTTCTTTTGCAGGGTGCATTTGGACTTGCAAGCCCTACATAATTTTTCTTTGAAACTCTAACCTACCCTCTATCCCTTATTTCTCCCACTAGTTTAGATTAAACTGTTTAGCCAATTTCATTTCTACCTATCTACTGATTGGCGAAGATTAGGTTTTTTGGCCAATCTTCATTTTCTAACCTATCAAAAACAATTCAAAATTGTCCAATCATGCTTAAATTGTATGATTGAATAAGACTATCTAAAAAGAAGTGGCATTTTGATTTGCATCACTTTCATCATTACTTATTTTTTGGGGTTTTATTTCTTTATTTCTCTTTTTATACCCTCTTTTCTTTTATTTTTCATATTTTTCTTTGGAAATCATTCTAATATTGAAAATCAAATAAAATATGAAAATTTTCCTGTATGAGATACTCAGTCACCTTGTTCAGAGCAAAAAAATACCATCATGGTTCAGCTAATTTGGCATGGTTCTAATTTTACATGACATATGTTGTTGACAATATAAAATATCACAAGTGTTAGAAATATGTTGTCATTGATGGCAACAGATGGAAAAAATGTCAAAGATGGAAAAGAAGGACACAGGTGTTCAGGATGAGGCACAAGAAGAAGAATGAAGATCAAAACTAGTTGAGAGTAGTGTAGTGCCTTTGAAGGAATTTATAGTGTAGCAGATCACTTAAAGAGAAAATGAAACCCACCAATATGGATAGAGCTTTGAAAGAGGTTTCTATTGGTATGTGGAATTCCATAAATGGCCTCTTGGATCAACAAAACACCAAATTTGAGGACCCAAAAGGTTTAAGATTGCAGGTTATGGATGGAGGACCTCCTTTTAGCATGTTTAGTTTTGGCACATCTAACCAACCAAGTTTTTCTATGATCCTATTCAAAGTGTCAGCAGATGTGGATTAGACAATGCAATAACATGGAGCATATTGATCACAAAGGTAGATCCCACTTTACAAGTAGATCCCACTTTACAACTAAGCCCAATGGTGGTAGCCCAACAGTTGTACCTCGACATTTTCAAATCATGCATAAAGAAGAGTGAGTGGGATGACCTAAACCATAGTTAAATGGTGGGCTTGATAGTCAATGGATCATGTGCCAACTCATTGAAGCAATGTACAGAGGAACCGATGGGTTGACTCGGTGTCGGGTTGATGTAGTTGTTGTCAGAGCCAACTCATCCCAAGTGCATAGTGATTTTCTTGTAGGTGTAGTGAGTGGAGCCCACTTGAAAACTCAACCCACAAGGTAAATCCCAAAGGTAAAATAATTCAACAAATCGGAAGAACCGAGAGATAGGCACTGAGACATGAAGGCAATATAGTTGTCAGCGAAAACCAATGAGAAAGGGAGAGGGTAGACTCCACTAATAGCTCATTCCTCGAAATGGAGCCCAAAATATTATAAAGGGGAAGGGGCTATCTGCATCAGGATAAAGCTATTGGGAGATAAGCCCCAACACTTGGTCCCATGCAGTAAAGAGACCAAAGGCATGGAGGTAGTCACAGAGGAAATTAATCCCTCGGGGCTTAAAGGAGAAATAGGCCTGCAGAATTAAAACTTAGTGCCAGGTTTAGATTGTGTGGCAGCATAGTGACCATAGACATGGGTAGGTAAAGCACTTAAATGGAAATTTTAGCGACATGGATGAGTTAAGTGGCATATTTCGCATTTTTTCTAAATATAGGGGAAAATAAAGATTGGAATTGGAGTTAAAACAGTAGTTAAACACTGTAAAAGTTCAATATTTCCATAATAAACAACTTTTATAAGTTTAGCTTGTATAAATAGGTGATTAAGGTCTAATTACTTGAAGAATATATGTAGAATACTGAAATAAAAAAGAGAAATCCAGAAATAAAAAATTCATGCAAGAATGCAATAAAAGCAAAGAGACCAAAAATGACAAAGAAAAAATATTTATAAGCATAACCAATTGAAGAATTCTAAAGGTGTGTGTGTCATAGTAATGGGTGAGCTAGCGTGGTGGTGTATTTCTCAGTAATCATAGATTGTTGAAGGTGGTGTTGGAAAATTTGTTTTATTTTGTAAGCAAAGGTGCCATTCATGGTTCTAGTTTGAAAATGGATTAAAGATGAATAATTGATGCCAAGAAAGTTGCAATTTGCATATTAGGGGTTGGTGCTCCATCCAGTAGTTTTTGGTAAATATTTGGGGTTATAGCTCCATTTTAGTGGTAGTTGGTAAATCAAGGAGTTGTAGCTTCCTGCTAGTTATAACCAGAGAAATTTGTAACAATAAGTTGTAGCTTGCCTTGTTAAGGAATTCAAGAAAAATTTGAAGAATTTGTGTATTTATTGTGCTACTGGAATTATTTCATGCCATGCTCATATGAATGAATTGTTTATGGTGCCCTAATATAATTTCATAAGTGAAAGAAAGTTTTTTAAATTGTTAAAATTCCTACAATACTAATTCACCCCCCCTCTCAGTATTGTACTGGTTTCCAACAATTCGTATTCGAGTCTGGTTACTTCAAATCAGTTTAATAGCTGGAAGAAATATCAAGGACCATGGAAAACTAGGAAGGATGATTTACCAAAAATGTAACTATGTTCAATGGAATAAACTATGTATTTTTGAAATTAAGGGTGAAGGCTTACATTCAATCACTTGGAGCTGATGTATGGGATGTTGTGGAAGAAGAATATCAAAAACCTCCAATAGTAATATCTAGATGTAATTGGTGTTTGGTTAAGAATGAGTACCAAAACACCTTATGTTGTAGTTTGGTTGTACCTACAAAGAGAATACAAAAATATGGATGCTGCTAGTGGACAAACATGGGTAAAAAAAGCATTGAAATAAATGGAAACAATGGTATTAAAATTGTTGAGCAATGCACAAAGGAAAAACTTAAATACAATCAAGCACACACAAGATTCAAAACATAAAGACACATATTTTAACGTGGTTCACCCAACCAATCTGGGCTACGTCCACCAAACAAGGGCATCGACAATCTCATTCAACAAAAAAGGAGAATTACAACAACAGAGTTTTTCATCTGCACATCTCTTCCACTCACCTCACATTCCTCATGCTCATTTGCCTCTACGGGCTTACATTTTATAGTTGGGAGTAGAAACTGAATCATAAATTCACTCACAACAAATATAGGATGCAATAACTCCACATCAGAATTAGATGGAGTCAATTTAGCAACAAATCCTATTGTTGTCACATTCATGAGATTTTCTCCAAATTTAATTAAAAGAAATCTCAACAATCTCCACCTTGACAACAATTAGCCTGATACCCTATTCCATTATTATTTTTATCTTTTCTGCAAGCCAAGAGAAGCCAGACACCATCGTAGCTTCTCTAACAAAACTGGTTTCATGAACATGTCTGCACAATTTTCCTTTATATGCACCTTTTCAAGAGAGACTCCCCTTTCAGTGATAACCTGTCTTACAAAATGGTACTTGATAGGTATGTGCTTTGATTTACTATGATAGGCCGGATTCTTAGCCAAATGAATTACACTTTGACTATCACAAAATAACTTGATGTTGTCCTGTAGCCTACCAAACTCACCAAACAAAACTTTCAACCAAACCGCTTCTTTGCAAGCATGTGAAGCAGCTATGTATTCTGCTTCTATAGTGGATAAAGCAACAATGTTCTGTAGCTTTGACATCCAGCTAATAGCTCCACCTGCAAGAGTAAAGACATACCCTGAAGTTGACCTTCTCTTATCCAAATCACCTGCAAAATCGGAATCAACATATCCGCAAACAAATGCCTACCCCTGTTATAAGTGATACAGTAATCACCTGTGCCTCTCAGATATCGAAGCACCCATTTCACTGCTGACCAATGTTCTTTTCCTGGATTTGCCATATAATTGCTGACAACCCCAACTGCATGTGAAATATCGGGTCGAGTACAAACCATCACATACATCAAACAACCTACTACATTGGCATATGGAATTCGAGACATATATTCATTTTCTTCATTAGTGTTAGGACATAAACTTGAAGAAAGCTTAAAATGGGAAGCAAAAGGGACTAAAACAGGCTTCACATTGTTCATACCAAACCTCAAGAGTATTTTCTCAATATACTTCTTTTGTGATAGCCACAGCTTACCATTGCTCCTATCTCTGAAAATCTCCATGCCCAAAATCTGTCTTGCTGCTCCTAGATCTTTCATATCAAACATCCTAGCCATCTGAGCCTTTAACCTATTGATCTCTGTTATGCTTTTGCTTGCTAAAAGCATATCGTCAACATATAACACTAAGATAATGAACATGCCATTACTCAATTTCTTAAAGTAAACACAATGATCATATTCACTTCTTATATAATTTTGACTCATCATGAAAGAATCAAATTTCTTGTACCATTGTCGAGGCGACTTCTTCAAACCATACAATGATTTCTTGAGCCTGCAGACAAATTTCTTGTTGCGATTTTGAACAAACCCTTCCGGTTGTTCCATGTAAATCTACTCATCTAAATCTCCATGTAAAAATGCAGTTTTAACATCTAGTTGTTGTAATTCTAAATCAAGTAAAGCAACTAATGCTAACACAATCCGAATTGAAACAATTTTTACAACTGGTGAAAATATCTCATGAAAGTCAATTCCTGCTTTCTGAGAAAAACCTTTCGCGACCAGCCTCGCTTTGTACCTGTCTTCTTTATCATCAACACCCCTTTTCAATTTGTAAACCCATTTACATCCCACAGTTTTCCTGTCTTTAGGAAGTTCCACCAGATCCCATGTGGCATTCTTGGCTAATGCCTTCATCTCGTCCTTCATAGCCTCTTTCCACTTACCACTGTTAGAACCTTCTACAGCTTCCTGATAGCATAAAGGTTCATCATCGTTAGCAGTTAAAGAAACTGAAGTAACATAATCATCATACCTTTTAGGAAGACGTCTGATTCTCGTAGACCTCCTTAAAGATGTTTCTAGTACTTCCACAATTTGCTAATTATTTTATGTAGGAACTTCTTCATGATCAGCATCTGAAACACGTTCATGATCTGCATCTGAAACTTGTTCATGATCTGAATCTGAAACTTGTTCATCTAGACTATCATCAGTATTTGAACTGGTTTCAAACTGAATGTGTTGAAGCTTAGGTACATTATCCTGTTTCAATTTATCATCTACATATGGATTTTCAAGTGAAGATTCATTAAATTTAACATCTCTGTTAATGATGATCTTGTGAGTAGTAGGATCCCACAACCTGTATCCCTTAGTCCCATCACCATATCCAACAAAGATATATCTTTTTTATTTAGGATCTAATTTAGAACGTTGATGTTTCGGAACTAGAGCATATGCATCACAACCAAAAACTTTCAGTTTAGAATAATCACATGGATAACCTTTCCATACCTCTTGAGGAATTTTGCATCCTATTGCAGTTGATGGTGATCGATTTACCAAGTAACAAGCTGTAGAAACCGCTTCTGTCCACAATTCCTTCTGCAATTTGGCGTTACTAAGCATACTTCTTGCTCTCTCTAAGAGAGTCTTGTTCATGCGTTCAGCAACTCCGTTTTGCTGAGGAGTATATACAGTGGTTTTATGTCTTTCGATCCCAGTGTCCTTGCAATAATTATCAAATTCCTTTGAAGTAAACTCACCACCATTGTCAGTTCTTAAACATTTAATGGTTCTTCCAGTGATGTTTTCAACTAATGCTCTAAACTGTTTGAAAACTATGAATACATCAGACTTCTTCTTTAACATGTAGACCCATACTTTTCTAGAGAAATCATCTATAAAAGATACAAAATATGATGATCCTCCATATGAGGTTGTAGGAGACGGACCCCAAACATCAGGATGGATATAATCAAGGATTCCCTTACTAGTATGTTTTCCAGTTTTAAATTTATGCTTGCTTTGTTTCCCATATATACAATGTTTGCAGAAATCTAACTTAGAATATTTTAAACTAGGAAGTAACTTACGATCAGATAAAAATTTTAATCCTCTTTCGCTCATATGGCCCAACCGTTGATGCCATAGATGAATAGAATTACTGTCGTTTTCAGATACTGTAGAAGCATGATCTGACTCTGTTCTTCCTTCTAACTGAAAAATATTTCCAACCTTCTTTGCTTTCATTACTAGTAAAATTCCTTTATAAAATTTCATTACTCCACCTTGAATAAAGGTTTTATATCCATTTGTGTCTAGTACTCCTAGTGAAATGAGGTTTTTTCTTAGTTCAGGTACGTGTCTTACATCAGTTAGAATTTTATTTGTCCCATCAAAAATTTTAATCTGGATGCTTCCAATTCCCACAATATTACATGAGACATCATTTCCCATGTAAACAACTCCATCATTGATTGATTTATAAGTTTTAAACCACTCTCTATGAATGCACATGTGATTTGACACACCAGAATCTAATAGCCAATGTTGATCATGATTAGACAAACTAACTGATAACACTTCATCACTCATACCTGAAATGGATGCCGAACCTGTATCTGTCGTGTTTGCTTCTTTCTTCTCTATCGAAGAGTCTCCTTTGGATGTTTGTTGTCTCTTCCAACAGTCCTTCTTCAAATGTCCCGATTTGCCACAAAACCAGCACTTTACCTTACTCTTCTTTCCTTTCGATTTTGACCGCGAGTTTCTTGTGCTTGCTAAAGTTCTTTCTTTAGAATGACCTCTTACCATCATTGCTTCTGATGTAGAGGTTTCTGAATTTGACCTCTTCCTTTTTTCTTCAGACAGCAAAGCTCCAACAACATCATCAAATTCAAGGGTTTTTGATGAACTAAGACTTATAGAAGTAACAAAATGATCCCATGACTCGGGCAACGAGCATAATAAAGTTACAGCTTTATCTTCTGATTCAAATTTTACTTCTATACTTTCTAACTGCACCAGGAGAGTATTAAAGGTATTCAGATGATCAGTTATCGTTGTACCTTCCTTCATGCGCAAACTGTACAACTGTCGCTTCAGAAGAATCCTATTGGTTAAGGATTTTTTCATGTACAGCTTTTCAAGTTTTGTCCACAAACCAGCAGCAGTTTTCTCTAACACGATGTTAAACAAAACATCATCCACCAAACACAATCGAATGTCGCTCAGTGCTCTTTCATCCATGTCACTGCATTCGTTATCTGTCATGGTGTAAGGCTGTTTGGCTTTTCCCAACAGCGCCTTCGCCACGCTTTGTTGCACGAGTAGATCATACATCTTCACTTTCCAGATCCCGAAGTGGTTTTTCCCATTGAACATCTCGATCTCAAATCGAGCACTTTGTGTTTTTGCCATGTTTAGTAGCTCGTGTCACAAAATCTCCAATTGAAACTCTTAATAAATGAAGATTTTATATAAAAAATTCCCTTGAAAAAAAAAATTCCCTTCACCTATAGAATGCCTTTCCCTTATTACATGTGCAAAAAATGCCTTTCCCTTATTACCATATGCAAATGGCATTTTAAATTACAAATCGATTTTAAAAATTGCATTAAAACTCTTAAATGAAAAACGTTTGTTTTTTTTTTTTAAACATTGCAATAAAATCGATTTAAATGGCATTTTAATACCATTACATTTCAATATAAAAATCATTTTTTTTTTAAAAAACTTCAAATTGATTTTAACACAAATCGATTTAACTTTACAGCATTTGAAAAAAGGAAATCAACGTTTTAATGAACCGATTGTAAAAATCATATCGATTTGCAAAAAACAAAACTGCAGAACCAAACTCACGGCATTTTACTCCTCAATCCACGCAGTTTCTTCACACGTTAACGTAGCCTTAACTTCTGCGTTCAGAGGACTACTGCTCTCCACTCCTTGCGGCATCCTTCTCCACTGTCTAGCTCACAGCGCAGCGATCACAGCAAACGACCCTTCAACTCAGCAAACAATCTGCGTTACAAAATCAAAGGTTGTCTAGCTCATGGCGCTTTTTCGTGTGTGCAATCGACTACCAAATTAACGAAAGCTCAACAGTCCACGGCATTGCAACTAAGCAACATGGATTCGACAGTTCTCGAGCTTTGACACAGCTCGACAGCCCACAGAGCTTTGACATAGCTCGACAGCTCGGCCTTACAGCTCATGGCTTCTGATCACTTTTAAAAAAAAACAGAACCAAAACTCTTGTTAACGCAGACATGAATCACTCAACGCTCTGATACCAATTGTTGGAGTAATAAAACACAGCGGAAACTAAATAATCATCAAATACACACAACATTCAGCAATCATGAAGACACAGAAGATTTTAACTTGGTTCACCCAACCAATCTGGGCTACGTCCACCAAACAGGGCATCGGCAATCTCATTCATCAACTGGAGAATTACAACATTAGAGTTTCTCATTTGCTCTTCCACTCACCTCACATCCCTCATCATGCTCATTTGCCTCTACGGGCTCACATTTTATAGCTAGGAGTAGAAACTGAATCATAACTTCACTCACAACAAATATAGGATGCATTAACTCCACATGAGAAATAGATGGAGTCAATTTAGCAACAAATGCTATTGTTGTCACATTCATGAGATTTTCTCAAAAAATAATGTAAAAGAAATCTCAACAAACATATCAACCAAAAAAGACATAGAGACATAATTCCTTTATTTATTGCTAGTAGAAGCCACAATATGAGATATCTGAGACACTTGAAGAATGTTTTTGAGCATGTTGGGTGTGTGTTATATTCTTTCCCACAACTAGCATGACAGGGGGTAACGGGGGCGGCGCCAAATTTTTTTGGTGTGCGGTCCCACTCACTTAGCGGACCCACACATGTTTGTGCATGAGTTTGCACATGGTTTTTGGAGATACGGTGGTTTCGACCCCTGGTATTTTGCCGTCAGGTCAGGGAACTATAGTTTATGTTCTAATCAAGGTTAATGGATTGGGGTTTATGTATGCTTCAACATGTATATATATGTGTTGTAACACTAAAAGGAATATAATGAAAAATCAAGCTAGTCGTCCCGATTTGGGATCCAGGGGAGAATATCTGTGTTTATCTATTTTATGTTTTATGCTCTCGCTATTGTTTATTTTCTGTTATAAGATTCATGTGTAGATAATTTATGTTCAGGGTTAAAACCTACATTTGGTATCGAAGTTGTTTCAGCTTCAAGGGGACGCCTTTTCTACTGAGGGTTTTTTTCTTGGGCCTAAGGTAGACCTTGTTCAGTGGGAGATCTGCAGGGTTGATTCTTGTGGTGAAAGAAGATGGTGAGCGGTGGGAAGATAGAGATCGAGAAGCTTAACCGTCAGAGCTTTGAGTTATGGAAGCTCAAGATGGAGGATCTGCTGGTGGATAAAGATCAGTGGATCACGGTAGATCTAGGTACTAAACCAACGGCAATGTCAAATGAAGACTGGAAGAAACTGGATCGAAAGGCTAAGAGCACAATAACAATGTTACCGATGAAATAGGTAACCGCAATGTTACCTACTTTTTTTTGGTAGCATAAAAAACACCCGATTTTGAAAAGTGGTGATGCAGAATCACCATTTTTTTTTTTGGTGCACATTTTTGACACTTTAATATTTTTATTTATGAAGTATGAATATTTGTTTTAAAATGTTAGTGATTTTCATGCTAATTTTGAAATGTATTGATGCAGCATCAATTTTTTTTCTTAGAGCGGTGATTTTCATGCTAATTTCGAAACGTATTGATGCTGCATCAACCTTTTTTTTTAAGAGAGGTGATTTTCATGCTAATTTCAAAACGTATTGATGCTGCATCGACCTTTTTTTTTTAGAGTGGTGATTTTCATGCTAATTTCGAAACGTATTGATGCTACATCAACCTTTTTTTTTTAGAGTGGTGATTTTCATGTTGGTAATAAAACACAAAACTTAGATTAAAAAAATATATGTAAAAACAATAAAAAAACCAATAAAAATGTAAAAAAAAACAAAAATAGCTCGTAAAAATAAAACAAAAATGAATTAAAAAAAAAAAAATATTTGAAAATTATATCAAAGGAAATGACAAAATTTGAAAAAAAAACACATAATTTAAAGAAAAAAAACAAAAATTGACCAAAAAAATAATTAAAAAAAAACATCAAAAACATTTTTTTCTAACTTATTAAAAAAAACATATAATAAGAAATATATATATATATATTAAAAATAATTAAAATTACAAAATTAAAATTTAGATAAAAAAAAAAAATTTAAAAAAAAAAATTAAATTTAAAAATTTAAATTAAAAAAAATAATAATAAGAAGAAAAAAAAATACAAATTTTAAAATTAACAAAGAAAAAAACAAATTTAAAAAAAAAAACAATTGAAATTGAAAAAGAAAATTAAAAAAAAAAATTTAAAACAAAAAAATTAATAAAATTTAATAAAAAAAATATATATATATATATATATATATATATATATATATATATATATTAAAAAAACAACAACAACAACTACAACAATTGCATCTGATCTATTAGTGGTGAGTGAGGCGGCTTGGCCAGTGAGTCAGAGTGGAGCACTTGCGTGCACTGCCAAGGCCAGACCCGCGCCAATGAGCGAAACCATAAGTGTAACCCCGCCGTGGGCGAAGCGGCGAGGCGGCGCTGCGAGCCGCCCGACCCGACCTCACCGGCTTAAGCCAGGCGGAGGGCGTTAAGAATCACGTGCGCCGCCGCCCCCCACCACCAGCAGTGCATTGTATTTTTTTTTAATTTTTTTTTTTTGTAATTTTTTTTAAAATATATATTTTTTTTAATTGATTTTTTTAAAAATTTTTTTTTTTAATTTCAATCTTTTTTTTTTTAAATTAATTTTTTTATTTAAAATAAATTTTGTTTTTGTTTGTTTTTTTTAATTTTGTTTTTATTTTTATTTTTATTTTTTTTCTTGTTAATTTTAAAATTTGTATTTTTTTTTTCTTTTTTTTTTATAATTTTTATTAAATTTTGCTTTTTTTTTTATTTAATTGATTTTTAAAAAAAAAATTCATAATTTTTCTTTATTATTAAGTTTTACGTTTAGTTTTTTAATATAATTTTATAAAATTTAATAAATTTTGTTTTTTTTTTAAATTTATTTGGATTTAATATTGTTTTTTAAATGTTTTACTTTTTTATTAATTTTTTTTTGTTAGTTACATAAATTTTTTATATTTTTTTATTTCAATTAAAATTGTGTATTTAAAATTAGATTTTTTTTAATTAAACTTAATTTTTTAAAATTAATTCGTTTTTTATTATTTTTTTATTTAATTGATTTTTAAAGTTTTTCTTTTAACAATGGATTTTTTTTTTTCCTTTTATATTTAATATTTTTTTTTTCTTTCAAAATTTATTTGTTTATTCATTTATTTATTAAAATTTAATATTTTTGTTTTTAAATTTAATTTGTTATTTTAATATTAACTTTTTTTTTAATTTAATAAAATCTGATATATATACATATTTTAATTTAAGTTCATATATATATTGAGTGAGAGGATTATGTTTATTGGGGCTATGATCATGAAGCGATAAAACCCCTAGGGCGGAACTTATGAACCACAATACGACGGGTACTTCTACTTGCTGATTTGCGGCTCGGCGGTGAATGGACCCTTTACTCGGCGATGAATGACCCTATTAACCACCAAGGGTTTTCTGCTGCTCTCCGGGTATTTCTCATTTTAGTTGAAGGGTTTCTGGTTGGTTTATTGCAATGTTCCGGGTAACCTGGGGAACCACAGACCTTTTGCGGTGATTTTTTTTTATCATTTGGGCATTATTTTGTTATTTTTGCTCGGGACACGCTGTCATTTGTCTGGGGTTACATCACAACTTGGCTGTAGATAACAGGCCAGTGCCCCATCTCTCCGGGGGTTTCTACACTTGGTCAGGCATCCCTTTGCACTGGGTGGGGCTGCATCTGATCCGTGATCCTTGACCGTTTCCTCCACTGGACCCATCTTCGGGCCCCAGGCATATTTTTGCATTTGCACTGACCTCTCTGGTCTTGCTGCCTCTGCTCTGTCAGCTAGAACTGTTATCATTTCGCCTTTGTTCTCTGAAGGCCTCTGACTCCTCCAGCAGTTGCTACATGGGTTTTGACGGGCTGACCATTCATCAATGAGCAACTACGAGGACGAGGTAGAATACTCGGAGGATCCTCTGGAGGGGGTCGACATTTGGGGTTTGGAATCACACGATGAGGTGGAGGTGATGTCTGACTTGGACCCGACACCGGGGGTGGCATTGTCTACTCAGCCCACCCCATCCATCGTGGAAGGGAAAAACTCGCCCATGGTGGACCTAACGCATTTTTCATTTGGCTCACCCTCGGACGCGGACATCGGTCTATGGGCATTCTCACAGGCAGAACCGGACACTCTGGCAAATGATACCATTGGAAGCTCTGCGCTATTCTCAGAGGCGGTCTTTCACGATATCAGTGACACATCCCTCTCTTTGACTCATATGCATATAGGAGGCACTCACCCACTTGGGGCTAACTCACACAGCCCTTCAGAAAAAAAAGGAGTGGCTCAATACTGTTCGGAGCCTTTAGAACCTTTGGCGGCCTTTGGGGTCTTCACAAACATTCCGGAGGACTTGACCAATCCGGAGAAGATAAGCACCTCGTCTGAATCTGATACCATTGTTGAACGGGAGCTGGGGGTTAGCAATGTTAGGAAGTCGCACAGGGTCACGAAAAATAAGATAAATTACTTCACGAACTTTGGAAGGGAGTGCGGCATGGATGATTGGAGCCTCATTGCTGCCAAGACCCTGGTTGGGAAGATCTGTGGCCGGAAATATTCCGCGACGCATCTTCAGAGGTGGACTAGGGAGATCTGGAGTGAGTCTCTTGACTCTCTTCCGGAGGTCGAGGTCATGACCAAAGGCTGGTTCTCTCTCACTTTTACCCGCCCTGAACACTCTGACTGGGTTCTCAAGCAATTCTGGCACCTAGAACTGCACCCTGTCTATCTCAAGCGACGGGTGCCCCTATTTGACCCCAAAAAAGAGAATGCGAGTGCTGGTCCTATCTGGATGCGGTTGCCAGGTCTGCCTCTGCAATTTTGGAATGACACTGTACTTCGGAACATTGGGAGCCACTTCGGCCTTTACCTGGATCATGATCGCTCATACCTGTCTACTGGCAGCCAAGAAGTGGCACGTATCCTGATTTTTCTCGACAGTAGGGATTGTCTATTTGAGAATTTTAACATGCTGTTTGATGGGATGATGTGGCAGCAACCTCTAGACTATGAGGGTGTGCCATTTCGCTACAGGAAATGTCATGAGGTGGGTCATCTATACAAAGAATGTCCAAGGAAGAAGGCTGGCAAGCTGGATACAAAGAAATCCTGTACCATTGGCACACAAACTAAGTCGGATTCCAGTATCTTGCAGGACGTTGTGGGAGAGCAGTCGAGGGTCCCTGATCTACCTGGCGATGTTGAGTTGCAAACTTCGACTTTGCCTACCTGGACAAGCACGCATCTCAGATCCCGCCCACCGGTCTCGTCGATGCCTTCCTAGCATGATCTCTTCATACCAGGTACTGCTTCTTGTTCTGGCCCTTTGAATTCTGATTATGCTTATATTTCATCATCCATTACTTTGCCGATTATTGCATCTGTAAATGATACCCTCAATCTGTCATCTACCACATCCTTACCTTGCTTATCATCGTGTGTGTCTAATAAATCTCTGAATCTTCCTTCAGTATGCTGCACCATCGCTTTGGCCTCTCCATCCTACACCCCTATCATCCAACATACATCTGCCGAGCCCTCTCCTTGCCTTTCAGCCTCCTCATCGGAGACTCACTCCTCGAGGCAAAATTACTACCTCTGCTGCTAAGATGCCTCGAAAAATCACGTAAATAAATATTAGATAATCACCCGGCGCTCCGGACCTTTTAATACAGCTCCTTTTCCGTTTGGGATGGTGGCTCCGACTGGATCTAATGGGACCAGTTTCCCGATAAAGAATAGAAAGGGGTGAATGAGTGATTGGTTTAATAATAAGTGATAATGAATGGAGTATTTAATCTATAAGCGAAAATGTAAATGACTATTATATCCCGGGAAGTTTCTATTCTTAAGTGCAACGTTTGATGATCTATGTTTGTCAATAGGCATATAGATGACACTATTTAATAAACAAAGATATTTATTTAAATAATAATTACTTCATTCAATTGGTTGAATGAAGTAATTGATAAAACATTGTTACACTTATCTCAATTTATATCATTGACATATATATGATTGAAAGAAAAGCATACCATAAACATCCAATAGTGGAAGGAATACAGAAATACTGTTAAAACACATACATATATTCAATAATAGAAAAAGTAATCAAACAACAATTTATATAAAAAGAATGGATTCAGACATAGATAATAGTACCATATGAGCTGCAAGTCATTCCCCAATATCAATCGCTATTTGAAATTCTTCTTTCAACGCAAAAATACTTTCACACAAAGACAGTAGTGCACATTTGCATAAAAGCCTCCTTGTCAAAATTAGAATAATTGGTCCAGTTTCATAAAAGAATATGCCTGAAGTACAGTAGTGCAATTTCAGGTTTGTAAGTCATATACAAAACTTACGACCCTTTCTAAATACATGAAAGGGTCTATAAATACTAAATTAAACTAACAAACTACAAAATTAAAATGCTACTAAGTTGGTGTAACTTGATCTGGAATATCTCCTTCTATGGAAATCTGGTAACCGGCAGCATGATTCATCACTTAGGATGTTCGTCTTTAGTCCTGAGCTGGCATATTGCAAGCATCGGCTCCACTTCTGGTGGTCGGTTAAGGCGAGAATTGAGTTGGGCATCATAGGTGGCATCCTGTATTTCGGGAATGATGCATCCGATTGCATCTGAGAGGCATTTGAGGGCGGCTCTCTGGCTGTAAGGTTTGACTAAGAACATTCAATAGGTGTCCCATGTCAAACTGTTAATTCCTGCGATTAATCTGCCAGTTTTCTCCAGCTCTGGGTAACATGACTGTTCCAATGTTTTAGCTGATGTCAATTTACCTGGGGTACCTTGAGAAATCATGTTAGATAAGTAGAGAGTGTCATTAATCAATTCAACCAAATTACTTGTGGTTAATTTGCATCTGGAAACTGCCCTCTCTGCTTTCATTAACTGGGATTGCCATTCCATAAATAATATCTCTTTATGCGATTCTAGGATCTTTGGAAATTTAGCTGACTGTTTTTCCTCAGTACCTTGCCACTCAAGATAATTGATCAATGTCTCATCGGCCTGCTCGAAGTCTGTTCTAGCATCAGCTGATTTATCACTTAGAGATGTTGTTAAGTCACATAAAGGTTCTGCCTGGGCGATTTGTTGACATAACAACTTTATCTGTGTTAATAATGCTTTTTTTATTTGTACTGCCTCTGCCCTGAATTCAGCTACCTGTGGAAGATTCTTTGTTTTCTCAAGCTGGGCTAATAGTTGAGCAATATGCTCATCTTTTATCTTCAGCATTTGTTCATTGGCTGTATTGAGTTGTGCCAATGCCTCCGGAGCAACTCTTTCTCAAGCTCGACCGCACTGAATTAATCCTCCGCTTTTCTTCCCCGCGAATTGTTGAGTTACACAAAGATTGGTTTGTCGCTATGTTAACAATTGCAAAGTTCGCCTCTCGCTTCCATTTTCCATTCTGATAGTTGTGCTTGTAATGAGAGAATATCCTGGTCTTTTGTTTTTAATAAAAGACTCACCTCTGATGCCTTATCTATTGTTGCTGCCGAGTAGGCTCCAGCAAATTGTGATAGTTTTGTTAGGTCCTCAGAGGGGTCAAATTCCTCCTTCCAAACTACATTTCCCGTCACTGTTAATTCTAGGAACAGGGAAGGTTGATCAGTCCTTTTCCTCTTCCTTTGTCGTTTTACCACAGCTTTGTGTTTCGGGCTATAGAAGACATCCAAGGGAGGAATTTCTTCTATCTGCAAAATAACTTGATCGGAGGGGTCCTTTTGGATTATCTCTACTCCTTTAGAACTGGGTAGGCCGCTGGTTTCACCTGGAACTTATTTTGAAATGGTCTCCTGTGTGTCTGCTACTCTTGATGTTTGGGCTTCCTTTGAACCCTCAGGATTGTTGATAATTGAATCGAATTGCTGCCATTCCTGGAGCAATTTGGGATCAATTTGAGTATCTTGAGTTACCTTTATGGTGCTCTATTCCCTCGCTTCTTTTGTTATAACTGTGAGGTTCCTGGTATGTGGCCGTTCAAAGTTGCTGACTCGCCAGCTGGCTTGCTAACAGATCTAGGGGCAGAGTTTGCAACCTCTGTTCTCTAAGTCTGTTGAATTCAACTAACCCTTCATCTTGATATTTCATTCTCGCTAACGATATAACTTGGGACATTGACTCGGCTGTGGAGAACAGATCATCAAACATATCTTCTTTATGATCAAACTTTGCCAATTTGGCCTGTTCAAGGGCATTATAGGCAACTTTGTCGGGATCAAATTGCCTATTAGGGAGAGTTGCTAGAGTTAATGATTTCATCTTTATAGCTTCTTTCTCTGCATGTTTGAGATCATTCAAGGTGTAGACACCACATCTAAGAGGAAAAGAGGGCCAGACCTGCTTCTTATTTCTCTTTAGAGTTTGTGTGACGCCCTCGGAAATAATCTGATAGGCTATCTCCCTTGCCAGTAGTTTATCAGGTATGTACAAAGGAAGAACATGAGGTTTGGCTTGGCTGCCGAAAATTCTTATATAAGTAAATTTTTCCTCTGCAAACCATCTCCCTAAGCCATTTAAATCAATCCCTGCTTGGTAGGAAATCTTGGGAGCAGGTTTATCAAAAATAGAGTAATGAATGGGTAACATGAAGCCATTGCAGATTTGGTATAAATGGTGCCTATGGGAGGTTTTCCACAATTTTTGATGGTATATGTGAATGGGCATGGGGTCTTGTGGAGTCCACCTCCAGCCGAGCACGGGAAATTCAGAATTAAAACACAGGGTGTCCAGGATATAAGCGCTGTAGTAGAATGGGGGAATAAGCCTTTCAGTAACGCGGGTCTTGTTTCTGAAATCAAGAACTGCGGCGGCTAGCTTATCGGACAGTATAGTTCCCCAATCCATAATTTCACTATTACACGCTGCCTCCATCAAAGGAACCATTTCTATAGTGAAATTAGAGGAGTCGTGCAACCCCCATAATCTACACATCATGATCCCAGCATAACAATAAGGAGAGCATAGAGAATTAACAGAATACATACCGGAAGATTTATGCTTGTGTTTTTCCGGATTCTGCCTCCAAATCCGAATGGGTTCGGATTCAGTTTCGTTCTCATTTCGGAATTTCTCCAGAAATGCCTTGTTGTACTTCTTCTCTGGCTCAGGAAAATGATACATTTGCCTCAAATCATTAGCTTGAAATGAACCGAAGATTCTCCCATCTCTGGTGCAGAAGGTTCTGTCTGTGATTGGGAGTTCCTCAATTGCCCACCTTACTATATCCGTATATGGGAGAATTTGTTCCCGAGCTGCTATCCGATGAAGGAAAGAGTCGGCTAAGTCCTTTAAAGTACCTTCAGATTTTCGAGTCGTACCTACTGTGGCTTGTACTGTTGTCACCTCAAGTTCTTCAGCTTCTATCAAATTATAGGTACTTTGCCAAGAAGTTTTGCCGAGACCTGAACATGTAGTATCAGATATCAATCCTTTCTTTTTATTTCCTGGATCAGTGATGGCTTGTTTTATGGCTGGCGAAGCGGAAGCGTTTGCAGTTTTCTTGGACTTCTTCCCCATTTTGCTTGCATCTAATCTATTAGCTTGGAAGAATTCTGCACAGGAGTAAAAATAAGCGTAACACAGAGAATTGGCAGTGAAAACCAAATACAGGCGAAATATATTGATTAATGCATGATGAAGAATTAACTTAATGTTGCCGTGGATCCAATCCGTGAAAAGATTTAGACTTACTATTTCATTCAATGGCCGCAAAAAACCTGTCAATCATTTAAATGTCCATCACGTCGTTTATTGGTGAAATGATTTGTTTAAGCGTGCCTTGGCCGTTTTGGCGGTTGAGCGCAGGTGAATCTCCATTATAAAGATAAGGCTTTTAATACAAATTAATCGTAATATCCCCGTTTTAACAACTTTTTTGAAGTTCGTGTTTTGGCTTTATCGCATCGCATCGGGACGAAAAGGCGCTTTTCTTATACTGGCATCTCTTGGAATCCTCGTTCGCCGATAGCGATATCGCATCGCATCGGGAGCATTTAACCGGGGCTCTTTTAAAAGCATGCATGGTATATCGCCGATCGCTCATTGCGTGTTATCGCGTCGGAGCAAACCAAAGGTTCCTTAAGTTATGTTTCTTTTGTCATTGCGATATGTGATCTTGCGATCGCTTTATCGCAATGATAAAAGATTTAATTATTTATATCCCAAGGCCATTATTGGTTTGTCAAAAAGGTTTTTTTGTAATGTTTTTTATTTCATTTTCGGACCTTTTTGAATAATACAAAATTGATACCAATTAAAAAATAAAAGGGACCCATTTCATATTATAGTGTTGTGAATAAAAATTATATGAAATGGGGGGTTGTTGTAGAGGACAAAAATTGGCGATTCGCTGGAAGAAACAGTTATCTCTGAAAAGTATGGAAATACTTAAACTTTTTCAAAATAGAGTTTCAATCAAAAGGGAAAATTCTAATATAACTAAGTATATATGCATTCCAAATAAAATGAAACTATTTCTTGCTAATTTCCTCTCTTTGTTTAAAATTAAATACATTCTAAGTTTTAAATAGGCCTCTATTGGTTTATAATGATAAAACATAAAACCTTTCCAAAGCAGCTTTTATAGTTAACTCGTCTGTCATAGGTAGAGCCTCTGCTGCCAGCAAACGTTCATAGTTCCGACAGGGATACCTTTTAACCATGTTATTGTCCATTATCCCATCCATTTGAGAGTATGATTAACAGAATGAATTCAAAATATGCTTTCATATTTTGTATTTCCTTTTACTTTTTCTGTTATTTCTAAGATAAAAAGCCATTGTCCTGGTTTAGTGGCCAACTATTTGACAATGCCATTCACTAGTAGTAATCTAACCGAACAAGCTGGCTCGTGATGAGACCCCTTGTCTTATAATTATAAGCCATTACCCTGTTTTGGTATGCAGTATTGGTAATGTCGGTTAAACTATTTCCCTATGATCATGGTAAGAAGGCTTGTAATAAGACCTCTTATCTTTTATATCAAAATTTTAGAATTACACTCTGAGTAATCATAAACTTTTGGTGAATGGGATGGACAATTTTCTCCTTAAGAGTAAATGGATGACAGGGTAAGAGTTGAAGATGCTGAAATTGGATTAGTTTCTGTTTTGATATTGATAACCTTTTTTGTTGACCAATTTAAAAACATAAAATGATTTTTTAATACTTCTAAACTTTGAGAAGAGTTCGCAAAAATTGAAGGGTGGCTTCAGAATGCAATTATACCTAGTTTCCTAGAAATTGTTCCTCTTGTTCAAGACTTCTATTTATTTAAAAGTGAATATCAACAATCCTTTCTTTTGAGCAACTTTTTAAATATAGCAAAGGTCAATGGAAGATACCTTACAACTTTATTTCCTAATGATCCTAAAAAATAAATCCTACTTAGAACTAAAGGAGAATGGATTACCTTCTCAATTGAAGAATTTCTTTAAGATGAGGCCATTAACAGGAAGAGAATCCCTCTTTCCTGTTAGGTCTTGTAACATGAATGTCGAATGGCCTATCTTCTCGCTAATCTGAAATGGTCCAAGCCACATCTTTTGGAACTTGGTGTGTTTACCTTTATCCTCATGGGCTTTATCCCATTTCAGAACTAGATCACCAACCTGCAACTGTTTAGAACTAGATGAAGCTGTATCAAATGATTTTTTGATTATCTGTTGATGTTTTGCATGAGTAATTTTGGCCTTTTCTCTTTCTTCTTCTAATTTTAAAATTTGATCATGTCTAAGTTGGATAGAAGAAGAGGGGCTTTCTTCAATAAACTGCACTAGGGCTAGAGAAGGAAGTGCTAGATTGGTTGGTAGTATTACTTCTTTCCCATATACAAGATTGAATGGAGAAGTACCTATGGAGGCCTTCTGTGTTATTCTATCTGCCCATAGTGCAAATATTAAAGATTTATGCCAATTTTTATGATTCTGTTCAATAGTTCGCTTAATGATTTTAAGGAGATTTTTATTGGTAGATTCTGCTAGACCATTACCCTGGGGATAATAATTTGCAGAATATTTTAGTTTAAAACCTCTTTTAATAGCAAACTCAAACATGGCATTACCAGAGAAATAAGATGCATTATCAAAACAAGAGCATTTGGGACACCAAACCTGGTAATAATGAATTGATCTATAAATTCTATAATTCCTTCAGAGTTTGTTGTTTTTAACGGAATTGCTTCAACCCACTTGGTAAAGTAATCAGTAGCAGTAAGGATATACTTATGTTGTTTGGAAGACTGTGGAGAAATTTCTCCAACGATATCCAATCCCCATTGCTCAAAAGGTTGCTCAATGTTGACTGGTTGCAAAGGGAAAGTTGATTTTCTTTGTCTTCCACTGGAGGTTTGACAACTTTGGCATTTCCTTACATATTCGTGAGTATCTCTGAATAAAGTGGGCCAATAATACCCAGCATGAATGATTTTGTGAGCTGTTGTGTCAGCTCCAAAATGTCCTCCGGCTGGTCCATCATGTATCTCCTGCAAAACCTTTTGTGCTTCAGGTTTTTCTAGGCATCTTAATAAAACTGAATCATAGTTTTGTCTAAAAAGTACATCATCAATGATTATGAAGTTTTTTTCTTTTAATCTAATGGCCCGTTTGTTTTTATAAGAAAGATTAGGAGGTGCATATCCATTTTTCAAATAAAAGATTAAATCGGCATATTGAGATTCAGAATTGGTAATACTTATCTGATTGATTTCTTCCATATGTTCTGTATCACCTGATTCCGGAATTTTGGATGCTCCTGCTAACAACCTGCAAAAACCTTGACCCCTCACAATCTTTGCTGGCTTGATTTCCAAGTCATACTCTTGAAGTGTTGTAACCCAATTGGCTCTTTTCTCACCTAATTCCCTTTGGATCAGTAATTGTCTTACTGCAGAAAAAGGAACTATAACCTTTGTATGAGCTTTTAAAAGGAAGGGCCTATAGTGTTTAATGGCTTTATACACAGCAAAGGCTTGTTTTTCAACTTCGAAGTAATTTAGTTCTGCACCCTGGAAATTTGAACTAAAAAATGAAATCGGTGCTTCAAGGTCATGATCATTAATCTGAGTGAGTACTGCTGCATAAGATGAATCGGATGCGATAGTATACAATGTGAAATGATTAGAAAAATTAGGAGTGTTTAGAGCGGGGGCATTGATTATTGATTGTTTGATTAAATCAAATGCTTCTTTTTCCATAGATCCCCATTTAAACACTGAATTTTTCTTAATCATGATTTGTAATGGTAAAATGATCTGAGAAAAATCAGGAATAAATCTTTTGACAAAGTTGATCTGACCTAAAAAAGACTGCATGGATTTTTTATTATGAGGAAATGGGATTTCAGAAATTTCTTTAATCCTGTCAGGATCAATATAAATACCATCTTTGGAAACAATAAAACCCAGGAGCTTTCCTTGATCAAGAGCAAAGAAGGATTTTTTAGGATTGAGTGAGATATCGTACCTTTTGCAGCGTTGAAAAATTTGATTTAAGTCATACAAATGATTGGATCTCTTTCTAGAAAATACAGTAATATCGTCTAGGTAGACAACTACTGTTTTATTAATCAATCCTTTGAAAGCGATATCCATCGCTCTTTGGAATGTGGCTCCCGCATTAATAAGTCCGAAAGGCATTTTCTGATAAGCTTAAGTTCCCCATTTTGTTCTGAATGTGGTTTTAAGTCTGTCATCAGGATGAACCAAAACTTGGTTATATCCTGAAAAACCGTCTAAAAAGGACATTAATTCAGAGCCTGCTACTGATTGGAGTATCTGCTCCATAGTAGG